>JARHVA010000077.1:2992500-3490000 GCA_037957365.1 Torreya grandis
AAACCTAATATTAATCATTTTATGTAGAAGTTGTGAAACTACAACCCCAAGATTATATGGACCATCTATAAGGAAATAAAGAAAATGTTGGATGTAATAATTATCTTTCTTATACATCATTCTACATGGGTGGGCAACATCATGCTAGTGAGAAATAAGAATGGAGAAGTCAAGATTTGCATAGCATTTTGCAATCTAAATCAAACCTTGATCAAATATAACTATCCTCTACCAATCATGGATAGAATATTACAAGATATCATGGGTTATGAAATGATATCCATGCTAGATGACTTTTTTAGATATAATTAGGTTGAAGTTTCTATTAAAGACTAGTACAAGACAACATTTACCACCCCATGGGGAACATTCGTATACAAAAGGATGCCCTTTGGTCTCATCAACGTGGGAGATACATTCTAAAGAGCAATGGATTCAACCTTCAATGACATAAAGAATAAAATCATAGTGATTAACCTTGATGACTTCACAATGTTCTCAAAGAAAAGGGAAGATCACTATGAACATATGAAAATTGGCTTCAAAAGATGTCAAGCTCATGACATATCTCTGAATCTAAAAAAGTATATATTTATAATAACCTGAAGGTAAAATATTAGGAAATGCAATTTCCAAAGAAGGCACTAAGATTGACCCAGAAAGAGTAAAAGCAATTCAATAATTTTCTTTACCTACTAGCAAGCCTGGCATGCATTCATTATTTAGTAAGGTTAACTTTCTCAAAAGATTTGTTCTTGACTTTGTTGAACTCACTAGGCACATTTTTCAAATGATGCAAGGAAATAACTCTTTCAAATGGAATGATTATGAGAAGAAGGATTTCATTGTAAATAAGGAGGTTATTTCCAAGGTACCTATTTTGACCTATCTAGATTTTTGAAAAATATTCATTGCGTATTGTTATTCTTATGAATATACATTATTAACTATTTTGGCATAAAAAATGAAAAAGGAATTGAGTCTCTGATCACTTTCATGAGTTGTGTTCTAAAATAACATAACCTCAAGTATTCACATCTATATTATATGGTTAAAGCATGAAACATTTCAGGTTCTACATCTTGAATTCCCACACAATTGTGATGGTCTCGAATCCAACGATCAAATAAATTTTGACTCAATAAGAATTAGGGACAAAGAGAAGGGGTGGATAGCCAAAGTTTAAAAATATGATCTAGACAAAAAACCCACCAAGTTGGTGAGGGGACAGGGCCTTTGTTAGTTGATTGTTGAAGGTGTTGATTCACAAAGAGAAGAGAAGGAAGAACTATTGTTGGTAGTCTTTGTTGATTCTCTTAAAGGGTGATATTCTGACATCACATACTTTCTCTCATATGGATAATTATTGGATAATCTAAATCCCAAGAAGTATACACTTTAGCTTAAGGCAACTAAATATATTATTTGGGACAACACTTTGTTCAAAAAGGCCCTAGATGGTACTTTCTTAAAATGCATGAATAAGGAACAATAAAAGAGATTGTTGGATTCTTTTCACGATAAGGATCATTATGAACATTTTTTATTTTTTGTTACAACTTTGAAAATATTGTAACCTCATTACAACTGGCCAACATTATTCAAAGATGCCAAAGAATGAGTGTTAAAATGAGAGGCCTGCCAATACTTTGTTGGACGGTCTAAACTTGTAGCATCACCCCTCCACCTTATAATAATTGAAGAACCTTTTCAGCAATGGCGATTAGAATTCATAAGGACATTTAACCCACATTTCAATGTGAGGCATACTCATGTGTTGATGGAAACTAATTACTTAAATAAATGGGTTGAGGTTATACAAGTAAGATCTACCACTTTCGAGGTCATTTGTAATTTCATTAAAGATAACATATTGGTTGGATTTAGAGTTCCTCATAAAATCATCATGGACAATGCTTCCAACTTATCTTCTATTGAAATAACTAATTTCTACTATGGTTATGGAATTTTAGTTGTGTTGTTCCCAAATCTGCCACTCATTTTTGGGACAACATATGAACTATTTTGGTCTTGTAGGCCAAAATTATCTCTTCCCTTCTCAAAATTTGTCCTGAGCATTCAAATTCTCCATTATTCAAGCTTTTTTAGATTTCTATGGACTCTGCAGGCTTGAAACTACGGACTCTACAGGCTTATTTCTACGGACTCTGCAGGCTTGAACCTAGTAGGTTCAACGGGTTCAACGGCCTCAACAAGCAAATTCTCTCAAAGGAGCAAGTTTTCAGCACTTAGGAAATTTTAAGATTGGTTCAATGCCTTGGTTCAACCAAAAATGTTCATTGGCAAGCTTCAAAGGAACAATTGAACCATTGAACCATTGAACCCCGCTTCCAAATAGGTTTAACGGTTTAACAGGTTCAAAGGTTCAACGTCGTCGGCAAGATTAAAGAGTTTAGCGCTTCGGCAAAAGTTCAACAACTTTAACCGCTTCAAGGTTCAACGGCTTCAACACACTTAACAAAAAGAAGAAGGCTTGAACCATTGAACCGTTGAACCTTGAACCATTTCAGTTCAAAGGTTCAATCGGTTCAACAGTTCAAAGGTTCAACGAGTGGTTGGTTCAACACGTTTGGTTCGAAGAGATCCAAAGACTTAAAAGAAAAGAGGCTTCAAACATGAGATTGAACCGTTGAACCAAAGTTGGTTCAATTGGTCAGTTCAAAGGAGTTCCTCAAAGCCTAAACGCCAAATTGCCCTTGTAGAGGGAAGTGAATCAAGGCCAAGTGCCCTTGCAGAGGGAAGTGAACCAAGGCCAAGTGCCCTTGCGGAGGGCAGTGAGCAAAAGTGGACAAAGAGATTTTCTTTGGTAAAATGAACAAGGCACAAAAGTTAGAATTCCTTCAGATTTGTGCAAGGCAAAAGACAAAGCGAATTCTTTTAGACAAAATGTTTGAAGGAATTCCTTCAGACCTTTGTCTGAAGGAATTCACCCGAAAGGAAAAGCAAAATCTCGAAGAAAAGTAGACAAAGCAAAGCCAAGGAAAGAATTCCTTCAGACATTTTGTCTGAAGGAATTGGAGCCCGAAGACCCGCCCAAGGAATTAAAGCCCAAAGGCCGCCCGAAAGACCTCGAAGGGTAGGTACCCTTGCAAGGGGCTCTCAGCGCCCACAAAAAGGACCTTTCTCAAAGCCCGAAGGGACACCTTCCCTTTGGGGTATTCCAAAGGCTTGATAAAGATGAAGGAAAAACTTTAAAAAGACTTAGACAAAAAGGAGACTTCAAAGAACAAGGATTGAACTGTTGAACCTTGAACCAAATGGTTCAACGGGTTCAAGGGTTCAAAGGTTCAAAATTCCAAAGCTTTAAAGGGACTTAGAAAAGTAAAGGAAGCACTGAGACAAAGAATGAACCAATTGAACCTTAAACCAAAAGAGTTCAAAGTTCAATGGTTCATAGGTCAACGGTCCAAAGACAAGCCCCAAACAAAGGAAAAACACGGATGATTCCAGAGACTAGTTCAAAGGGATGGTTCAACCAAAGAGCAAAGAAGATGGAACCAGGGAATCGATAAAGACTGCCTGAACCATTGAACCAATGAACTTTCATAGGTTCAAAGGTTCATGGTTTAAACAAACAGCAACCATTGACATCCTCATGGATGTCAAAGTTAAGGTAAGGGAATATCCATTAAATTTCAAATATAGTGCAGAACCTAAAAATTAAACCAAGTGACCAACTAAAGAGAGAGCTCAAGAGCTCAAATTGCTATAGGGAAGGGAGAACAATACAAAAAGATCATAAATATCTACAAGGGAGTTATTTTTAGTAGGTGAAATAGTCAATCAAGTGGTCATCTAAGCACACCAAATCAAGGACGCGACCTATTTTTTATTCCATGAAGTAAAGGCAAAATGGATAGTTGCGCAGACATCAGGAAATGGACCAGACAACTCATGCTAAGGAGGAGACATATAAGATGAATGGGCACGCCATAGTTAAGGCAATGCATTGTTCCCAGCATGGCCCCCTAGATAGAACTACAAATGCATTCAAGGCATTGGATGCAGTGTGGGCCATCCCATAGGAAAAAGTGCCAAGCCTTTCTTGGCTACTATACATTGTAATCTCTTGTCTTAGGCAAGGGAGATCTTTTGATTATAGAAGCAAAAACTCTGCCAAAATTGAGAGGTGAATACTGAGACTTTGAGCTCAGATTGTTGATCATTTTACTTTATCTAAATGAGAAAGCAAGTTACTTTTAGACTTTGTGCTATTATAACTTGTGTTGTTTTAGGAAATTGTTCTTAGGTCTGTTTCCTAGGAGATTTCTTGTTTATTTAATTTAACAAGCAGAACTAGTGGAATTAATTAGAAAGGTGTTCTGAAGCCAATTATGGAAAGACTTTGTGTTGTCATAGTTATCTTCAGTGTGTGTTTTTAGTTTATTTATATGTAAAGGATCTTGGGATGACTTTGTGCCCCCATTATCCTTCATATTTCACTCTTTGGGTAGCTGATGTGAAGACTTTGTGCTACACCTCATTCTTCTGGTTACTGCACCCCTATTATCTATTAATTATCCAACAGAAAGAACTCTTGCATCCTACTACAAGACCACTTCTGAAAGAAGAGAAGTGCCTCTAGTATTATCAATAGGATTTCTCATTTGTCTATGAACATGATCTCTAAAAAAAGAGTGATGGATGGTGTAGTCTTACCCCTGAGTGTTATTTTTTGCTTATATCTATAGTATAACTCCTCATATTTAATAGGTAACCTCCCCTTGATGAGAGGAGAGATTTGTCCACCTTTGATGTTGTAAACTTGCACATTTGGCCGACCAATCTCCCTTGCTGTGGTTGAAGAGACCAATTTTGCTCATCAATTAGTTAGAGACAAAATATTCACCCAACTGTCTTTTTGGCAACTCCACTAGGGAAGAGCATGCAGTTTGAAGCCTCAAGCTTCAAGCTAAAGCAAAACTAGTCATTTCCCATTTTTATTTCTACAATCTAGCAACTCCACTCTATACCAGAAGCCAGAGAGCCCAAGGTGTTGTTGACCCTTTTTTTGAGTTGGTACAGCAGGGCAATTTCAATTTGTTCCCTCCCCAACTTCAAGTTCAACAATCTAGGAGTGTTCTTCCTACCCGTACCAGGTCACCAACACAAGGCAGAGCTTCTTTTTCTACTGTTAGTAGAGCTTTGCCTATACATGCTCCACTCAGATTTTTTATCCCCCTTTTCCATAATCAAATCATGGCAGTTTAAGGCCTCTGGGGTAACTCTTTTGGTCCACTCAATCTTACTCCACCTCTACATGAGCTTCCACATAGTTCAATGAAGAATTTCTCCAAATTCTTTGGTGATAGGAGAGTTCATCCAGATGAACATATTGTAGCCTTCAGCATAGCCTGTGGTGTGATAGATGTGGAATTCAAAGACGTAGCAGTCAGGTTGTTTGTGGAAACACTACAAGGTGCTACTATAGACTGGTTCTACCATCTACAAGCTCAGTCAGTGACTGACTAGGACACTCTTAAAGCTAAATTTGAAGCCAGGTTCAAGCCTGTAGAAGATGCACATGCCTTACTGGCCTAACTCACACAGATGAAGAAGGAACCTCATGAACCTATGAAGGACTTCATTGCCAAATTTAACAAATTGAGGAATAGAGTTCCTACAATTGCTCGGCTAACACTTGAAAATCTCAAATGCTTCTTCATCAACTCACAGCTACTTGAAGTGAGTTTTTTGCTGAGACGGGCTGGCCACATAGACCTTGCTGCTACTCAAGATTTGGCTACTAAGGTGGAAGATGACCTTATCTTGGTAGGAAAGATAAGGAGAGATCCTAACAGAGATAAATCCTCTTCATCTTCTGAATACTCACCTACAACCACCACTGATCTAATGGTGCAGAAGTTGGCAAATGAATTGCTAGTTCTCAGAAAGCAAATAGCACAAAGGATGTCATCTTCTCCTTCATACAGAGATGTACTAAGGAAGACATTCCCCAATCAGTCATACCAAGGCAATGCTATCAAAAATCAAGGGAAAATAAATCGTCTTCCTCCCCCACGGGGGAACCTTGCCATTGAAGCACCTCCAACCAATTCAATAGTTGAATATCTTGAAGCTGAATCAGATTTCTCCTTCCAACTTGAACTAAACTCAGAAGATGACACTAATCTCTTCATAGAAGCAGAAGAAGAATTAGCTGATGACTCCAACATTAGTTTACTAAATTACCAAGATGAACCCAAAAGTGAAGGTAAAATAGCTGAGGGATCATATGTTGTGTTCACCCAGTCCAAGAATCAGTCAGCCTAGCCAACTGATAAAGAAAAAATAGAGGAGCGACCTCAACCAATAGTTTCAATTGCTAAGCAGGGAACCACTCTGCCTTTCCAGCCAAAGGACTCGGTGATAGCAAGAAAGGTAAGTTCATCAAACATCCCTACGCCTTCTACTTTAAATTCACAGACCAATCCTCCCCCTCTTAAAAACTAGAAGGATGAACTCCCACCCTCTGTACCTAGTTCATTTCAAACATTTGACATAATTGACCAAATAAAGAAAACTAGAATTCAAATGTCTGAATTTGAATTCTTGCAATCCAATCCTAAGCAGTTGGATAGATTAGTTCAATATGTGAAGAATCAAACCATCCTTGCAAGACAAATGCTAAGAAGGTAACTCATGATCCCCCAAGGAACATGTCCATCCCAAACAATCTTGTCATTACTCCTCCTGCTACCCTTGGGAAAATAGAGCCTTTTTATGTTTCTCTGTTGATAAACGGTCACAAGCTGAGCAATTGCATCATTGATTCCAGAGCTTCAGACAATGTCATGCCTGCCAAAGTGGTAGAATCCCTTGGTCTCACACTGACCAAGACATTTGGGAGATGTTTCTCCATGGAGAACAAATAAATACCATTGCTGGGACAAATCAAGGACATCCAATTTGCATTTGCAGCATTCCCAGATAAGAGAATTAAGATGACTGTCCTGGTGGCTGATGTCCCATCATCATACCGCATCCTTCTTGAGCAAAATTTTTGCAAGGAAGTTGGTGGCAAATCAAGCATGGACCTATCCAAGGCAAGGATCCCAGTCAAAGGTGTTATGCAAAGATTGCTTCTTGAGAAGGAAGCAAAATACATGGTCACTCAAACATCAGCGCCTGAAGCTCAAATTCTGTTTGAGTCTTCAGGCATGGATGATTATTTCTTGACTATAGAGGATGTTCATGTTTCATCTGATAATTTTTTTGAAAATGACAGTCTAAAAATTGGTTCAGATGGAACAACAAAAGGATTGGTGGAATGCAGAGCAAGTGTAGAAGAATCTCCCCCTCCAAATGAATAAGAATTTAAAGAAAAATCAGTGTCTAATGAGGTATGAATTCTGGAATTTGATGGCTACTGCTCCTCTACAAGTTCTAGAGCTAATATTGTGTTGATATCTCCTCAAGGAGATATTTTTCTTTCTTCATACAAATTATCGCTTAGCAATACCAATAACATAGCTGAGTATGAATATATATTGATTGGATTGAAGGCTACTCGAGACAAAGGCATCAAACTCCTTCATGATAAAGGAGATGTTGAATTGGTAGTTTGTCAGGTGAGAAACATGTATCAAATCAAAAATGAGAGATTGCACCACTACCGCAATCTAGTCTAAGACCAAATTGAAAGCTTTGATACTTTCAACATCTCTACCATACCTAGGGAATTCAATGACCAAGCTAATGCACTTGCTATTTTAGCAACTCTCTTGGTTCCTCACCCTGATTTTAAAAGAGATTGGTACACTATTAAACTGGTCTTTAAACCAAGTGTGTCTGACAATGCCAATCATTGGCAAGTGTTTAACAATGACAACCAAATCATTGCTTTCCTGAAACAAAAAGATAGCTTTGAACAACTGCATTTCGAAGGCAATGAGCCTCATAAACTTGAACCAACCCCTAAATCAAATGCAGACACAGGTGAAGAATTCATGCAACTTAAAAGGAATAAAATTCTCAAAGGCCTGGTTTCCCTTGAGAAGTTGTTTGACAAACATGATAGATTCATCAAACAATAACAAATAGATTCAAGCTCCTCCCAAGAGTTTGATCAAATAAATCTGGATACCAAAGAAAATTCCAAGATGGTGAACATTGAGAAGTGTTACACTCAAGAAGAGAAGTTCAAGTTCACTGCTCTGCTTCGCCAGTACATGGATGTCCTAGCATACTCCTATGATGATCTGAAGTCACTCAGGCCTAAATAAATTCACCATGAGATTCTTCTCAAGAGTGATTCAGTACCTTACAAGCAAAAATCCAGGCAGTATAATCTAAAAATATCAGGTACTATTCTGACTGAAATACAAAAAATGCTAAATGCTAGAATAATTCTCTCAATCCATCATTCTACATGGATTGCCAACATAGTACTTGTGAGGAAGAAGAATGGCAAAATTCACCTCTGTGTTGACTACAAAAATTTTAATCAGTCATTCTTAAAGGATAACTATCTTCTGCCCATCATGGATCAAGTCCTTCAGACAGTGACTGGTTCAGAGATGTTATCAATGCTAGACGGCTTCTCAAGATACAATTAAGTTGAAGTTGGTGAAGCAGACCAGCACAAGACTACCTTCACCACACCTTGGGGCACCTTTGCCTATTGAAGAATGCCATTTGGCCTGATAAATTTTGGTGCCACCTTCCAAAGAGCAATGGACCTTACTTTCAAAGAAGAAATGGGTAAGTTCATTGTAGTATATCTTGATGACTTGATCATCTTTTCTAAGCATCGCCCAGATTATGTGCACCATTTGCAACAAGTGCTGGAATGATACCACTAGAATGGCATTTCTTTAAATCCTAAGAAGTTTATTTTTGGGGTAATAGAAGGGAAACTTATCAAACATGTTATGTCTCAAGAAGGCATAAAGATTGATACAGACAGATTCAAGTCCATCCAGGAGCTTACCCTACCTACAAGTAAGATTGCAGTTCGCTCTTTCTTTGGAAAAGTGAATTTCTTACGAAGGTTCATCCCCGAGTTTGCTAAGAAGACTCGCCATATTATAAACATGATGAAGGGAAAGGCCATGTTTAGCTAGACTGAAGAAGGAAAATTGGTGCTTCAAAATATTAAGACAACTATTGATCACACCCCAATTATAATTTGTCTAAATTATACCAAGGATTTCACCGTGTATAGTTATGCTTTTGAGCACACTCTTTCAGCAATTCTGGTTCAACAAAACCAAAAAGGCATGGAATCTCCCATATCTTTCATGAGTTGTCCTCTTAAAGCTAAAGTATTCAAACATAGAGAAGCATGCTTATGCAGTGATAAAGGCAGTGAAGCATTTTCACTTCTACATCCTGAATTCACACACTACTGCCCTGGTTCCTGACACCACAATCAAATCCATATTAACTCAGTAGGAGTTTGGGACAAAAAGAGGTAATTGGATTGCAAAAATCTAGGAGTTTGATCTAGTCATCAAACCAACGAAGCTGGTGTGGGGAAGGGGCCTATGCCAATTGATTGCTGACAACAAACCCAAAAAAGCAAGGCATGAAGAAGAAGAAATTGAAGACATGCCAACAGTCCTCTTTGTCTCCACCACAAATGAGTGGTATTCAGGTATTGCTCATTTCTTTACTTATGGTGAGTGTCCTGCTCACCTGTCTCGTAAAGAAAGGAGGACTATCAAGTTAAAAGATACCAATTTTGTCCTTTGGGACAATGGACTGTATAAGAGGAGCCTTAATGGAGTGTTCCTTCACTGCATAGACAAAGAGTAGCATAACCAACTTTTGAAGTCCTTTCATAATCTGGCCTATGGAGGACATTTTTCTACTCTTATAACTACCCATAAGATTTTGCGAGCCAAGTATTACTGGCCTACTCTATTCTAAGATGCATACAAATTGGTACGTAGGTGTGAACTATGCTAACAGTTCGTTGGAAGACCCAAATTAGTTGCTCTACCTCTCAAGCCAGTGGTCATAGAAGAGCCATTTCAATAATGGGAAATTGATTTCATTGGTGTTGTAAACCTATCTTCAAGTGCTGGACATGATTATGTCCTCACATCCATAGATTACTTCACCAAGTGGGTGGAAGCTATTCCAACCAAGCATGCTACTTCAAAAGTAGTGTGCAATTTCCTCAAGGAGAACATCATTTCCAGGTTTGGGGTCACAACCAAGATTGTCACAGACAACTCAACTTGTTTCACTTTCCAAGAGATTACCTAGTTCTATTTTTACTATGGGATTACCCTTTCCCACTCTTCTGATTATTTTCCACAAGGGAATGGCCAAGCTGAATCAAGCAACAAGAACCTGGTGACCATCATCAGGTAGCTGGTAGATGACAACCAATGAACATGGCATAAAGCATTGGTTGATGCTTTATGGGCAGACATAATTACACCAAAGAGGGCAATTGGTATGCCACCTTTCCAACTTCTTTATGGTCTCAATGCTAAAATACCAATCACCCTAGAATTTCCAGCATTGAAATTGGCTAAGGCAATTGAAGATCAGACATATGAAAGCTCTATCGATAAGAGGATCATGTGCTTGACTGAGTTGGATGAGCAGTGAACAATGGTGGTGGACCGAATTGCTGACATCAAAGTTTGGTGAAGAAGCTCTTCGAATAGAAACCAAAAAACTATGATTTCCAGATTAGAGATCAAGTCCTGTTGTGGGACAAGAGAAGAGAACCAAAGGGAATGCATGGGAAATTTGACTCCCTTTGGAGAGGCCCATTTACCATCCATCAACTCCAAAGTAAAAATAGTTTCCTATTAAAGTATCAAGATGGCATGCCATTTCCTCTGCCTCACAATAGGTAGCATCTGAAGCACTTCAATTCTTGAAGTATTAGATAAGTTCACCTGTACATATGTATATTTGTATAGTCTTTGTTTCTATTTTGTGTTGTTCATTTTCATTCTTGGCACCTTTCTTTTTCGGGTAGCATGACTCCGTAGCCCAATGGCATATTTAAAGGCACTAGAGATTCTAGTTTCTACTCCCCTCAGCTATTCCAAGTTTTCAATTGAAGGAAGTTCCCCAACTGGAGCCAGCTGTTGTTTCCAAAATCTGCCACTCATTTTTGGGACAACATATCAACTATTTTAGTCCTGCAGGCCAAAATTATCTCTTCCCTTCTCAAAATTTGTCTTGATCATTCAAATTCTCCATTATTCAAGCTTTTTTAGATTTCTACGGACTCTGCAGGCTTGAAACTATGGACTCTATAGGCTTATTTCTACAGACTCTGCAGGCTTGAAACTAGTAGGTTCAACAGGTTTAATGGCCTCAACAAGCAAATTCTATCAAAGGAGCAAGTTTTCAGCACTTAAGCAATTTCAAGATTGGTTCAACGCCTTGGTTCAACCAAAAATATTCATCGACAAGCTTCAAAGGAACGATTGAACCATTGAACCCCACTTCCAAAAAGGTTCAACGGTTTAACAAATTCAAAGGTTCAACGTCGTCAACAAGCTTAAAGAGTTAAGTGCTTTGGCAAAAGTTTAACAAGTTCAATCGCTTCAAGGTTCAATAGCTTCAAAACACTTAAAAAAAAGAAGGCTTGAACCATTGAACCATTGAACCTTGAACCATTTCGGTTCAAAGGATCAATAGGTTCAACGAGTGGTTGGTTCAATGCATTTGGTTTGAAGAGGTCAAAAGACTTAGAAGAAAAGAGGCTTCAAATGTGAGATTGAACCGTTGAACCAAAGTTGGTTCAATCGATCGGTTCAAAGGAGTGCCCCAAAGCCCAAAGGCCAAAGTGCCCTTGTAGAGGGCAGTGAACCAAGGCCAAGTGCCCTTATAGAGGGCACTGAGCAAACACGGACAAAGAGATTTTCTTCTAGAAAAATGAACAAGGCAGAAAAGTTAGAATTCCTTCAGATTTGTGCAAGGCAAAAGACAAAGCGAATTCTTTTAGACAAAATTTTTGAAGGAATTTGCCTGAAAGGGAAAGCAAAATCTCGAAGAAAAGTAGACAAAGTAAAGCCAAGGAAAGATTTCCTTTGGACAAATTGTCTGAAGGAATTGGAGACCAAAGACCCACTGAAGGAATTGAAGCCTAAAGGCTGCTCGAAGGACCCCGAAGGGTAGGTACCCTTGCCAGGGGCTCTCGACGCCCACAAAAAGGATCTTTCTCAAAGCCCGAAGGGACACCTTCCCTTTGGGGTATTCCAAAGGCTTGATAAAGATGAAGGAAAAGCTTCAAAAAGACTTAGATGAAAAGGAGACTTCAAAGAACAATGATTAAACTGTTGAACCTTGAACCAAATAGTTCAATGGGTTCAAGGGTTCAAAGGTTCAAAATTATAAAGCTTCAAAGGGACTTAGAAAAGTAAAGGAAACACTGAGACAAAGAATGAACCAATGAACCGATTGAACCTTGAACCAAAAGAGTTCAAAGTTCAATGGTTCACAGGTTCAACGGTTTAAAGACAAGCCCCAAGCAAAGGAAAAACACGGATGATTCCAAAGACTAGTTCAAAGGGATGGTTCAACTAAAAAGAGTAAAGAAGATGGAACCAGAGAATTGATAAAGACCGCCTATACCATTGAACCAATGAACTTTCACAAGTTTAAAGGTTCATGGTTCAAACAAACAATAACCATTGAAGTCCTCACGGACATCAAATTTAAGGTAAGGGAATATCTGTTAAATTTCAAATATAGCGTGGAACCTGAAAAGTAAACCAAGCGACCAACTGAAGAGAGAGCTCGAGAGCTCAAATTGCTATAGGGAAGGGAGAACAATACAAAAAGATCAGAAATATCTATAAGGGAGTTATTTCTAATAGGTGAAACAGTCGATCAAGTGGTCATTTGAGCACACCAAATCAAGGATGCAACCTATTTTTTATTCCATGAAGTAAAGACAAAATGGACAGCTGCACAGACATCAGGAAAAGGGCCAGACAAATCATGCTAAGGAGAAGACATATAAGATGAATGAACATGCCATAGTTAAGGCAATGCACTGTTCCCAGCATGGCCCCCTAGACATAATTGAAAATGCATTCAAGGCATTGAATGTAGCATGGGCCATCCCATAAGAAAAAGTGCCAAGCCTTTCTTGGTTGTTATACATTGTAATCTCTTGTCTTAGGCAAGGGAGATATTTTGATTACAAAAGCAAAAACTCTACCAAAATTGAGAGGCGAATACTGAGACTTTGAACTCAAATTGTTGATCATTTTACTTTATCTGAATGAGAAAGCAAGTTACTTTTAGACTTTGTGCTGTTATAACTTGTGTTGTTCCAGGAAATTGTTCTTAGGTCTGTTTCCTAGGAGTTTTCTTGTTTATTTAATTTAACAAACAGAACTAGTGGAAGTAATCAAGAAGGTGTCCTGAAGCCAATTGTGGAAAGACTTACTGTTGTCATAGTTATCTTTAGTGTGTGTTTTTAGTTTCTTTCTATGTGTAGACATCGAAATCGTGTCTACTCCTTGGTCGTCCTCCCCCCTTCGTCCCCTTAGTCCACTTCAACACTCCTAACCTATGTCTTATTAATTTAAAATATTCACCTATTTTAAATTAATAATTGTCTCTCTCCCCTTGCCACCTCACCCTTGCCACCTCACCACCCTTAAATACCCTTCTTTGGATGCCCTTCACTACCCCATGCCAAGTCTTAAATGCCTAAACCCCATTCATGACCTATTCCTATCCTCTCGTCCATTTTAATCCACCTTCGACCATTTTTTCCCCCGACCCGCTGACTCGACAGTTGGGAAAATGGACAAAAGGCTATTTTTAGCCTTTTTCCTGCCTTCCAGTCGCCGACATCGGTCAACTGTCGACCGACATCAGTGGTATTGCCGACAATAGTTTCCTTTAAAACTGCATTTTGCCTCTAGAATGCGGACCCAATTTTCCAATCTTTCCATCCGCCCTTTCAATCTTCAACAGTCTTCAATCTTGAACGATCTGATCCACCAATCTTTCAATCAGACCTCTCTCTTGGACTCCCTTCCTCTCTCAGGCACACAACAAGCTAAAATAGCAACAGGTCTTCCACACCAACAACATCAACAACAGGGACATCAGTGGCATTAACAACACTCCTTCAATAAGTCATAGGTAAGTATTTTGTTTGTGTTTTCATTATATTTTCAGTTATTGCTTCTAAGTAATATCACCACCCGGACCAGACTATCAACCAGACCACAGACCCCTTTCAGACCACTCTTTCTTCCCTGTTGCCTCTGTCTTCTATGTGGTCTCTCTTTCAAACCACTCTTTCTGCCTGCAAAGACCCTACACAGACTCTCAGACCCTTAGACAAACCCAAACCATTCTGCAGAGCATCCTGTCGACCATAAACTCACCCAGACTCGTCCAGACCCGCCCAGGCCTCATCCAAAGACTACTGCCCTGACCGACGCCGGCTATAGAGACCACTACCTCCATCGACGTCGGCAGCCTAATCGACGTCGACATACCTTGACCAACCGACGCTCGCAGACTAACCGACGTCGGTGACTGTGACCAGACCGACAGTAGCATTTAGGTAAGTGTTTGCTTCTATTTCTATTTCAATCTTTAATCATTTCAGTCTTTTATCATTTTGCTTTTTATCATTCTTTAATCAATCAGTGGGTTGTCATCCCTCTAGAAAGTCTTTGCACTTTCGGGATCAAGCTTTTGCTTGGCAGCCCACCATCTACCCATCTAACAATTTTCATGTTTTAGTCTCTTTCTTCCACAGGTGTCATCCTCCACAACCAAAGAGGAGTACCTTCAACATCTGGATAACGGTGCGAAAACCTCATCCGAGTATCTTCTAACCCTAGACCATATCTCTTAGTTTCTTACTTCTATCTTTTGAATGTGAAAGCGAAAATTGGTTTGAAACATTCTAGCACGCCCGGTGGGACCCTAGGGTCTTCCTTGGGTTCTTTTCTTTCTATTCATATAGGTGCATTAGGTCTCTCATTTTCACCTCTTTCTTTTGTCTCTTCCAAAAGACACCATTAGCAGGATTAAAAAGAACTCTTCTTTCTTTTCTTGCATCTTAGACTAGTCAAAAGTCATATTCTTCAACCTCTTCCCACTTGTCTTCATACGAACTAACATTTCACTTTGGGCTTAAAACACATTGCATTTCATTTCTCCTTGACTGCATACTTAGTCCACATCTAATAATTAAACTGCATCATGAATTAATCGTAGACCACTTATGTTACACATCCAAATCACTTGCACAAATCAAACATCTTAACTCACCTGAGACAAGGCCTGACTGGGATTTCATCACCCAGCGGATACCTTACCCATCTTGGCAATCCCACTTGGACTTCACTACCAAGGGGAAAGCCCACTCTGTTCTCTGGCAGAGTCTAATCTCTAGGGGAAGTATATGCTGGCTAAGCGGGCCCAACTTATCACTGGGTTCGTGAAGTGAGGGGAGCTTGCTCCTTAGCACCAGGCCATGTACAAAACCTAACATAGACTCTTGAGCGCCATAACAAACCTGAAACCAACCATAGACTACTTCTTCTAGGACCCATCTCAAAAGCCAATCTCCTAAAACATTCTAAGGCATAAGCCACCACGATCCTAATAATTTATTCCTAGAAATTTAACGCTTAGGTTTTGCTTGTGTTCTTCTTATTTTGTGTTCTTATCTGCTTGTTTGAGCTTGTGAGGACATTTTTGTCTTGCCTTGAATGGTTTTGACTCGCAGTCAAACCAAGGCTCTTGTCGACCACGCGAGGCATCAACCCCTTCCACCTTCGCCATCCCTAACCAGTCCTTTAATGGAGTATCATTCAGAGACCGAACGAACTCCTACCTGACCTATCCCGACCCAACCATCCACTGTCCCCAAAGGGGACCAAAACTTTTCAAGGTTCCTTGACCTCAATGTCAAGGCCCTTCAACACTATCTCGCGCGAAGCCAAATGCGAGACTCCTTAGGCAACCCAACTTATGGGATGTCAACCTCCTTGACTGAAGTGACAATGATATCGACATCGCCCGCTACTCGACCCATGACCACTTCGACTTTTGCTTCGACCATTAACCAGCCCATGACCAACCTTCTAAGTGTGGCCTCTCCTTCCATCTCTGGACCCACTTCCACTGGGGTTTCGACCCCCCATCAACCGCAGACTATTCAACCAAACTCTACCCCTTTCCAAAATCTATTTGTCTCTGTCCCGCCTATTCTTGCCCCCATCAACACAAGGGTGGCTTCTCATCCTTTGACCAATGTCACCACCATCCAACCACCCTTGGCCTCCACTTTTGTCTCAACGACTAGTTATCAATATGTTGTGCCTCTACAAGCACAACTAACTACGTCGTATGCCTCCTCTAGCACCTTCCAAGCGCCTTACAACCTAGGGGGTGCCCCATCTACCAATCCATCAGCCGATCTCATCAAGATGCTGATGGACAAACTGTCTAATCTTGAGACCTCTATTTTCGGTTCAAGCAATGCCCTTTCATATGACCAAATTTGCAACGAGCCCATCCATCCCTCCGTCCTTATCCGACCGTATCCCAGTCAGTGGGAACTTCCTAAATTTACTCACTTCTAGAGTAAGGAAGACCCGCAGCAACATTTACGAGCATTCAGACATGCTTGTTATCTTATAGCGCATGACGATGCGTTGTTGTTACGCACCTTCCCCATGTCACTTTCTGGCCCTGCCCTTGATTGGTACAGCTCTCTTACCAGTCACTCTATCTTTTCATTCACTCAACTCGCCCCATTATTCCTTGACCATTTCTCAATCAATATCACTAAAAAAGTCTCAATCACAGACCTCTACTCTATCAGGCAATTTGACGACGAATCCATAGTCGATTTTGTCGCCCATTAGAGAGGCTTGATCAACCAACTCTCCTTCTCTTTGCCTCAACTCAAGCTCATTGAGCTCTTTTCTCAAGCATGTGCCAGGCACATCTCATCCACCTTGTGGGTTTAGACATTTTGCACCTTTGACGAAGCTTTCACCATGGCCCGAAAGCTTGAACTCCGTGCCATTGAAGAGGATAACGTCAAATTGCGTAATACCAATGCAAAATCTGATGACCCTTCTTCTTCCATACCTTCTTTTGCCAATTCCAAGTCCAAAGGAGTGGCCAACATTGTGGTCGTTAGATCACCATCTTCAACAACAATCGACCAATCTCAACCTTCTACATCTCAAAGCATCACCAAATAATTCCAACAACGGTACATCTAGTGTTCATACACTCTGATTGGAGAATCATACGCTTTCGTGTTGGAAAAACTTGTCAAGCAGGGGGTCCTCAATCTCCCTCCAATCTGACCACCTCAATTCGACTCCTCAAAATCCCTCCCTACATGGTATAGGGAGAACGACTTATGCCATTATCATCACGTCCAAGGCCATGACATCAACAATTGCCAAACCTTCAAGAACATTGTCCAAGACATGATCGCCAAGGGGGATCTTGTTTTGAACAACTCGAACCTGCCACCTAATCAACATATCGACATTTTCAAACAACCATTTCCTAACCATCCTCCTAGCCTAAACAATGTCCAGACCTTGACCGATAACTCCCAGGAGCATGACATACACACGGTCAACACGGTCTCGCCTCTTATCCTTGACCAACCTCCTCCACAGGTAGAAGAGCCTTCTTCTCCTGTTAGTCCTCCATCAACCTCTCTTATATTGGAGGATGCCTTGACCATACCGATGCCATTAGCCCCGCCTTCATCTTTCCTTCGACCAATGGAGGACCCTATCTTGCCTACTCCTCAACCACAAATAGAAGGCACCATCATTCCTGCCCTCTATTCGCTTGAGGAGCCGCATTCTCCTATTTATTCTCCACCAAGAGAAGACCCTGTCTCTTTGCCCACTCCAACCGAGGAAGACTCAGTCATGGTTTCCTCTTGCCTTTTACCTAAGATTGCTACATCCCACTCACCCCCGTCCATATCTAAGCCCAAACCCACGCAGGCATCCACCATGCCAAAAGAGATTGAACCTCTTGGTGTTCGCCCCATCTCTAACCTTGCCTCGCACAATAGTGGCCCTCAAACCATACCAAAGAAGGCTACTAGACCACACCGAAGAATTCCTCCCCCACCTTCATCATTACCTTCAATCTTGGGCCCACATCCGTCCACCCTAATAGGAGTGCTTCCTACTCCCATACCTCATAGAGGCAAGTCGCCTCCATTATCCCCCCAACCCATCAAACATATATCAACTCTCAAACCAAAGTCATCAACCTCTACTACAACAAAACATGTAGACCCATTAGCAGGTTCTTATGCCTTGCTGTTACGGCAATTATTGCAGTCTTCTCGCATCAATCTCCTGCCTCTTAGACCATATCAATATCTTGGACCAAAACTGCCTTGGTTTGATGACACTACAATTTGTGCGTATCATCGCACACCTGGGCACGACATCGAGCATTGTTGTGCCCTCAAGGTTGTCATTCACCACTGTTTGGAGAAAGACACCTTTCTTCTTGACCACATTAGCAACAGACTTTCAACACCGACTCTTGCCTCTCAGACCTCCACATCGTCCCGCTCATCAACTCTCAGATCAAGACCATCTTGGTTTGACAACACTAAATTTTGCCACTATCATCACAAACTGGGACATGACACCGAGCGTTATTGCACTCTTAAAGCTGTCACTCGTCAACACTGAAAGAAGGATCCCCTTTTCATTAAGGATCCTCTTGACCTCCTCTTCGACAAATCTTTGACACCATCACATGCTTCTCAAACCTCATCACCTAAATCGGGATCTCCACACCAGACTATGGTCCCTTTGTCGCCTTTAACCCCCTTATTCGACATCAACACAGTCAATCTGACCACCAAGCCTCAACCGACCTTGACCAATCTGTCAAACATTCTCCCTAGCCACTGGGGGAATTCAACGTTCAACCAAGCCTCGACCAACCTTTCAACCCAATCTCGACCAAATATCAATCACTCTTTTAATCCTAAACCTCGACTAGGCCTCAACCAAGCCTCGACCATGCCTCGACCAAACAAATCATCGACACCATCACATGTCTCGACCAAACAAACATTCAACCCGACCTCAACCAAACATCAACCAACCTTTTAACCATGACATCAACCAGAGATCAACCAATCATCAATCTAGACCTCGACCAGACCTCGACCATGACATTAACCAATCATCAACCAAACCTTGACCAAGACATTGACCAGACATTCACCCAGACATTGACCATGACATCGACCAAACATCGACCATGACATCAACCAATCATCAACCAAGCCTCGACCAAACATCATTCTGATCAAACATTAACCTATCAATCAACATCAATCAACACGTGACCAATCTCAAAGAGGCAAATGGGGCAAATTTGCTCCTAATTGACTCGGACCTTATCATAACGCACAAGCATGGACCAGGGACTTATCAAGACCTGAGCCCTTTAATGCCTTGCATCTGTGACCATTCTACTGTTAGTTGAATACTCATTCACTTGACATTTAACTTGAGCTCATCCCTTGAGCAATCCCTGTCCTCTTAATCTTCAGTCCTTTCAGCCATATTCCCCTTAACAACTCCTCTATAACCCTTTTATAAAGCATGGATGTTTTGTCCTAATAAAAGGGAGCCCTTGAACTTCTAGAGGCTCGTCCATGGCTAAACTTCAGTCAATAAAACATATCAAAAATGGGATACCTAACATATCAAAGGTCATAAAACTCTAAATGTAGACTGCTCCCTCGAAGGACAGCTACATAGTTGTTATATTTACTAGACTGCTCCCTCGAAGGACAGCTAGGCCAAAGTCATTATCAAAAACATAAAAAGCAAAAATATAGACCACTCCCTCGAAGGATGGCTATGCTAAACTCTTGCTACAAACAACACTTTCTTAGAGGCTTCCCGCATCAATCAACCTCACAAATGACCACCAAGCAAAACAACATCCCAATGTAGACTTCCCGCATCGATCAATCTGCAAAAAAAAAAAAAGGCTCATGGACTTGGCTTGTAGTCGTCTCAGGGTCTCCTATAAAAAGGGGCAAGGTTCTCTCTACTCAAAAAGGGTTACCCTCTCCTCCTATCTCACTTCTCTCGCTCAAGGGATTTCGAGCTCATTTTAATGTCAAAATGATTCGATCGCTTCTCTAACACAACCATGGTCAATGACGTAATGCATGAATGGGGCTCTTTGTTCTAACAACCCCTATCTATGTTATCATTTTGGTCCTTGTTAATGAAAGAGCAACGCGCCTTTCACTTTTCTTCTTACACTTTGGTCTCATTCAAACCAACCCAACCCAAACCTTTTTCAGCAACATGACATCACGATATCAAGACATCATACATCATCATAGCCCATTTCACATGGTTTTTATGGACAACAATACACATGGAAACTATCGACCAGACACAATTTATGTTAAGCATAAACCAATACTTGCTGAAGCATAAATAGACCTCAATTCATTTTTAGCATACATCCATCACGACTATGGAAAATTGTTAGGGATGAAAGACCCCTCAACCAATGTTACAAAATACACCATCACACAATATGGAAAAGACTATGACATCATCTTATCCTCTTCATTTCAACACATGACCAAACCAATCATCGACCATTTTGCGTACCAGTCTGAACTACATTGGTCTGAGGCCTATCTTGCTATGTAGGTAGCACTCAGTTGACATGACGTCCTCTGAGGTTAGCTCGACCACCCTCATTTGTTCGTCTCTCTGATGGACAAACCTTCTTTCCTCCTTTGACCATGACTTGACCTCATCCAAGACCAATCCATAACTTTGACCCTCTTCCTCCCTTGTAGGGAGAACTACATTGGCCTGAGGCCCTTCCAACAAGGGCTATGTAGGCAACACTCAGTTGACATAGCATCTTCTGGGGTTAGCTCGGCCACATTCTTTCATCCATCCATTCATTCGACCAACTATCTATCTTGCCCCGCCTCGACCAATGACATTGGAGATCATGCCTATCTCCTCCGACCCTGACCACTTCCAAGACAACTTTGCCTTGGTTGTTTTTGCGTATATGCTACCTCACGACTGGTTAGCAAAATTGTCTGTAGACCATATTTTTGGCCCTCACAAGTATAGGATCGCAAGCCGGTTGATCCCCACTACTTGTGACTTTTTTCATGTTTTCCAAGAGCACTTCCTGAGCCCAGGATACTTGGAACACGATGACCATTGGAGCTTCAGCTTAGATTGAATAACCCGATCAGGTATGACTAATGCTAGGGCCCAGTTATTCCAATTTTAGCACTCCTCGACCTTGACTTGCGACAATTTGACCTGACCATCCCGTAAAGTGGTATGCACGCAATCACAACTATTACAACATTCACACTCACACCCTCACCATCTCCATACACTCTCTGTCAAATCGGCACTCGACTTCAGGTTCCCTTCCCTCGACTCCCACTTTGAGGGGGGAATACCTTATCCCATACCTGGGGCAACCTACTCCTATTTTTGTCTTGCAGTTCATCCAGAACAACCAACAAGACAAAAAGGGGCAAATGTAGAAACCAAAATCATGTCTACTCCTTGGTCGTCCTCCCCCCTTCGTCCCCTTAGTCCACTTCAACACTCCTAACCTATGTCTTATTAATTTAAAATATTCACCTATTTTAAATTAATAATTCTCTCTCTCCCCTTGCCACCTCACCCTTGCCACCTCACCACCCTTGGATACCCTTCTTTGGATGCCCTTCACTACCCCATGCCAAGTCTTAAATGCCTAAACCCCATTCATGACCTATTCCTATCCTCTCGTCCATTTTAATCCACCTTCGACCGTTTCTTCCCCCGACTCGCTGACCCGGCAGTTGGGAAAATGGACAAAAGGCTATTTTTAGCCTTTTTCCTACCTTCCAACTGTCGACGTCGGTCAACTGTCGACTGACGTCGGTGGTATTGCCGGCATCGATTTCCTTCAAAACTGCATTCTGCCTCCAGAATGCGGACCTGGTTTTCCAATCTTTCCATCCGCCCTTTCAATCTTCAACAGTCTTTAATCTTGAACGATCCGATCCGCCAATCTTTCAATCAGACCTCTCTCTTGGACTCCCTTCCTCTCTCAGGCACACAGCAAGCTACAACAGCAACAGGTCTTCCACACCAATAGCATCAACAATAGGGACATTAGTGGCATCAGTAACACTCCTTCAGCAAGCCATAGGTAAGTATTTTATCTGTGTTTTCATTATGTTTTCAGTTATTGCTTCTAAGTAATATCACCACCCGGACCAGACTATCAACCAGACCACAGACCCCTTTCAGACCACTCTTTCTTCCCTATTGCCTCTATCTTCTGTGTGGTCTCTCTTTCAGACCACTCTTTCTGCCTGCAAAGACCCTGCATAGACTCTCAGACCCTTAGACAGACCCAAACCATTCTGCAGAGCATCCTATCGACCATAAACTCACCCAGACCCGTCCAGACCCACCCAGGCCTCGTCCAAAGACTACTGCCCCAACCGACACTGGCTACAGAGACCACTGCCTCCACTGATGTCGACAGCCTAACCAACGTCAGCAGACCTTGACCAACTAACGCTGGCAAACTAACCGACATCGACGACTGTGACCAGACTGACAATAGCATTTAGGTAAGTGTTTGCTTCTATTTATATTTCTATCTTTAATCATTTCAGTCTTTTATCATTTTACTTTTTATCAGACATTCTTTAATCAATCAGTGGGTTGTCATCCCTCTAGGAAGTCTTTGCACTTTTGGGATCAAGCTTTTGCTTGGCAGCCCACCATCTACCCATCAAATAATTTTCGTGTTTTAGTCTCTTTCTTCCACAGGTGTCATCCTCCACAACCAAATAGGAGTACCTTCAACGTCTGGATAACGGTGCGCAGACCTCATCCGGGTATCTTCTAACCCTAGACCATATCTCTTAGTTTCTTACTTCTATCTTTTGAATGTGAAAGCAAAAATCGGTTTGAAACACTATGTAAATGATCCTGGGATGATTTTGTGCCCCAATTATCCTTCATATGTCACTCTTTGGGTAGCTAAGGTGAAGACTTTGTGCTACACCTCATTCTGCTAGTTATTGCGCCCCTGTTACCTATTAATTATCCACCAGAAAGAACTCCTACGTCCTGCTACAAGACCACTTCTAAAAGAAGAGAAGTACCTCCAGTATTATCAAAAAGATTTCTCCTTTGTCTGTGAACATCATCTCTGAAAAAAGAGTGATGGATGGTGTAGTCTAACCCTAAGTGTTATTTTTTACTTATATCTATAGTATATAGCTCCTCATATTTAATAGGGAACCTCCCCTTGATGAGATGAGAGATTTATCCACCTCTGATGTAGTAAACCTGCACATTTGGCTGACCAATCTCCCTTGCTATGGTTAAAGAGACCTATTTTGCTCATCAGTTAGCTGGTGACAAAATATTCACCCAACAAGTCGCACATTGTTTTGATTATTACCCTTGAGGTAATAGTTAAACAAAACCTAGTAGTAAAAACATCACTACCATTGTTCATAAATTAGTCAATAAAAATCAGAGGAAATGGCACAAAAAGTTGTATGATGTTGTGGGTTTATTGGATAACCCCCAAGAGATAAATTTAGATGTATCCTTTCCAATTATTGTATGGCATATATGTAATTATTCCAATTTATTTAGGATTTCCAACTTGACCGCTAAATTAAGCCATAAAGGACGATCAATTCAAAATTGCAATGGAAAATGTTAGGAGAACCTACAACAATCAATATACTCTGATACCAACTGTTAGGTGACTCCTTATCCAACAGAAGCACAATTGATTACTTTCTTATAAGCAATTAAACACGAAATTATACCAGAATGATAAAGTAACTAGAAACTTGAGACAACAAAGAATTTGAGAGACAACACACACTCTTGTATTAAATATTACTAGAAGAAAATACAATAAGGAAGATGCCACTTCTTCCTCCACCTCAAAGGCTTGCCACACCTCAAGACCTTCTTCCCTCTCTCTCTTGCTCAACACAACAACTCTATAGCCTAAGTTATTATCCCTCCTTGAATGCTTCAGCTGATCTCCTTAACCTTACACCTGTAGATCTCCTTGACCTTGCTTGCTTCAATGCTTTTACTTGCCTTCTTGATAATTACAATACATGCCTTATGGGTCTTTAAATAGGATCCCATGCTTACAAAAATAGAAATCCAACTACAATAATTAGACACACAGCTCGTGACTATAATTAGTCATTTGACATGCAAACACTCGCTTCACTTAACTGATTGTTCGTCAACAGTAGTTCTGGAAATACACAGGCAACCGACATCAGTCCCTGCTTGCTTGGTGTTGCCGACGTCGGCCAACATCCTGCCATCACCAGTTTCCTTCTGCACTGCATTTGACCGACGTCGGTCATGCTACCGCCGCCAGTGCTTCTGGTTCTTTAGCATCCTCTTCTTGTGTCTGCAAACAGTTGAAGCTTTTAGCTCCACACCCTAACAATCTCCCACTTGGAGATAAATAGCTGCAACTTGTACCTGTACCTGTACCTATACCATCTATTTTGTTCATTAGGCTTTGTATCCCTCTTCAAAGTCACTCTTGAAGACCAACCACCACTGAAACCTGTGATGCTAAACCTGTCACTTATGCCAAAAGAATTTTGTTGCTCCCAAATTCTTCATGACATACTTTTGAACCAACTCTACCCTTAGCTCAGAAAACTCCCTGTATATGAAACCCTGCAACAAGTAACACAATACAGTAACAGGATAATGTAGCTAAAATTATCCAACCTGGTAAAGATAAAATACAATGGTCAAACCTCCATTGCCTGCAGCCTAAACAAGACCATATACCATAGCCTTCTATCTCATGTGTCCATCCACTCTCTTCTCTAAAACGGGAATCCATCCCTCTATCCAGTGCTTCCTTCCAGCTGACAACTCTACCAACAAATACATGTTTGGTTCTTCTCCATGGACTCACACTCCTCATCCATGTCAAGCTCCCACTGTTTCTGGATTCTACCTGCATTTCTACTTCCATCTTCCTAGTTCTTGACTATCAGTAAGCAATATAAAGAAGGTGAACAATGAATATGAGGTTCACTTACCATTTTCTGACCTCCATATGGGTGTTTGAGACTCCTTGACAGCTAGCTGTCCACCCATCATCCATTCTAGTGATCGATCTCGGCCATCTCCCAGTCTGCTCCCGACCGATGTCAGTTCCCTGCACTGACCCTGACTACCGATGTCATTTCCCTGGCTGACGCTAGTATCCCCCTTGCTGACGTCGGTCCTTATGACCAATGTCAGACTTCTCTTGCCCGACCTACCGACCCTGCTGGTCTACACATGACCGATGTCGGTATCTGGCTGACCGACGTTGGTATCTGGCTGATCGACGTCGATATCTGGCTGACCAACGTCGATCCCATGTGATCGACATCGGCGTCTGTGTGTTCCTGTAAGTGATGAAATTTTCATCTCTGAGCTCTTCTTGGATCAAACCTTTGTCCATGCTGCCCTGCTCAGATTTATTCAGCCCCTGTGACTGATCTCTATCCTTCATCTCCTCCATAAACACCAAGGCTTCTTTGTTCCTGTCAAAAGCATCAAATTTCCTTTTTCTACAATGAACTCTATCTATGCTTTCTGAATTTGAACATATACCTTTCGATTCAAGAACTTCCATTCCCTTCTTATTCACGTGACCAAGCCTATTAGACCACATCTTTGAATCTACACCAGAAGTAGAATCAGTAATACAAGTAGGTAGATAAAGAGTACCTACTTTCTTACCTCTTGCTAGAACAAGTGCTCCCTTGGTAACCTTTCAAGAGTCTGCTGTGAGGGTTATTGTGCATCCCTCATCTCCCAACCTTCCTATAGAAATTAAACTCTGCTTCAGAATTGGAACATGCATGACCTCCTTCAACACCCATGTGTTGTCAATCTGCAATCTCAACTACACTTTCCCTTTGCCAACTATCTGACAAGGTGTACCATCCCCTAAATAGAGCACTCCAAAGTCTCTCTGTTCATACTTATGAAACAAATCTCTGTTTGGGGATGCATGAAAAGATGAACCAGAATCTAAAATCCATGATCCTACCTGACTATCCAAAGAAAGTATGAGAGCATCCTGTACCACAATATTTACATCCTTTGCTTCTTCAGTACCTGCATGTTGATTCTCTTTATCTCTCAACCAACACTCCTTCTTTGTATGTCCTTTCTTTCCACAAAACCAGCAGGTAATACCTTTGGACTCGGATCTCCTTCTCGACCTTGATTTTCCTTGCTCAACCTTCTCCCTTTGCCTTCCCCTGCTTTCAGCACTTAGAGCATTCCCTGATGATTCACCTGTGCTTCTCCTGCATATTTCTTCATTCAAGATCACACTCACAACATCATCAACTTTTAAGATTTTAGAAGCAAATGCAGAATTACTTACTGCCATAACCAAACCGTCCCAACTTTTAGGCAAAGAACATAAAATCAAGAGAGCCTTTACCTCATCATCAAAAACAATATTGACTGAAGCTAATTGGTTTACCAAACCATGGAAATCACTGAGATGAGTATGTACCAATCCACCTTCCTGCATTTGCAAAGTAAATAGCTGCTTCATAAGATATACCTTATTAGAAGCCGAGGGCTTTTCGTATAAATTCACCAAGGACTTTATCAACTCTTCCGTTGTCTTGCACTGTGATAAGCTGGAAATCACAGACGATGTAAGGCTCAACCTTATGGAACCGAGAGCCTTTTGATCAAGAACACTCCATTCTTCATCCTTCATATCTGTGGGCTTGCATGCAACCCCACCCAACGGTAAGTACAAATCCTTTTGATACAAATAGTCCTCAATCTGCATCCTCCAATGTTGATAATTCTTGCTGTTAAACTTCTCCATTCGTAGCTTACTTTCTTCTGCCATTGCTGAACTCCCACTCAATCAGAAAACCCTGTGAATGACCTGTAATCAAAAATAATAACTTGCTTCCTGCAAACCGTAACTCTGATACCAACTGTTAGGAGAACCTACAACAATCAATATACTCTGATACCAAATGTTAGGTGACCCCTTATCCAACGGAAGCACAATTGATTACTTTCTTATAAGCAATTAAACACGAAATTATACCAGAATGATAAAGTAACTAGAAACTTGAGATAGCAAAGAATTTGAGAGACAATACACACTCTTGTATTAAATATTACTAGAAGAAAATACAATAAGGAAGATGCCACTTCGTCCTCCACCTCAAAGGCTTGCCACACCTCGAGACCTTCTTCCCTCTCTCTCTTGCTCAACACAACTCTATAGCCTGAGTTATTATTCCTCCTTGAATGCTTCAGCTGATTTCCTTGACCTTACACCTGTAGATCTCCTTGACCTTACTTGCTTCAATGCTTTTACTTTCCTTCTTGATGATTACAATACATGCCTCATGGGTCTTTAAATAGAATCCCATGGTTACAAAAATAGAAATCTAACTACAATAATTAGACACGCAGCTCGTGACTATAATTAGTCATTTGACATGCAAACACTCGCTTCACTTAACTGACTGTTCGTCAACAGCAGTTCTAGAAATACACAGGCGACCGACGTCGGTCCCTGCTTGCCTGGTGTTGCCGACGTCGGCCGACGTCCTGCCATTGCCGGTTTCCTTCTGCACTAAATCTGACCGACGTCGGTCATGCTGCCGACGCCGGTGCTTCTGGTTCTTCAGCATCCTCTTCTTGTGTCTGCAAACAGTTAAAGTTTTTAGCTCCACACCCTAACAGAAAATAGGATCATATACTTGTATAGATTGAAATAAGAATGAGTGATGGTGATTGATATAATCATGACACATCATGAAAAATTAAAATAAGGGTTTGATCAGAAAGTAAGGTAGTGACATTTTTAAGTAGGAGATTTGGTCCTAAATTGGAATAAAAGAAGAGGACCTAGAAGTAATCATGGAAAGTTTGATTCCCTTTGGATGGGGCCCTTAAAATTTTATAATTTTTATGGTGAGAACACATATTACTTGGCATATAGGGATGGAATGCACTTTTTTATACCATACAATGGAAGCATTATAAATAGTGAGGGTATGTTGTCACCTACCATTCCCCATAGGTCATTTAGGTTTATTTTTCCTTTTATTTTTTTTCTGGTCCTTTATGTTTCCTTTCTTGTTTATGTTATTTCAAGTAGAATCCTTGGCCAAATGGATACGACACCTCATCCATGAAATTTGAGATTTTGAGAGTACCTCCTATGCCCTTTGGTAAGTCCATGTCCCCAACCTAAGCCAATTGTTGTTCCCTAGAATCTTTAAAGTCAATTTATTTTATTAGTCAGGAACAACAAGGAAATTTGAATTAAACTTTTGAGCCAAGTCTAGAAGTTTTCAAAAAACATCTAAGTGGTTTGTGTAAATAATCTTTTTAGATTTGGTTGCAAAAGTATAAAAAAACATAAAAGCATGTTTCCATACCACATGCATCTAGGAGGTCAGGCTCACCTGACCTCTAGGATGTGCCAGACTTGGAAATGTGAGGACCATAGTCTATGCCTTCATGTATCTTGCATCCCCATGATTGGCCCTGCCAATCGCCATGAACATGGTAGATGCGAGGCCATATCTATAGTAACCTCAGACACAACCTTACATTTTTTGCACCTATGGGACTAACGAGACTAGCTGCATGGATGCACGACACATGCATAAGGAGGCCTAGTTATCATAGTGTATCGAACTCCTCTAATTAAAATTTTATGCAAAAGTTTGTTTGGCATGGTAGCTATATCCCAATGTAACTCTGAACTCTTCCCATGTATTAGATCCTCATACTAAGGAGAATTTTTGTAGAAATATAGTCAAAACTTCCAAGGTTCAGAGTACCCCATAATGATAGAGGTTTCAATAATGTTAGTTCACATGTTAAATAGTTTTTAGTTAGAGGGGGATTTACAGTGTTTTTGGTTCTACATAGTTTTATATTTTCACCATTTCAACATAGTACATGATCCCAAAGGATCGAGGGTGTAGACACCTAAATCTGGCCACCAATCAGAATTTTGACCAATTTCACCTAAAATGATCATTTTGGCCTTAAAACACTAAAACACGCTAAATGATGTGAAACTAACATATTCAAGTGTCAATTTTAGCTAGATTATCATTAAATGGGGTAATGCAATTTATGAGCCAGCTAACTTTGATCAAATCACTATGAGTCAAAATGCCAATTTTGCACTTAGGTGATCTAGATTGCTCTTTCCTATCAAATCTCTTACACAAGACACGTGCCTTTGTTGTTATTTTTTGGCAACATCCTAAATGGGATAATGGATCCAATGCATCTGACATTGACTTTAAATTCCAATCCAGTCAAATTTTGGACCAATAACAAGGTATTCTGGTCAATTTGAGTAATTTGTGCACAAAGTGCTTAATCATGTTTAAGAGCTAGTTAAACCAAGCTAGAACTTAATTAAGAATTCTATGGAAACTTTTTGAATATTTGCTTTTAGAAATAAATATTGAATATTTGCATCATCAGGTGACCTCATTTCTTGGGAAGACATCCCTAGGCCATAAATGCCATAAATATCAAGATTCATGCCTCCTATGCCTCATCAAAGCCCTCCATGCCTCTTTATTGCTCCTCTATCCCAAATATTGATGAGCTTATTTATCAATTTTAAATTTCAAAATTAGATTAATCCTTAGCCACACATCTCAATCCTGATATGGATAGTTCAGGTTGATTCTACCCATTTGCAAAAATCTATAAATAGGAGGCCTTACGACATGAATAAGAAGGTCTTGATAATGCAAAGTTATAATGTACAAATGATTCCAAAAGATATTAAAATTAGTGTTACGATGCCAAATTGATTCCAAGCCAAGCCAATCCAAAGCCACAAGGTGCCAATGAGAAGAGGAGATAGCCAAGCCTCCTTTGATGAAGACTTCATGAGTATAAACCAAGCAAACCACTACTACAAAAGCATTTGGAGCATCCAAGGAAGGTGAAGGATTCTTGTTTTTCCTTATTTTTAGTTGGGTTTGTCATTTATTTTTGTTATTAAGCTCATCCTAGTAACTAACCATGAAGTTGTTAAAATAATGTGTTTTTTGTGAATTTGTTTTGTTCATTTTATCACTAACACAATACTAATCTCCTCTTCTTAGTCAAATTCCTAGTTCACATAATGGCACATCCGGTGGGATGTGAATAGCTTCACAAAATTGATCAAAATACTCCCTCAAGCAACTCACTAACCTTTGTTACACATAATCTTGGAGTGGGAGGCTTAAAGGAGTGAAAAAAATAACTAAAACATGTTTTTATGTAAGTGGCAGGTTTGACTAGACATAGTCACAACATTGTCCTACAACTCATGGTATTATCATTCAGACTCATGGTATTGTGCTTATCTATTTTTATTTTAGACTAACTTTGTGTTTTTGTGTAGGGTTAACAATACCACTACTTTAGGAGTCATGGAAATGCTTTGTAACTCGTGGGGTTGTTTAATTGAGTCACGATATTGTCTAATTGTTAACAGTTAATCAACAATATCAAAACTCACGAAGTGGTTGGATTATCCTGCTACTAGTGGGATCATCAAACTTAATCATGGTATTGTGACCAAACCGCTTGTAGTTTACAATACCATAACTTTTAAAGTTGTGAGATTGTCTTGCAAGTAGCAAGATTGTCATTCAAAGTCATGATATTGTGACTAAACTACCTATGATTTACAATACCGTAACTTTTAAAGTTATGAGATTGTCTTACAAGTAATGGTATTGCCATTCAAATTCAGGTATTGTGACTAAATGATTAACATTTAGTTATAATACCGTTACTCTTAAAGTTGTGAGATTGTCCTTCAAGTAGCAAGATTGCTCTGTCAGGTAGCGGGATTGCACCACTGTGTCAACTCGAGAGCTCATTTTCTTAAGTTAATTATTACATCTTTAAAAATCATTCAAATCTAAACAACTTGCTAACATTTTTCTTGCAGGACCAACTTGGAAAATTTATAAAACGTGTTTAAATCATCTTTCGTATGCTTTAAAATGAACTAGGAACATTATTATGGTGCTTACTATAACATTTAGGTGCTTAAGTAAGTTTTTAGCATTAGTTTTCAAAGTTTACAATTTTAAGACCAAGAGGTCAAATGAGCACCATCAAATCTTTCATTTGGGCTTAAAATTGAACACAATTATCAATTTTGTTTTCATTGTTTCAATTAGCACTTACAAAGATGTTACGTGCATGCTTTTCTATTTATCACTTTTAGGTAACCCTTGGAATCGAAAATATTTTCCTTATTTGTAAATTGCCTAGTCCAAGGCATAGAAAGAATGCCATCTAAAGAACTCCTTAAAAACTCACAAAAGTATTGGGTGACCTTGACAATGACCTTAAAGTATTTCTATTTTATACTTTCTTTATTTTCATGTAAACTTGGCTTGTGAGGGGGATGTCATTACCTCCCTCGAGTTCTTTAGAGAAGCTTTGACCCAGGGTTTCACCTCCCAACACTAACTTCATTTAGCTCCATATTAGAGTTGTACATGGGATGTAGTGGTACTTTGGACATCGTACTATACTGAGCAAACAATAGGTTGTAGTGGTTGTAAAAAGGACTAGACCTTTTTACAACAAGCCAAGTGATACGAACCTAAAATCTAGGCTTTTCTTTTGCATTATTTGATTTGAAAGTCATTGTGTAATTGATTCCCCTAGAACATTCAAAAACTTGTAGATCTTAGACAAATCCCCACTTGCCACGGAAGTGGTGTTGGTGCAAGGTGCACCCAAGGTCCATGTCGTAGTACTGTCATTTGAGAGAATGAGGGGTGTAAAAACCCTAATATATAATGTGTATTTACTTTTGGATGAACACTTAAAATCCTCTCAAATGATGTATATTAATGGATTCCAACAATACTAAACAACCTTGTCAGTTTAGGATCTAAGAGTGATTAATTAGTTGGTTTTGTCCTAGATTAAAGTCTTGTTTGGAGTCAAAACTTGGTGTAAACAAATGATGCTAACCAAACACATGGTTCTCATTATCCTTTGAACAAAGAGGTGTTATGATGCCCATGTGAAATCATCAATTTGCCTTTTTTAAAGTTCATCAAAACTTAGAGTCATATCGTCCACTTTGGCACAATTATGTTGCCCAATTGAGTCTAGACCTTTGCCAAAGTTGTTTAAGTCCTTCATTTATAATCTAAATAAGTTTATCGGGTTAACGTTTTAAGTGGATTCACAATTTGCACTACACTTGAGGGAACTTAGGTTCAATTCCCAATTTGGGTTAAAGGTTGTTTAAGACTCATGATCGTTATCACCACTTGATATACTTAAGTCATTTTGTGTTAAACAATTGCACTTTGATTCTATGAACCACAACATTTTGAGTCAATAAAGGTAGTGTTATGCTGTCAAATTTGTAAGAAATTATCTTTGCCTTAGAGAGTTTTTGAAACAAGCATTTTGTTACATCTTATGGGTAGTCTAGCATTGTTACATTGCCCAAAATATTTCAGATATTATTTTATAGGCCCTATTGCATAGAGTTCAAATTTATTCTTCCATTTTCAAACCAATCCTAGTATACCTTTGTGAACCTTTGTTTATCACAATTATGTTTTTCACTTTTTGTCTAGCTTATTTGTCAAAAGAACCAAGTTTTATACCATTATTTGTGAGAAAAATAAATTATTTCTAAAGTGCTTTTTGTTTCATACCTTATATCTATTTGATCAACTCCATGTCCAAGAATCAAATGCCTAGTGTTTGTTAGAAGTGTTTCAAATATGTTAGATTAAAAATTTCATCTATTTCAAAGTCTAGCTTTTGATGTCATTTGGCCAAGAGTCCTAGCACATGCCTTGTTTGAGCCTAGATTTTGACATCGTGTTTTGGCCAAAAGACCTAAAAACTTTTAATTTCCTAGATTATACCGATTTGAAACACTTTGACCTTAGCATTTGGCTTTTTTATTTTTAGTTTATTTACTTAATCTTTTTGTGTAAGATGTGTAGCATTAGACATTTAACGTTAGCTAGAGTTATCACAAATCTTTGCATAAACCTTTTGATCCTTTTGACGAATCTAGACCAAGTTTGAACATTAGCTTTTAGATATTATCATTTTAGAGTTTATATAACTCTTTGACCCTTTATTGCAAAAACATTTAATATGGATCCCAACATGTATTCCTACACTCGTAGTGGATTCATGTACAATGCGGGGATTAGTAATGTGGTTGCACAAGAAGAAATGGTGCAAGACCCCTACACAGATTATATTGCTTATGCAATGGATCCTTATCCCTCTTATAATACTCAATTAGGGGCACAAAGCCAAAATCCATTGGCTAACTATCTGGTTAATACACCACCTTATTTAGAACAAAACCAAGAACAAACCACACAATACCTAGCTACAATACACACAACTAACAAACCAATTCTTCAACAATCATGCTCTACTAATACACCTTCCACATATGATCCATTTTTGTTTGAACATCATTTGTTGGAGAATAAAGACAAGATTTTGGTTAGAGCCATAAAGGTATGGGCCTAGTTTATAGTAGACTTCCCTCACGAGAATTTACCAAGTCTAGTAAGAATACCCCACAACATAATTTATGATCAACAATCTTCTTCTAGAAATCCTTTGGCTCTAGTCCAAACAACATATCAAGACCCTAATATGCCTAATAGAGGCAAAAATCTCATGGAAGACCACTTTAACCAAATGCAAAAGGCATATCTAACCTCCCTGAATCTAGCACATAACTTCAATCAGATGACCATGGTGAGCAAACCTCTTATTGACTTAGTTCCTTCAACATAAGTTTTGATAGAGTTAACTGGTCAAGACAATCAAAGTTCAGACCCATTCATGAAAAATACTTTGTTAGACAACTTGCTACATATGCCCATTATTGAAGAAGTGTCTTTTGTTTCTACATAGAATAATGACCAAAATATAGTGGACAATGTGCAAGCAATGTCCAATCCAAATCAAAGTGGTACTAATGCACTAACAACTAGTCAACAACATGTGCCTGTAGTTAATACCATGAGTGGATCATCATACCAAGGGATAGGGGCTTCTGCACCCCAACCTTCACCACCTCCTTCCCAACCACAACCAGCTGCTTCATCAAGTGTGCAACCAATAGGATTAGGTAATCAACCAACAACCAATGTCACACCTCAACAACAGAATGTGAGGAATCCTACTTCTCCTCAACAAGGGACAAGTAGTATTCCATAACAACAGGCACAATCTAATGTACCAACATAATAGAGGCTGAATATATTGCCACCTCAACAAGGGGAAACTAATGTTCCACCTCATCAAGTAGTGGCAAATACACCTCCTCAATCACAAACCAATGTACCAATCCAAAACCAAATAATGACTAGCCAACAATGTGTAAATATTGATCAGAGACATATGTTGAATCTTCAACATGCTTTCACTTCCTAATAAGGATTCATGCAATAAGGAGGCTCTCATATTTCTCAAGTACCTACTAGATAATAATTGGTTCAAAATGTGCCACAAGTTTAAAGATAGGGTCTTGTTTCACAAGTTCTCACTCAACATCAAAGTTTGATTAGTCGATAACATGTCCCTTTTCAACCACAACAGACACAATATAGTTATATCCCTCTATCCCAAGCATAAAATCCTCCAAGTCAAACTTTATAGCTAATCCAAACCAAAATATCACACAACCAAATGTGTAATTCTAAGTACATCCTAATCTGTGTATGCATATTCTTGGTCTGTTTCCCAACTAAACCAATGTACCCTAACATATATCTCCATCATACCCTAGTCAAAGTGTCCCACTTGTAACCTCCCAACCATCTACCCAAACCAATAATCTCCCTCAAACCAATATTCTTTCCAGTTTCCTATCCCAAGAATTACAACAGATGAAGGATGCAATTGTTGTCATTCAAGTTGGGAAATAAACTAAATTTTTTAAGTTAGATGATGTATGCCATTTCTTCCAAGATACGAACCACCAAAATTTGACAAATACAAAGGGAAAGGTGACCCTAAAACCCATTTAACCGAGTTCTTTGTCTCATGTCAATCGGTGGCATATAACGATATATACCTTTTGTTGTTATTTCCAATAAGTTTGGCTAGACAAGCCTTGGAATGGTTCTTAAAGTTGCCCAAGAATTCAATAACATATTTTGATGATCTTTATGATAAGTTTGTGTAGCACTTTTCCTATAATCTCGAACATGAGATTTCATTAGTTGACTTGACACAAGCAAAACAAAAATATGGTGAGAGTTTTGCAAGTTATCTACAGTGATGGAGAGCCCTTGCAAGCCGATACACCCATAGTTTACTAGATAAATAATTAGCCACTGTGTTTACTAAAAATTTGCATAGTGAGATAACTTATCATTTGGAAGTACAATGTGCACATACTTTCAAGGATATCATTGACAAATGTTTGTTGATTGAATGAGCCCTTATTAATAAAGGGATCATCAAAATTAATTAGAATAAAGGTACCAATCAGGGAAGTGGCCAAAACCAACATCTAATCCAAGTGCAAGCATCGCAACTAGCATAGACCAATAACCAAGATAGACCAAAGAAATTCAACTATAATAGGAATGTTGTGGGTAATGGAGTAATCGAGTCACATCATGTCCAAATAGTGAAAACATCATATGCACCACCTTTTCAGCTTACTCTTACCCAACAAACTCTCCAACCAATGTCATAATCACAACAATTAAGACCTACACAACAAATACAACAACCTTTACCATTACAAACCCCTCCTCTAAAGAGAACTGTGCCTGCTCGTCGTGTCTTTAGTGATCTAGGAGAGCCTATTGAGTCTATATTTAGCAAACAAGCTACTGTTAATCTGAATAGTTTGCCTATATCAAAGCATTATCCACAAGGCATTCCTTATCCTGATTGGTACCATGAAAATGAATTATGTGAATATTATCGAGTCAATGGGCATAATCTATGAAGATGTGTGCAAATTAAGTATTTGATTGAGAATATGTTAGAGAATGGAATGATAACATTGGATAATGGTGCTTCCACCTCCAATCAAACTCTTAGGATTTATCAAAACCCCTTTTCCTAAAATAACACATAATAACATCATAAAAATTAGCAACAACAACACCAGCCAGTGTAATAACAAAATCAACAATATCAAAATTAAAGGCCAAATCAGCAAAATCAGTATAACCCATAACGTCAGAACAATGGACAAAACCAAGGTCAGAATGGTAACAACCAACAAGCCTACCATGTAGTTGTAAATGACTACAACAGGGTTGTAGGTCATATTGCAAGGGGTAGCGTTAATACCATCTCCATTAATCCTATACCGATCACTAATCAATATAGACCATTGCTAAATAATACCACTCAACCAAATTACATGGATAATCCTTCTTTGACCTGGGATTGCACACAGGCAAACTAACAAATCAAGACTCCCACTTTTGGACCATATACTGATAACTTACCCTTGCCACATGACCACATACAAGTGCACCAATAACCGAGACTTGTTCTATTTGGTCCCACACCATTCCCAGCATTTGTTAGCAATTATGGTCCAACATCTAATCACGATTATGCAATCTCAACTCAAAGGTCAAATATTACTATCCCAGGTCCACAACCATCTGCCACTTTGCCTATTATCCAACCAACTACTCAGCCTTAGAATAAACCATTCACCATTGACCAAGACAAGAAGTTTGATATTGTGGAACAATTGTAGAAGATGCCAACACATATCTCTATTTTAGATTTGTTGCGGATGTCAACAATCCACAAGAACATTTTGAATGATTTTTTAACCCAATCCATTATTTCCAGTGACATATTCCCTGATAAATTTCAAGCTTTGGTTGGACACTTAGCTCCATCCCAACAAGTCACATTCAACCAAAGTGATATGTCTTCCCTTGGCCTGCTCCATAATAATCCATTGTACATAGAAGTTTATATAAAGTGGCATAAAGTGAAATGTGTCCTTATAGACAATGGATCATGCCTCAACATAGTGCCTCTAAACTCATCAAGCTTCTTGGGTACATAATGACAAATCTCCAGCTAGAAATGATAACTATCAAAGCCTATGATAATTAGAAAAGAGAATCACAATGCACCATTAGCTTACCAATTATCATTAGGCCTTTGACCCATGATACACTTTGCCATGTGCTTGATCTTGAGTTGTCATATAATATGCTTTTTTGTAGGCCTTGGTTACATGAGATTTGTGCAGTCTCGTCAGCATTGCACCAATGTATCAAGTTCTCCCACTCAAGGATGGAAGTGAATATTTCAAGAGATTTACACCCATATGAACATTGCAAACATCTCGAGGTCGAGTTTCAAAGTTATAATTACCAATATGGCATGAATCCAAGTTGCAAGTAGGATAAAGAAAAGGCCATACTTATGGATCTTCCATAGGATAATTACATAGATCCTAATACCTTGGTTTCCCTTTCCCACGTGCCGCCTCCTGAAGCTTCCAATCATTTCGCCATTTTAGATAATGGCCCAGGGGAGTATGTGACCCATGATACCTTCCATATTTCCAATCTTCCCCAAAATACAAAGATCTTTGGGTGGCCTAAAAATCCCCCACACATGCATTGGCAACAAAAGAACAAAGTTAAGGGACCTGTCATGTTTGTACCAACATTTGGCCTAGAACCAGACCCTCTTGAAGGGGATGAATCATGGTTGTGCAATGGCAACCAAGCTGATTATTATAAAAGTGAAAAGTATCCTATTCCTAATAAGATCATGGAGCATCAAGATTATGAGGGAAGAGACCTCAGATCAAATCAATAAGGAACCATTGAGCCAATTTCCATGACTAAGTACAAAAGACCTTATGGACTTGGATTTAAACCACTTAGGGGTGACCCCACATATCTTATTCAAGTTCCATCATTAGTGGCTAGTGATGATGATGCCGACAGTGAAGTAGAGTCTGATCATAGCCTCACCTTTGATGACGTAGCTGAGACTAACCTATTTGATAACAATGCCATTTGTAACCTTACCCTAGTCATTCATCACAACCCATTGACATTATACTATCCCCAACTGATATAGTGGGACCAACAAGAATTCAATTTACCAGTTGATAAGTTTCAAAATGATGAGGCATTCTATGATTTTCCAGGCCTTAGAGACAACATTTAATTAGGAGATCATAAATCAGGATTCTCAATTACATTGGATCCTAAAGCTTATTTTGGAGAGCGGGTGAATACCCTTAGTCAAAAATAAATAAATAAAACATTGAGGTTTCCAAGTGAAAACCTCTTTAAGGCACTTTCTAACCAGAGAAAAAGTAAAGATAAAGGCCAGTCTAGTGGTGAAAACTTGTTTACGCACCATTAAATGGGGGTGTTCATTCTTCTTCAAATTTAGACCAGGAGACCACCAATGATGAACTTGCCTACAGATCTGAGTTTAGTTTTGCAAAACAACAAGTATTTGATTGAATTCTTCAAGAATTTTTGACTATTTTTATCACATGGCCAGATCTCCTATTAGGGGACTCAGATTCATCATGCCTAGGAGATGTTGAAGAGCAAGTCCTAAAAAAGGACCCTAATATAGTCTAATAATTCAAGTATTTGCCTACTATCCTAGAAGACGGTTCAACTCTTCTAGTCAAAGATAAGATAGTCAAAACATCAGTATTTTATTGGACCCAAAATATTTCAAATTAGGCATGTCCCTCACTGAGGAGGAATGTGAAGTCTTTATAGCTCTATTGAGAGAATTTGTAGATATCTTTGCATGGGCTTATTCCGACATGCCAGGTTTGGACCCAGCCTTCATTTTGCACCACTTTGTGGTCAATCCTAATGCTGAACTAGTGAAATAAAAGCTACGTAAGATGCATCCTCACATTGCTATCTTGGTAAAGAAAGAGTTGGAAAAAATCTTAAAAATAGGGTGTATTCGGTCCATTAACTACTCAAAATGGATATCTAATGTTGTACCTATTAGTAAAAAGCCTGAAGGAATTAGAATATGTACTGATTTTTGAGATATAAACAAAGCTTGTCCTAGGTTCATTTACTGTACATGGATCGGGGGTAGGTCTCTTATTTATTACACCACATGGGGATCTAATCCCTAACTCATTTAGAATTAGTTTTCCTTATACAAATAACATGGATGAGTATTAAGCACTTGTCACAAGACTTCAATAGGTAGTATAATGGAATATATCTCATTTAAAGGTTTATGGTGATTCTCAGTTAATCATCAATCAAGTTACAGACCATTTTTAAACCAAAGATAATACGCTGGTCCTATATAAGGCTATGGTTGATACCCTAAAGCAGAAAATTATAAATATCCAATTTGATCATACACCAAGGGCTAGTAATAGAACTTTAGATGCAATGGCTACTATTAGCTTTCTAATTTGATAAACAGATAAAGCTATAGAGTCTCAATTCCTCATCGAGAATTTGATCGCACCAGCTCATGAACCTTCAATTATGGCAATGTTTTATGATATTATTGCTCATAATTCTATCTAGTACTCAGACCTTTACAACTACCTTCATAACCAAGTTATACCACCTAAGCTATCTCAAAAACAAACCAAAGCCTTTATCCATCACTCCACTCGTTATACTCTACTTGGATCCACCCTTTACCATCATCATTGTTTAACTTTAGCAGAGTCTACGCTATCATTAAGAAAAGTTCACGAAGGGGTATGTGGCGCTCATTCTAGCAAGGCAGTCCTATCCAAAAAGCTTTTACGAATTGGTTATTATTGGTCCACAATGGATGCATATGCAACTACATATGTAAAGAAGTGTGACAAATGTCAATGGCATGCTAATCTGATTCATGTCCCAACCCAAACTCTAAAACTGATGTTGATACCATGGCCATTTGTTATATGGGGACTCGACCTCATTAGAAAGATCAACCCCAGTTCATCTGATGGTAATAAACATATCCTTACCACCACTGAGTATTTCACTAAGTGGGTTGAAGCTATACCCCTCATGTGACTGGAAAGCAAATTTCTAAATTCATCTTCAACCATCTCATTTATCAATACGGTATCTCCTTTGACATTATATCTAATAATAGAAGATCATTCAAGAACAAGGATGTCGACAGGCTATGTACTGAATATAACATCACACAAAAAAATTCTACAGCATATTACCCTCAAGGTAATGGCCAGGCTAAAGCATTGAACAAAACCATTGTTAATATTCTCAAAAAGATTGTCAATTATACCAGTTGTGATTGACACCTACAGATATTCCCTGCCCTTTGGGCATACCATACCAATCATCATACTCACATACGAGCCACTCCATACTCACTTATTTATGGTACTGAAGCCATCCTTCCCATTGAGGTTGAATTGCCTTCACTATACATATCTTTCAAGCATGTCCTAGATGATCACGACTATCGAGCAACTCACTTGCAAGAGTTAGACCTACTTGATGAAAAATGCATAGCTATGCTCAACAATCTTCAGACATATTAGAGTTGACTCAAAGGCCACTATAATCAGAGTGTCAAGTATAAAACATTTGAACTTGGTAATCTTGTTCTTAAAGAAAACCAAAATAATACCATGACTGAGAAGAACCATAAAGGTAAATTCAAACCAAACTGGATAGGGCCTTTCATCATTACTACAGATTATGGCTTAAGAGCATATAGGCTTACCACACTAGATGGAGATGAACTTCATGAGTTGATGAATATTATTCACCTTAAGCGCTATTATGCTTGAGTGCTAAGGTGTATTATCTTTATGGACCATTTTAGTGGTGCCATTTTCTCATTATTCTTCTTTGTATAAATATCATTCTTATTCATTCTCTTCGTTTTATCCACTTTATATTTATAATCTATCGACCAAATGTGTTCTAAAGCCTAGCCCATTTGACCTTGGTTTTTGCCATTCATTACACGTTTTTAGCACTGATAAATCTGATCAATTTCATCAATTATTTCAAAGTACTTCAGATAAAGATCATATTTTGGAGTAGTATGACAGAGGTTTCTACAGTTGCATCCTTCGTTTGTTATTCTTTTTTTATCATCGGTCTTGTTACTAATTATAACTACTTTTGGGAAAATTAGTACCATTGATCCATGCTGTTGTGTCCTAGTTATAACCGCCTATGGGCAAACTAAGGGCAACATTTATTTACTGAGCCTTGACATACCAACTTACCACTTTCTATGCCATACTATCTTTTTACCAATTATGCCTATTTTGTTTGAATTGATGGCTAACATTAGTTTGGTTCCTCTGCTATAAGGGCAAAACTACAATGACTTGAGGTCCTACTCTAGGACTATGTAGGTAGTACTTGATACTTGTTGAGGTCAGTGCAGTCACCCTTTCCACCATGCTCTTGCTATTTTGTGAGCAACCTAATTTTAAATGCTCTCACCATTTTTTGAGCACCCTAAGTTTCCACGCTCTCCTCATTTTTAAAGCAACCTAAGTTTGAACACTCTCATCATTTTATGAGAATCCTAAGTTTCCACGCTCTCTCCATTTTATGAGCAACCTAAGTTTGAATGCTCTCACCATTTTACGAGCAACCTAAGTTTGAATGCTCTCATTATTTTGTGAGCACCTTAAGTTTGCATGCTCTCATTATTTTGTGAGCAACCTAAGTTTGAACACTCTTATCATTTTGTGAGCTTGAACCATTTAGTGTCTTGTCATTCTTGATCAAGTTGAGATACTTCAAAATTTTCAAAAACATTTGTAATATCATTAGAAAAAACTAAAAACATTAACCATTTCTTTGCCTTAAAGATTTTAGGAACCCTTACTAAGTTGCAAGCAAACCACTCATCACTTAGTTTCCACATCTTTTTTGGCCTTTTCTCTCACACACTTGCCATTTTTCAAGACCATTCCTATTCTTCTATCACATCTATTATGTTTATTTTCATAAGTTATCATATTCTTCTCATTCCCTGGGAGAACTACATTTGGCCTAAAGTTTTTTATTGGATATTACATCCATGGAACTATGTAGGTAGCGTCCACTTGCCTAGTGCATATGGAAATAGCTTGGCCACCCCCTTCCTTTTTTCCTATTCCTTCATTTTGTTTGTTTGTTAATTTGTCACCTATTTTTCTAAGGGCAATATTCATTTGGTTTCTATTATGTTGTTTACATTGTTTGTTTATTTATACTTATTTTGTTTTTTTGTTTGCTTATTTGTTTGATTTCAGCACTGTTACCTTGATTCGGTTTATGTGTGTTCATTGGGTGATTCCTTGCCCACACTTATACTCGAATCCATCCACATTCATATGTTTACATTGTCATCATGGTTTCTATCATTGGTGTATTATTTTCTATTTGAGTATTGGATTTCAAGAGTCAGTCCTTATGCATATTTTCACTAAGTCTTCATGATGTTATACCATGATGCCTACTAACACGTATTAAAACAAACCTCACCTTCAATAAGTCTGTTCAATAATGGCGACATCAACATCTCTTCAGCACTAACATCTTGATTCAATCCCAATCATATCCCAAACAGAGTAATTAACCATGAAAGAATTTCAACCTTTATTTGTTCAGATGAACATTTGCCTACTAGTAGGTTATTCCAATTCAACCTTACCCTCTGTGATTCAGTTACCGTCATCAATCAACTGATCAATTATGCTTGTCAAAATTGAGGTCCAATGATTATAACTACCTATGGGCAAATCATTGCACACCATCCTACCTGCATTTCTCAATGATTATAACCGTCTTTGGAAAAATCATTGTGTTATCACCACTTTACATTTTTCACCCATATAGGGGCACATTGTTATCTTGTTTATATGTTCTAACTGGGGTAGCTCCATCTTTTCAATGATTATAATCACCTTTAGGCAAATCATTGTGTTATCATACCACGTTGCCACTATCAGGGTACAATGCTTATAATCGTCTTTGGGAAAACCATTGTACACCATCCCACTTGCATTCTCAGTGATTTTGACTACTTTTTCAATATCAATATTTTCTCACCCCATCATCTTTCTTTCTTTGGTCCCCTTGTTTTACTTCTTTCTTTTTGAGAGACTATTTGCCGACCTTTCTTTATGCCAACCATTCCCTCGAGGGGGCATCATACAATTAGTTTATCATTGTTGTAGTTGTAAGCATATAGGACTTTTTCATTCTTTGAGAAGACATTACTGTGCTTATAACTTGCAATGCCTTCCCAAATAGGGGCAAACTGTAGGAACCTAAATCTAGCCACCAATGACCTTCAATCAGGCTTTTGACCAATTTTGCCTAAAATGCATATTTTGGCCCAAAATACTAAAACACACTAAATGATGTGAAACTGACATATTCAAGTGCTGATTTTTCTAGAGTATCATTAAATGGGGCAATGTAATTTATGGGCCAACTAACTTTGATCAGATCACTCTGAGTTAAAATGCCAATTTTGCACCTACGTGCTCTAGATTGCTCTTTCCTATCAATTTGCTTGCACAAGACACGTGCCTTTGTTATTTATTGTTGGTAACATCCTAAATAGATAATGGATCTAATGCATCTTACATTGACTTCTAATTCTAATATAGTCAAAATTTAGACCAATAACAAGACATTCTGATCAATTTGAGTAATCTGTGCACAAAGTGCTTAATCATGTTTAAAAGCTAGTTAAACCAAGTTAGAACCTAGTTAAGAATTCTATGAAAACTTGTTGAATACTTATTTTTAAAAATGAATATTAAATATCTGCATCATTAGGTGACCTCATTTCTTGGGAAGACATCCCTAGGTCATAAATGCCACAAATATCAGGATTCATGCCTCCCATGCCTCATCAAAGCCCTCCATGCCTCTTAATTTCTCCTCTATCCCAAATATCGATGAGCCTATTTATCAAATTTAAATTATAAAATTGGATTAATCTTTAGCCACACATCTCAATCCTAAGATGGACGGTTCAAGTTGATTCTACCCATTTGCAAAAATCTATAAATAGGAGGCCTTACCACATGAATAAGGTGGTCTTGGTTATAATGCAAAAATGATTCCAAAAGCTATTGAAATTAATGTTACCATGCCAAATTGATTCCAAGCCAAGCCAAGCCAAAGTCACAAGGTGCCAAGAGAAGAGGAGATAGCCAAGCCTCCTTTGAATGAAGACTTCATGAGTACAAATCGAGTAAGCCACTCTACAAAAGCATTTGGAGCATCCAAGGAAGGTGAAAGATTCTTGTTGTTCCTTACTTTTAATTGGGTTTGCCATTTATTTTTGTTATTAAGTTCACCCTAGTAACTAGGCATGAAGGTGTTAGTTTAGTGTGTTTTTTTGTCAATTTATTTTGTTCATTTTGTCACTAACATAATACTAACCTCTTCTTAGTCAAATTCCTAGTTCACAGAGGGTATTTTCATGACTATCACAACTTACTCCTTGCAACCACATAACCATTTATTGCCTCCCAATTTGACCAATCTAAAAGTTTTTACTAAGAGAATGCTTCTAATTTTTAAAATAACGAAGATGAAGTACATATACATGGGGTTCAATCCATTGTTGGTACTTAAGAGAAACATTCCTAAGATTGGGGATTCTAAATCAACCATGTGAACCTAGAATATATCCATAAGAGGATCAATGTAGATAATCTAAATTCTTTGACAATTCACATATCATAAGTTATTTTTCAAAAGTAGTTGGTTTTCCTATCTCGATGTAATGCCCAGATTTGGTATTTGACTATGCTCAACACTATGACCTAAAGGCCTGAGAGATAAGTTCAAGTGGTAGCTCTCTAATGGCAAAGGTGGATGGAGTAACAATGAGTATGCCATTGAGAATCCATGTGCATGAAACTTATGCTAAAATGAGTGTGGCAACTAGACAACGTTACTGGGCAAAAATCTTGACAAGAATTTGAACACTATCAATGATTTATGGTTTAAGCACAAGAGAAGAAGTCTTTTAAAGCTCCCAAACAAATTATTCTGATTTGATTTTAAGAAGAGCTATCAGACATGCTAACTCTTCTCAACCATGTCGTTAGTAATAAGAACACCATGAATTTTTATTTGTAGATGTTCATGGCCATGAACATTATCTGCAACATGAAATAATACATAGACTAGGGCGAGTTGATCAATGAAGATCTACACCAATAAATAATATATATGGAGGAAACCAAGCAATTTTTCATTACTTCATACTTGGTATACTCATTAGTTTTTCAAAGAGTATACCTTGTTTTGACTCAAATAGCCAATGCTAATGCATCCACCCAATTATACATGTTTTACTCTTAGTTGACTCTAGATAAAAATGACAAGAACTTCAAAAGGATCAATGACACCTTCACAATGAGAATGTTCCAAGATTTGGATGAGAATTGGGAAAGAAGAATCTCAGATGAAGCAACCAACTCGATTTCATAGTATGGGAGCAACTTCATTCAATTTAATAAATTCACATACATAAGAGTTGGAGGATTTGAAGGTTATCCTCTACAACTACCCAAGCTATTTTATAAAACAATCTTGTTAATTGAACTGTGCAGACAATTAGGTTTAGTATATAAATATTTTTGAAGTTTTCCCATCCATAATCTTGTGTGCAAGTTGATGTAAGGGTTGTATATTCAGCTTCAGTAGAGGATAATACAATTGTGGCTTGTTTCTCTGAAGACTAAGAAACCAACCACTTCCCAGTGTGAAGTAATAACCTAAAGTTGAATTCTTATCATCAAGAGATCCACTCCAATTTTCATCGTCAACCCCATATATTTGTACAAATCATTTTGCAACTAGTTTAGCTTTTAGCTTGTCAATTGTTCCATAGAATTAATGCAAATTGTAAAACAAAGACATGAACTAGTCACAATATTCTGCAATTTGTAATTATTTTTACATAATAACAAATCTAAATGTTTTCCAACAATTATGACATGGACTAGCCGCTATGCGATCTTTGTTATTGTGAATTTTATTTCAGTGGTTATTGGTTTTGGTTGTGGCATTATATCTTAAGCGTAGGAAGTGTTTACTCCTACCATAACAATAATAACACGCGCAATCAACATCATCAATTAGAGTCATTAATTTCTCCATCATTTATAACGTGCCAACAATTAGCTTTCCCACAACTCAAAAAAAACAAGATACATGCCAGAGTAATCATGTCAACATTTTAACATTAAAAATAATTAAATTATGAAAAAAAGTATTCAATAAATATCGAAATTTCGCATAAAATTAATCATACCATTTGAATTCAACCAATAAACGAAAAAATAAATTATATATTTTTTTTTTGATAACATATATAATGAAGTTAATATCAAAACTCAATAATGTGACAAAATATTCAAATAATATTAACTACACATTTTTCAATAAGTATTAATTATTTGAAAAGAAAATAAATTATTTTATATTTTATTTTGATAACATATATATAATAAACTTAATATCGAAATAAAAAATATAATCCCTTCGAAACTACCATTTGTATTGTTTTTGGTTCGTACAAAAATAAAATTTAACTAAAAACTTATTTATGAAAACTCTATAAGCAAAATGGGTAGAGCTTGTTTCAAATTTCCATTCAGAAGTCCATTTGCTTCCACAAATAAGCAATGGATAACATGAATGAAGAATGGCTGCCATCTATAGAAATAGGACCCTGTGATTCTTATCAAATGGGTTTCCTCACCGGACAAAGATTTGCCCATTTGATACACAGTAGAGTTTCTAAAGATAAAATTTTGCAAGAAGAGATGCTTCCTTTTGCCATGTCTTTTGATGGGCATTCTCTTATTGAAGCTCTTTCAACTACTAACAGGTGAGTACATTTGAATTCATTCCTTTTCTAATCATGGTATTAGACCGCTCAATCCATCATGCAGGATGCTGTTATATTTACATGAACAGTTTGATATGTTGTTTATTGGGTTGCGAGTGGTTTTCAACTTTTTACTTTCTTTCCTCGGAATTGGATTTCGGCCTTTAAAAGAATACTAAATGTTCTGCTGCTGTGTTTTATGTAAAGAAAAAATATCAAGCTACTTATGGGTATTCCTCAAATTTTTGTAATGATAACAATTATATATGTGCATGAATACAAAGAGGTAGTTAAACCAGCCTAACCAAAGTATACTTATTACCCATATGAGTTATTGATTGCTGAGAAGGAATGGTTCTTGTTTATCTGGGATAACTTATCTTTTTGGTTTTTGTTTAATAGGATCATACTGCCAGGTAACCTCAAAAAGTTGTGTTCAGAATGTGTTTTATACTTTGCATGATATATAACCCTTATAGACTGTACACCCTGTGACGATGCGAGAATTTTTCTGGGAGTCAGTATGAGTGATTTTGGGTCCATTTGGGTGATTTCGGCCCATAGTTTACGACCCACAGTTTTATACCCATGGTATTATATGGACTGTTTCTAAGCCTATATTTTTATACCAACTGTATTGTAAGACCGTTTAGCAGTGATGTACCTATATACATGCACGTGGATTAGTGTTAAACAGACCAAGGAGAAATACCCTTATTGAGTTGTCAACTGTTAAGTTAATCCAATAAGTAAATGCCGTTTTATTAGGGTTTTTCCGAAAAAAGTTTCCTAGGTTGAATCTTTTGTGTATATTGTGAGTGCTATTTTTCTATTGTGTTATATTTTAAGATTCCATTAGCATTGCTTCTCCTACATAGGTTTATGATTTATCGGTACTGTTTTTCTCTTCAAGTTGTTCCACAGCTACTAGAAGTTACTGTTAACAAGGAACAGTTATTGTTTATCTGGGAGATTCCAACTTTTTGGTTTTTATTTAATAGGGTCATACCGCCAGCCAACCTGAAAAAATTTGTACCACAACAGTAGTTTTTATTTGCTGACTCCAAATCATAGACAGTTTTCGGTTTATTTATTATGTATGTAAACCACATATATCTATGGAAATCTGCTCACAGGTGTACCATGTAACTGTACAATTTATAGTTGCTCACACCCACATATGCACCTGGAGGTTGTGGGCCTTAAAAAAAGACCCAATCAGGTAGGGCAAACCCTCTTGAAACGATAGACAAATTTCAGGTTAAAAAGAGAGTTTTCCGGAAAAATTGCATTTGAATTTAACAAAATTGATGCTTTGGGTTGTTTATGAATGTATATAAACCAGATAAACCTATGCAAATGCACCCACCAGTTTGACTATATGGTTTAAAATTGTACACCCAGTCACATATGCAACTGTAGGCTCTGGGCCTGTGTGGACACCCAGTCAGGTAGGGCAATCCCTTCTCCTGGGTTTGCAGATGTGAAACTACTGGACTTGTAACTTTCATATGGTTGGGGTGATTTGTTGTGGGATTAGGTGTAATTCTTTGGTCATCTGGATTGCCTATGTCTGATGATCTGTGCATATCCACCGCTGAATGATTTCTCTGCAGCCGAGCTTTGAATATGGGCCTCCAAATAAGCATAGGTTAGCTACTGATCCCCGAGCTTCACTAGCTCAAAATAAATAAAATGTGCTTGTAACACTGATAACATACCTCTCATCTATCTAAAATTTTGGTTCATTGAATGTATATATCTTTCAAGAATACCTGTTATAGCTTGCATGTTTATGTGCAGTATAGACGGATCTATTTGTACCAAACCACTTCGATTATCACTTTCCTTTGTATGCATATCTTTAGAGTATTTGGATAAAAGACCTTTCCGAGACTTTTGCAGGAACAAGTATCCAAAATACTGGGAGGAATTGCGTGGGACTGCAGAAGGCAGTGGTGTGCCACTTCTCCAAGTATGTCCTATCTGTATCCATTGAACTCTTATAGTTTCTGACTGCACATAATGCACAATTTCTACGCTCATAGGAAAAATCAATCCATTTTATGTATGCTTCTGTAAAGATTGTTTCAGCGGATACTACAGGCAATGCTTACTTCAAGCAGCTCTCGGCACTCAACACATGGAGGCATAGTTGAAAGCATTTCTGCTTTTTCAAACTTTATAATTTGTGTTTAATGCTCTTGCATACATACAGTCAGCACGCAATTTTTTAAAAACTTTTGAATGGCATGAAACAAGCTTTATGATAAAGATGTATGTTTATGCTTTCTCATCTAAGATTGAAGTCTATATCATATTTAATCATGAAAAAATAAAGTGGTTCTTCTTCTGGCAGTATCAAAGTTATACAAAGAGTTGCATGCAGAGAACATTTTAAGTTCGGATTTGAGAAGCACTTCTAGAAAGCAAGAAACTTATAGATATTTATTTGGTCCCACATATAGCCTGCAACATAACCATCAAATTGTGTTTTGTCATCATGTCATCTCTTGAACTTGTCCATTGAGTTGCACTCTTTTATTAAGTATATTAATGTTTCTTTCGCATGTACTGCATATTGTGGAGTACTTAGGTCAAATAGTTTTAATTGAGTCATGACCAGTTTTTTCCATTACAATTTACAAAAGGCTCAATGACTAGCTTTTCAATCACTAATTGAAAGCTTGGTTAACCATGTCAGAAATCAGGCAATAACACTGTAGTTGGAGTGTGGTTTGGTGCAATAGTTTTAGGGCATGCGAAGCTATACATGCTTGCTCATGCCCTCTTTCTAGTTCTTAGATACTTGGGCTTGAGAAGTTCTTGAGGAAGATGCCCACGAGAAAGAACTTTATTATCATTTTGCAACATCCTAGAATCCAGTTTAGCTTTTTTTGATTCTATTATCTTGTTAGGTGTGTTTTCTTCTTCCTTTCCTCTTTTTGAAGCGTGCTTCTTATTTTACATCATAGATTAATGATTTTGGTAATGGTTACAGTGCACTTTAGCAGTAACTCAGGCATCTGCTCCCAACATTGGTAAGGAGAGCTAAGATATTTTCCTTGCCACTCATCTAGAGAGTTGATATTTTGGTTAAAATGAGCATCTAGATCCTCCTTAAAAGAGTCAATCTCTTCCAGTTCAAGACTCGAAGAATATCTATGGAAAGTCACTTTGCAGATGCCCTTTCAAAGGAAAGACATGCCTAGTATTCCAAACTTCTTTCCCAAAGTGCTAGAACATTTAGTGTTTGACAATAATATACCTTTCCCTTGAGGGGTTCTAACAAATACATTTTTATATTCTACCATAATCCATTTCCAAAATATTTTTCCACCCGACAACACCAAAAGATGACACACTATTTATTCCATTAAACAAATCATACAAGCTTCATCGATCAACCGAAATTTTCTCATAGGCCTTACCTGTGAAATTCTAATGGATTCTAATCAAGTACTTTTTGTTTTAAAGCTACCTACAATGTCCAAATGGAATGACATTCTTTAGTACGCTCTTATATTTTATATTCAATCAAGGAGCAATAGGTATTGGAGGGAAGGGGGGGATACAGTGAAGTCTATCATATAAGTTTTCAGTTTGATAGCAAAAGAAAGGGCTTGTTCTAACTCTAATTGCCTAATTCATTAATTTTCTTAATTGATTCCTCATTCAACGTTCCTGTTTGGGCCTTCTTTGCCAACTTCTGCTCCAACATATTCATTTTAGAAACATTATACATACACTCAAATTGGCCCTGTTCCAAAGTTGGTATATGTATTTTTAACATACATTGCATCACTTTTTCATTGTATTTTATTTTATTGGAGTCCTTATGATAGAATTGTATAAATATGGTATTTTCTTTCAATTTCTAAGAATGCAAGAATATTTTTTGCTCTGAGTGATAATTCTCTGATTTTTCCCCCTAGCCCATGACCCTTCTTCCATACCCTCTGTTGACGCAATGGAATGCACCCTTGACAGAAGACTGAGCCTCTGTCCTCCACGCGGCACAATGGAGACTCCTCTCTTGCTTGTGGGTCTGGCAAAACTGAGGGGAGAATCTCTAGATAAGGGCTAGCTCCCTTTGATGCATCTCTGAGTTATTCCAGTACTATTGCTAATATATAAAAAGGGGGGGTTGAAAAGAGAAAAGGATTACTGAAAACAGAACCTAGACTAATATGGTGATGCACCAAAAAAGTTTGATCTACTCATTTACTCACACTTCAGACCAGAAGAGGACATACATACACTTTATCTGATGAAAAGACCAGACTGTAGGAAGCTTAACAGGGAGGCTTAATGAAGACACAAAAAATGAACTTACCACAGGCGCTGTAGGAAAACACACTGTCTGGTAACCCTCTTCTGTCTCTGCGCTCCAAATACAACACTTCTTGTTACTTGCAGAAATGATGATTTGTCTATACGAGGTATGTTGGTGTCAAACTTGTGAAAGCATCATGCAAAATCACTGAACACAAGGTTAATACTCAGACACACTCAGAGATATATCCAGTCAGATAGAGGTAAAATGCATTCTATTGATTCAAGGTGAAAATTTTGGCAGGGCTTCGCCTTACAAAATAAGAGATCCTTTTTCCAATGAGAGTTTACAATATATATAGAGAAAGAGGAAGCAATGGCGCCCTTTTTTACAAGTGGCCCATGCTGCGTTGAAAACATTGGAAAGAAGTTGCTGAAAGAACATGTTGTGTCAGTTGCCAGTCTTGACTTTGGTGTTTAAAGTTATATCAAACATTATTGTGAAAGCATGGGCCCCGCCCCTTTGTCTGCTAACAAGACCACTTCTTAAAGACATTCATGCGGTTGTCTGCTCATCAATGCAAAATGAGCAAAAACAGGCCGCGCCATTCACTGTTTGCGCTCCTTGATGACCATTTCATAGGGACTGTTCCAACCGCTGTAATAACTCTTCTGCCGACGCTTCCCTTTTGCCTCCTGGGATGTTTTGTCCATATCTGTACTTGGCTCCTTGGGCTCCCTTCTCAGCAGTCTCTTCCTTTTAGTCTTAAGCCCTTTGAATTCCTTTGGATTCACGCTCAATCATTTAAATATCAACGGTTATTTCATTGCCGCAAAGTTGACGTTCGCGCGTCCATCACCATTTGAAAGCCAACGGCTATTCCATCATCCTGAATTTGACGTCTGCGGGTCCGTCACCCCTTTAATAATTCCTTTGACTTCACTTTCTTTCGGCTTTTTTTCCTTCGGCTTCACTTTCCGAAGTGTTCCTTCGGACCTTTTTCCGAAGGATATATCCCCTTTTTTTTCCTTTGTTTGGGCTTTTGTCGTTGAACCCTCCCGAAGGGAAGGTGTCCCTTTGGAGCTTGGAGAAAGGTCCCCCTTTTGGCAGCCTAGAGTCCCCTGCAAGGGCAATTGCCCTTCGGGCTCTTTCGGGCTGCCTTGGCTTCTCAATTCCTTCGGACAAAATCTCCAAAGGAAATGTTCCCTTCATGTTTTGCCGCTTGTTTCTTTCGGTTGGGCTTTTCCTTCGGACTTTTTGTCCAAAGGAATTTTCCTTTGCCATTTTGCCATGGATTTCCTTCGGACAAAAGTCTGAAGGAATCTTTTATCTTTTGCCTTGTCTTTCTCTGAAGGAAAACTCTGCCCCTTTTTGCCTTCTTTCTTTGGTCCCTTTTTAAGTGTTTTCCACCCTCCGCAAGGGCTGCTTGGTCTCCAAAATTGCCTTTCGGAAGAGTTACAGAGGTCCTGCTTGTCGTCTGGTTGCCCCCCGCAAGGGCATCTACCCTTCAAAGCCTTCTGAAGCGGTTTTACTTGCTCTTTTGCAAATTCCTGCATAATCACTCCTTTTAACCCCGACTGTTCTTTCTGTACCAAATGCTTGAAGTTGAGCCTTTTGCATTCCAAGAGGAAAAAATGAGTTGCAGAAACATATTTCTGCATTATCCTTCATGTCTGAGCGTGGAAATGGAAAGAAAAGAAAAGGGAGACCGATTTTTTTCCCACGGGACCAAAAATGGTCAACACCCTCCACTCAGATGTTATCGATGTCATCAAATTATAAATGGTGCGTATTTTCCTTTGTATGAAGATCTGTAAAGACTTGTGTAAGTTAACAGAATTGTTTTGAATGTATCATGAAAGTACAGGACCCCATAGTCCAAAAAAATTGATTGAGAGCTTGTTCAGTAAAAGGTCTGAGTAGGAATAAAAAGGGGAGATTAAATGTGATTGATAAGGATAGTAATAAAGACTGGGTTATTGAGTTAATAAGCAAGAATCAGATACTAAAGAGAAGTCAGTGCAGTAATTGGTCATATTAGAAGTATCGGTCCTGAATAAAGGTCATAAACTAGATTGAAGATAGTACAAGAATATTATAAGACAAATTTGAACAATAACAGGGGGATGAATGCATTTGGTTGATGGTCCAAGTAACATCAGTTAAGAATCAGAATTGATCTTGAATTGTACATCCAAGTGTGTGATTTCTATCAGTCTTCGGGTAAGGTGCACATGACTTAAAATTGGTTATATATAAAACTGCATACCTGAAACTTGTGTGTTGGTTTGCTCTTTGTGATTCTAAAACAAGTGGGTGTAGACCCATCAACTGTTGGAGCCTGTTCATAAACTTTCATCAACAGAATCCAGGTTGGCATGGTATATAGATTTCAACCAGGTAGGACCTGTTAATTACAAGAAATAAACCAGTGTATTCTTTCAGTTCGGGATCATACTGAAGTTTTATGGATCGATATAAAGGAACCTGCCATTGCTCTTTCTTCCAAAGAATCAGAATATAGGGCAGCCTTCAATGTAATGTGGGAACAATATGGCTAAAAAGGATTTTTGGTGATCTGCAGTTGCAACAGTTTAAGGCCACACCACTAATTTGTTGCAATTGTGGTGTTATCGAGGTAGCAAAGTATCCGGTGTATCACGCAAGAGCAAAGCACAGAGAGGTGCCTGAGTAATTCATTCAAGAGAAAGGTAAAATCTGGGGATAGGAGTTAGCACATTGTTTTACTTAGGATCAAGGGGCGGATGTCTTTATGTAGAGAGACAATTGAAAAATGCAGAACCATTGCTTGGGATTGTGGTCAACAGTAGGACCACTATGGGGGAGTTAGGATTATTAATTTTTAAAGTAAATGTTTGCAAATATTTTTACTGTGTATTTTTGGGAAAGAATACTATGTATAGTTAGTACTGGATGGTACAAGAAATATTCTTTTTTTATGACTGAAACGTATTTATTAAGTTAGTACTCTGTATTCATTGTTCCTTTATTATCGCAGAAATGTAATGCATTGGTAAATGTCAATAAGGAGACAGAGTTGGAATGTTTCTCAAAAAGCTCAAAATGTGCATTAGATTATTGGCAATTGCAGTACTGAAATTAATGCAATGATTTTATGCAAGCTTGCCAACCCCAAGCTGTAGTGTGTGTTCTGCCAAAATTGTCACAAATGGTATAATTATTTAGTTGTCAAAAACTACTCATAAAATGGATTGTGTGGGAAAAATATCATATGTAACATGCAATTTATTTTTCATAGCATCATGTATCTGATTGGTGACTGTGAAGTTATGCTGTAGGTAATAACAGTTTTATTCGATTGCCTGAAACCAATTTAGTAGAGATACTGCAAAATATCGATGGCATTTGATTAATATGCTAAACTACACATTTGCAGGTACTCTTATTAAACTTCAGAAAGGAGATAACACCCTTTCTACCAGAAACAATACCGACTTCGGAATTGGGAAATGCTGAAGAGTGCTCAGACAATCTTGTTATTAATAGCTCCACAGCACTTGTTGTGCATAATGAGGATGCAAGAGTATCTGTGATCGGTCATGTGTAATGTACCACACACATACTCATACCTTCATAGGCATCCACATACCTTAAACGAATTTGTGATGATTTTACAAATTGCTATATTCCTTTTCCATATTTTACTCTAGAATTTTGGTTCTAATATCTATGCTCATATTTAATATAGTGACAATTCTTTCATTTGAGAGTATAGGTATTTGGTAAAAGCTAGTCTGCAAGATGGAGCTTCATTCACAGCATACACATATGCAGGGGAGCTTCCTAGCTGTGCTTTTGGGTTTAATAGTCACGGGGTGGTGAGTCTTTTCTTGCCCCATACAAGAAGGTATTGTGAGCTATAATTTTCAAACTATGACAATGAATTCATAAACCAGAACCTTTATTTGTAGGCTTTTACTTTGAATTCAGTCCCTCCAACAAAGGAGGAAGTTGAAATGGGGGGCATTGGGAGAAATTTTATGTCGCGTGATTTACTCGAAGCAGCCAGCATTGAAGATGCATTACGAGTATGTGCTTAGAAAACAAACTTAGGCTACAATATTTTTTTTTCTCAAATAGCTTTGTATGTAAATTTGCTATTTTCAGCCAAGTTAGGATTGTATGAATCATTTCATAGCTTAAATTGATGTGCTGATTTTCTCTTTTATAAAAAGTTCTAATGTCACTTGTTTGATTCTAAATGAACATTCTGCAACTCTGATACTTGATCTATCTAATTCAAGTTTGATTTGTTTGATATTTATGTTGTCAGGATTTACTTGTCTTTTTTACTTCATGGAAATATTCATACAATAAACTTTTCATTCACTTATTTGCTTGCGATTACTCTGTTCCTAATCAATTCATTAGAATTTCAAACCCAATGCTCATTTGTATTGATTTCCATTTCTCCATTTTCCAGTGTGTGCACTTGCCAAATATTTCAGTTGGACATAGCTATAACTTGATTGATGTAAGACAGCGTAGAATCTTGAATGTTGAAACTGCATCAAAAAATCGGATTTCGGTGTTGGAAATAGGGTCAAATCCATTCTTCCATGCAAATATGTATTTGCACCTTAAAATCAGGCAGGTATCATTTTTCAAATTTTGTCAATAAATAGTTTTGTGAGATAAGTGACGTTATTTTCTCAAAATTAATGTCATTGAAAAAAATAAAAAACAAGATATTTGTAATTCACTCAAGAACAGATGTCACGAAACTGTCATGCTTTATGACACATCACAGGATGTTACAATTTAGCATTTCAGCACATCTTTCCAAAATGGATTATTAGAATGTTTAGTGGCAATGCTTAGTTCGGAATTACAAAAATCTGAAATTGCTAATTGATGCAAAGGCTAACTGCATTTTGTGTTGTCTTATCTTGCAAGAAGGCAAATGATGAAAGTTCTATATGCAGACAGAAACGAGCAGCCCGACTCCCAAAATTGTGCCTACTAGAAACACTCTCTCTTCTTGGAGACACGAGTGATGAGAAAAATCCCATTTACATGCAAGGTATATTGGCCGCATCTGATAACGTTTAAATTGAATATGGAAGTTTTTCGTATTTATTTCCCTTTTATTAAAATAGAAAGCTTTTTATATTTAGAAGCAGGTCATCATTGATCCTTTTGTGAAACTGTTCACAATTTTATTATTACTTTCTGGAAACAGAACTAGCTCTGTGCTCTGCACTTTTCACCCATTCAATTATTTAAATTCTTGTTTCTCATAGAAATTATTTTTTAATTTGAAAATATATTTTTATTGTTTGCAATAAAAAGCTATACTACCAGAGATTACTATTGCAGAATAAAAAACAAATACCATGAACATAGCACAGAAGAACATGAGAGAATAACGGCTCTATTGCATAAGGTAGTGTACGGTACAATTGCTTGGTGCAGGGATGACCTGTTACATCAGCACCCTTACCCCAACATTCATCGTCATTTATAAGACGAGAACCAATGGTTGTTGGTTAAAACACAACCGTCGACCCAACCATCGTTGATAAACTATCCAAAGAAGATAATACAAGAATTAACAATAACTAAGTTGGGTAGCAAATTTTTATTTTATTATATGTTGATAACAATGACAATACTAACATGATGGTTTACATTTTTCACTTATAATACATTACGTTAAAAAGGATTGCCCAGATAATGATCCCCTAACATTTTGTACAAGCATCTGTCCATATCCCTTGTAACATTTGACAGGTCGAGAGGGTACTGCTATATGAGGTCCTACAACAGATTAGAAAATGACAAAATGTAGATGATCCAAATTTGAATATCTTCTAACACTATATACATGGAACTTGGCTCCCATAAATAGTGAAATTTACCATCTTTTATTTGCAAATAGGCATGGACTTATACCAAAACCTTATACAAATAGCAAATGGCTCAACCAAATGTGTTAGGGAAAATAACAGGTTAGTCTAAACATGTCATCTTCAATTTTGACCTAGTGACACACCCCTTGGAATTTGTCCTCTCTCACAACTGTCTCCAAATATTGCTGATGAATTTCGATCATAGTTTCATGTTCAGTGGGCTTCAAAGAGGACCTGGTCACATTTAGTAGCCCATTGTTGGCCTTAATATATGACACTACATTAAATTAGTCTTAACTATGAATAAATTATCATTAAACAACTTAATTATAGGACTAGGTGATAGCTGCCCAAGTTTAATAGTCTCCAATATGTATTAAGACCATAATTTACATACTTGGCATGTATCCGAATACTCTCCTTTTTTTTCGCCGGCAAGTATTTTTCACTTATACTTGCTAGTCTTAGATTGAGGACTCCAAATGGGGAAATAAAGCTGAACCAGACAGTACGTCTATAAAATATAACATTTAAGTTATATTTTATTTATATACTTTGAGGATGTTTGAGAGTGGTCTCAGACCTCTAGGATCTATATTGCAAATTCTAAGTTTGGGAGGATCCTATCATATTTCAAACTTAGTCAAATTTTAGAGTTTCAGTATTTCAGACTTAGCCATATTTCAGTGTTTCAAGATTTCAAGGAGACATCGTAGGAGGTATGAAAGCTGCATGAAGGGATGGAGGTATGATAGATTAGTATGAGAACATCTCTTGCAAAGTGCCATAAGCCGATCCCCCCAATTCTTGGTGCACTCTTTAAGGCGTGCACTCAAGGATTTGATGTGCTGACGAACCCCTGCAAGAGAGAGCGTCAGTAAATGATAAAGCTGAAAAATATTGGTGTGTACATATGCCCCATTTGAAGCTCATCACATGTCACAATAGTGTAACGCGGGATGGTGCTTTGGGAAAGATACTTATCAACATGAAAGCAAAAAGGAATTGCCAAAAGAAATGCTAATGCGCTTTTGTATTCTATTTGTATTCAAATCTAATAGAAAACACTTCTTCAACATTTTACAGACTCACTTCATACATTTTGTAACTGTAATTTGTATAAAATTTATGTTTTTAAGATTTTTAGTATTTTTTAAGTTTCTGAGTCGAAATTTTTTTTGGTTTGCCAAGTTTGAGTCCAAGTATGCGAACTATGATTAGGACATCAGAAAGGAATCGATGAAACTAAAGTGGGCTAGACTGAATACCGAATATCACAGTTATTCCCCATTTCAAAAACTCTTCATGATGCATATTTGACCACTATTTCACTTTTTTTTCTTTCCAAATATGGGTCACAGTATAACAAGACTCATATGTTACTAGAATAAGAAGTCCCGTACAATAGAATTAAAACTATTTACTTAAAAATAAGTCAAGCAACACTCATGTTTTCAAGGCCATAAAATGTGACTTACGGAGCATATCAAAACAATAAAGATACATCTCATATGCAATGCCTTGTGTGATATATACAACGTGCATCATAAAAATCTAATTTTGTTTATATTTTTTGTAGAAATGCCTCGTAAGATTATGTAGGAAAGTTTAATTGAATAATGCAAAAAAAAAAAAAAATCCCTGGCATATTTTTCTTTTTAGCATTAGGTTGCAAATCAAGTTTGTTTTTCCCTTTTTTACTTTGAAAATCTCCAACAAGTTTTACAAAACACATTTTTTAATAATAAAGTCCCAGTTGATAATGCCATTGTTAAGCACGAAATACACTGAGAGGGGGGGTGAATCAATATATTATGTATCTTTTACTTAATTTGATTTTTTTTTTCTAACCACTTTATCACACATTCAAGATATGCAATAAAACTGAAACAATAACATGCACCACACAAGAGAGAGAGAGAGAGAGAGGCACCAGATTTTTACATGAAAATCCAAAGTGGAAAAAACCACGGAGAAAAATTTCAAGTATATGAATGAACACCAACTCAAATTACAAAGTTCGCAAGTACCAACTTGCAAGAGCATCAACCCCTTTGTCGAGCACCAACACAACAATTATTTGTGAGTATCAACCCTTTTCAAAGATTTGTGAGCACCAATCCACAGGTGCACCAACCCCTTTTGTGTATAAAACACAATTATCTCTCAATGTTGTTTACTCAACAAATGATAGAACTCTACAATATCTCTTGCTTTTCTCTCTTTTCTTATATAAAACAATTGCAAAACTGTGCACTCTCTTGTATATTACAAATAGCTTCTCAAGCCTTTATTTATAGCTATCCAAATGACCTTTGGCATTCACCCTTTGCGACCCTTCAATCCTCATGAAAAATGGCACCAAACTTGTATGACCCTTTGTATCCTTTCATTTGAAAAGTCACATGGTGACCCTTCAGAAACAAATGTGTCGTTTTCTCTTTTGTCTTTATCTTGGTGAGTTTTCTTATTTTTCAAAGTGTCCTTTCATGGAAAAATGCGCCATACCCTCTTTTGTCTTCACATGGTGACTCTTAGAATTCTTCAAGATGACTCTTCATGAGAAAATGTGTCCCATTCTTCTTTTGTCTTTATCTCGTGACTCTTTGACTTCTCTATGGACCCTTTTTGACTTATAGGCAACCAAAAATATATTCATTAATATTAAATAAATATTAACACGCATTAGCCAAGATATGAATATTAAAAACACCATTAAATGCAATGGAGCCTTTATCACCAATGTTAGACTTTTGACATCAATGACAATATTTCCAACAATTTCTTCCTGTCATTGATGGCAACCTCAAACTGAAACTGCCACATCTTGAAACCTGTATTGCACATGTCAATTTGCACATACTATCATTTGAAAAATATATATTAACTCTCACTTACTGTAGCAACTTGTATCTGTTCTCCGTACTTGTTTTTGCATCTGTATTTGTACTTATTTTTGTTTTTTTTCCCTTTTGACATCAATGGCAAAGGGCCTATTCTGGAGCTAACACTTAGCTCCCTTTCAATTGATGTTGATCATCAATGGCAAGGAGTAAAAGAAATTACTCCCAATTTCTCTCGTAGACACTCAAATGTGTCTTTTGGTGGTGTCTTTATGAAAATATCTACAATCTGCTTTGTAGTATTGATATATTCCATCTTAATCTGTTGATTTGCAACTTGCTCTCTCAAAAAGTGATATCTGATAGGAATATATTTTGTTCTTGAATGCATCACTCAATTCTTTGAAATATTAATAGCACTTGTGTTGTCACAAAAAATAAAAATAAGTTCATCATATTTTACTTATATATCTTCTAAAGTTTGCTTCATCCAAAGCACTTGAGTACAACACAATACTGCTGCAATATATTTTGCTTCAGCTGTAGAAAGTGATATCGAGTTCTGCTTCTTGTTTAGTCATGATACTAAGTATCATCGAGGGAGAAAACTCCTCCACTTGTACTCTTTCTGTCATCTAAGCAACCTATCCAATCTAAATCTGTATAAACAACCAAAGTGAAATCTCTGTCTGTGAGATACCACAATTCATAATCCAATGTCCCCTTAATATATCTGAATATTCTTTTCACCATTTGAACATGACTATCATTTGGAGCTGACTGATATCTTGCAACCATATCTACTGCATGCATAATGTCTAGCGTCGATGCTATGAAATATAAAAGACTACCAATCATAGATCTATTCAAAGATTGATCTGCAACAGGGGAATCTTCATCTTTGCTCATTTTATTTTCTATACTAATTGGTGTGCCAATTGATGCACAATCCTCAAAATCAAAATTTTTCAACATTTTTTGGGCATATTTACTTTGAGATATGAAATTTTTTCATCTGACTGAAATATTTGCAATTTTAAAAAAAAAAGACAATTCTTCAAGCATAGACATTTCAAATATTTTTACATATTATTAGAAAATTCTTGTCATCTTTTCAATGTTTCTTTCAAAAATGATGTCATCAACATATACTACAACAATCAGTTGATGCTCACTTTTTGTTTTGATGTAGAGATTACTATCAACAAATCCTCTCTTAAAACTTTGATCATGCAAGTACTTATAAAGTCTTGCATACACCACGCTCTGGGAGCTTGTTTTAATCCATACAGTACTTTTTTCAATCTGCATGCATGGCTACTAATATTTGAGAGAATAAATCCCTCAGGTTACTCAATGTAGACCTCTTCTAGATTCTCGTTTAAGAAGACAAATTTGACATCCATCTGACACACTTTAAAAATTTTAAACACTGCATATGCAAGAAACAATCTAATAATCTCTAGCCTTGCCACTGGTACAAAAGTTTCTTCAAAATCTATTTCCTCAATCTGAGCATATCTTTTATATACTAATCTTGCTTTATTCCTGGTCACTTCTTCATTTTCATACAACTTATTTTTGTAAACCCATTTTGTGCCTATCACACTGTGATCTTTCGATCTAGACACTAATTCTCAAGTATTATTTTTTTCTATTTGATTTAATTATTCATCCATTGCCTTAACCTAATATTTATCAAGTCTAGCTTCTGAAAAAGTTCTACGCTGAATTTTGAATAACAAAGAAATTAACTTGCTCAGATTCACTTCCCATCATTCCTCTGGTGCAAATTTTTTATGATTTCTCTGAACGTATTTGGATGAAATTTTGGTGTCATTTTTCTCCTTTTCATCTTCATTAGATTATTCAAAATCTTCTTCTTCAATGATTTCAGGAATGTCTATTGGATCACTGATTTTTTGTGCTCCATCTTTTTTTATACTGACACTTGCACTTTCAACTATTTTTTTGGTTCTTTTGTTATAACATTTATAAGCTTTACTTTTGCAAGAATAATCAAGAAATATACCGTCATCTGCTCTAGATTCAAACTTATATAATTTTTTATCGGTTCTTTTTATGAAACATCTGCTGTAAAAACTCTGAAATAATCAACTGTAATTGGTTTGTCTTTTCATAGCTCATAAGAAGTCTTGTCACTGTTGACTCTCAATAATGTTCTGTTTTGAATATGTACTATTGTACCAACTGCCTCTCCAATATTTATCTGGTATCTTGAATTCATTTAACATTGTCCTCGCCATCTCTTGAACTATGTTGTTTCTCCGTTCAACTACTCTATTTTTCTGTAGAGTTCTGACTGTTGAATAATGTCTCTTTATTCTATGATCTTCACAAAATTTAATAAACTGATCTGACATGAATTCTCCTTCTCAATCTGATCTTAGGCATTTAATCTTCAAACTAGTTTCATTCTCAACTAATGTTTTGAACGTTTTGAAATATTTGAAAGCTTCTGATTTTTTCTGTAAAAACATTATCCAAGTCATACGTGAAAAATCATCAATAAGCAACATGAAATATTTTTCTCCTTGAGTACTTTGAATTATCATAGGTCCACACAAATCAGTGTGAACAAGCTCTAACATCTTGAGTGGTTGAGTATCTTTTTGTTTTGAACCGCCTTCTGGGTTGCTTCCCATGCTGACAAGGTTTACAAAGCGTGTTGGATGGTTTTGTAATCTTTGAAAGATTTTTGACTGCTTGCTTCTTGTTGATGTTGACAAGATTGTCAAAATTTGTGTCCCATTCCCCTGTGTCAGCCAATTTTTTTCAATCCGACTTAAACATCTTTGACTTTTGATGTCTGATAACATATACAAATTATTTCTTGTTCTTTGAGTATCTGCAACCAACACATTTGAATTTTTTTTCTAATTTTACACCTTCTGCATAAAACTTTAGTGTATGCCCCTGATCACATATTTAACTTACACTCAAAAGATTATGCTTAAGACCTTCTGCATACAAAACATTTTCAGTTTTAGTTTTACTATTATCCAAATTTAGTGTACATTTTTCGACAATTTTGGCATTAGTATTATCTTCGATTTTGACTGTGCTACCATTGATCTTCTTCAAGGTTATGAACTTGCTCTTATCTCCTGTCATGTGTCTCGAACATCCACTGTCAATAAATCATGATTTTTTTCATTTCTTGCATGCAGAGTTGTCTGTACCAACATAGACTTTTCAAATTGTTTTTTTTGCCATGACCCTGTCTAAACTTTCTTCTTGATGAATGGAGCCTTGAAATTTTAATCATTCTTGACAAACTCAAACATACTTCTACAATATCGGGCTATGTGTTTGAAGGTATTGCACTTATAACATGTTATGGCCTCTTCATTAAACTCTGATAGAGGAGCAAAAGAGTTGTGATTTCTGTTTGACTCTACATGAGTTTTTCTCTCTTTATTTATGAAATTTTAGCATTTTTTTGACATTCTATTTTCTTATGACCATATCCATTACAATAAAAACAATAATCATAAAAATAAATCCTATTTGTGTATTTCTGACTTGATTGTTTTTTGTAGCTCTGTTCCTTCTAGCGTGTTTGAGATGTCCTTTGTATTTTTAACTTCTTCCCTTTTTTTTTTTTAAGAGCTTCAGCTTAGCTTTCTTTTTTCTGTGTTAACCTTCCCTGTGAAAGTAGTGACCTCTCATTTCTCTTTTTTAAATCTGATACTTGTCTTATTTGACATTGATCTTTGACTTTTTAATATCTTATTCAATATATTAGTGCTATTCTCAAATTTTGAATTATTGGCTGCTCTATCATTGATTTATTTATTTATTTTTTCAAGATCTGTTTTTAAAGAAACAATTTCAATAACATACTTTTCACATTCTTCACTTACTTTTTGCAATTGTGCCGTTAGATCTTTTTCATTCTTCCTGGCTTTTTCAAAGTGTGTTTGTAGATCTTCAATTGTTTCTTTTGACTCTTTTTCTTTTTTCTCGATTTGGAATTTCAATCTTCGATTCTTCTTCTCAAAAGTTTTTAACTCTTTCAAGACACAATTGAGTTCTTTTAGATTCACTTCGGCTTCACCCTGTTCTTGTTCTTGATCATCTGTAGTTTTACTTGTGGAGGCATTTTTATGTATGGCCATGAATAGAATCTCTTCTTCTTCTGAATCACTGACTCTATTATCTTCCACTGAGCTGAGATCTTTAGAATACAAACTCTTCTTCTCGAATCCCTTTTTGAATTGCTATTTGAATTTTTTTATGCATGTAAACTTTCCTTCTTCTAGAATCTCTTCTTCTGAATCACTGACTCCACTATTTTCGACTGAGCTGGGATCTTTAGAATACAAACTATTTTTCTCGAATCCCTTCATGATTTTTTTTTTGAATTTTTTTTTTGTATGTAGACTTTCTTTCATTGTCACCATTACCCTTATTTGGGCACTTAGCTGCAAAATGTTCAATCTTTCCACAATTAAAATATTTGAAAGGTAATTTTTTTAATATTTACCTGTGCCTTTTTTCGGCTTACGAATGAATAGAGCTCCATTGTCATCTTCATCGCTAGAACTATCACTTGATTCTTGAATCTTAGCCTTCTCTTTCTTTGATGTTTTGAAAACAGTTTCTCTCTTTGAGGGTTTCTCTTGTTCGGTCCGCATCTCATATGCCGTAAGAATACCATGTAGCTCATTCATCTTTAGCTTGGCTAAAATTTTCATCTCTTCAATTGTTGAAACTTTCGCATCATATCTCAATGGTAGAGATCTCAAATTTTTTTGTACCACGATTGATTCTTCTTTTCTTCAAGACCTTGAATTTGATTAACTATTTGATCAACCCACAAAAGGTAACTTGCTATATTTTCTTCCTCTTCCATCATCAAAATCTCAAATTGTCTTCTGAAAGCTTGAAGCTTAGCTTGCTGAACTTTTTCATCATCTTTGTAAATATTCTCAAGCTTTACCCAAGTTTTATTAGCAGATTTACATTGCATAACTTTAACAAATTTTGATTCACATAAACCACATAAAATAGCATTTAAAGCTTTAGCATTATTTTCATTTGCCTTCTTTTCCGTCGGAGTAGTTACAAGTGTTTGTGGCTCTTCATATTCCTCTACCATTGCTTGCCAAATGTCGAATCTAAGAGCCATCAAATAAGTCCTCATCTTTATGTTCCAAAAAACATAATTTGTCCCATCAAACAAATGTGCTTTATTTGTAAAAAAACTTTCATATGATCCAACCATCGTGCTTTCTTTGATCTTCCTTCAAGCTGTAAAACTTTTTCAAAAAGACCTTGCTCTGATACCAATTGTTAAGCACGAAATATACTGAGAGGGGAGGTGAATCAATATATTATATATCTTTTACTTAATTTGATTTCTTTTCTTTAATTACTTAATCACACATTCAAGATATGCAATAAACCTGAAACAATAACATGCACTACACAAGAGAGAGAGAGACTAGATTTTTACGTGAAAACTCAAAATGAGGAAAACCATGGAAAACAATCTCAAGTATATGAATGAGCACCAACTCAAATTACAAAGTTCGCAAGCACCAACTTGCCGGAGCACCAACCTCTTTGCCGAGCACCAACACATCAATTATTTGTGAGCACCAACCCACAGGAGCACCAACCTCTTTCAAAGATTTGTGAGCACCAACCCACATAAGCACCAACCCCTCTTGTGTATAAAACATAACTATCTCTCAATGTTGTTTACTCAACAAATGATAGAACTCTACAATATTTCTTGTTTTTCTCTCTTCTTTTCTTATATAAAACAATTACAAAACCATGCACTCTCTTGCATATTACAAATAGTTTTTCAAGCGTTTATTTATAGTTATCCAAATGACCTTTGACATTCACTCTTTGTGACCCTTCAATCCTCATAGAAAATGACACCAAATTTGTATGACCCTTCGTATCTTTTCATTTGAAAAGTGACATGGTGATCCTTCATAAGCAAATGCGTTCTTTACTTTTTTGTTTTTATTTTGATGACTTTTCGTATTCTTCAAAGTGTCTTTCCATGGAAAAATGCGTCATACCCTCTTTTGTTTTCACATAGTGACTCTTGGAATTCCTCAATATGACTCTCCATAAGAAAATGCGTCCCATTCCTCTTTTATCTTTACTCCGTGACTCTTTGACTTCACCATAGGTTTTTTTTTGACTTATATGCAACCAAAAATATATTCATTACTATTAAATAAATATTAACACACATTAACCAAGATATGAATATTAAAAACACTATTAAATACAATGGGGCCTTTATCACCAATGTTAGACCTTTGACATCAATGACAATATTTCCAATAGTCATAAGCATTACTAGTAACTAGGACCACAACAATATAGATACATTTCGTATGCAATGCCTTCTGTAATATATACAATGTGCATCATAAAAATCTAGTTTTGTTTATATGTTTTGTAGAAATGCCTCGTAAGATTATGACAGGAAAAATTTAATTGAAAAATGCAATTTGTTTCTTCCGTAACATACTTTTCCTGTTTAGCATTGGGATACGAATTAAGATTATTTTTCCTTTTTTGCCTTGAAAATCTCCAGCAAGTTCTGCAAAACATATGTTGTTGATAATAAAATGTCTGTTGATATTGTCATAAGCTGAACTGGTAACTAGGACAGCAACGGGTGTTTGTATTATTTGTTGATCGTCCATATTTAAAAGATACGTAAATACTAGATTTATTGCTTTGTACCTCCATTTTTTGGGAATTCTCTCATTGCTAGACCCAAACATATCAGCCAAGTTTTGAAATACGTATGCAATCTGAGCTGTAACTGTTCCAAATTCCTAGTTCCATTGTGGCATTAGAATAGTGCTAGAATATATCAAAGTTTATATCAGTTAGCAATATCTGCCTTAAAATTTCACATGCGCTTTTAGATTTTTTTTGTTATTCCATTTTCACCCAAAACCTTTAGTGAGTTTTCTTAATCTTTGTTCCATTGTGCATTGCTTTTTAGTTTTCTTTCATATTCTATTTTGTATCTTCCAATATTCTCCCCTATACGATTGAAGTTCCAGCTATATATGTGTGTGAGTATGTGAAGCTCTATTGACCAGGACAAAATACTTTAATGCTAGAATCAAGAAATAACTGAAAGCATTTTGACGTGATTGTGAGTTGAATTGAAATTTCACAGGGCCCATTCTTTGCACATTGTGCACTGCTGTGATTGATCTGGACCAAAAAACGTTATCAATATATCGTGGGAATCCCAAGTTGGAGAAAGTTGTATTTGTGTTTCCTCTTATATAGGGAACTGAAAACTTGTACTGAAATTTATTTGTTTCAATTCATGAAATAAGGTTATAAGCAGAAATTATTTCCATGTGTATTTTGTAACAATCTTCAGAATGATCTTATGGATGTATTAGAGGGAGAGAGCTCAATGGAATTATTATCATTCTATATGTCAGTGAATTGGCAAGGTTGGGTTGGCTCCCGAACCTTTGTCACGAGGCCAAAACCTAGTGGTAAGTGGAAGAAATCTCCTCGTGGGCTTCTTAAAGGGGGGTCCTTCTCGCAAATTGGTACTGAGAAGGCCACGATCTAAAAAGCAACCTTTACATTTTTAATAAATTTTCATTTCCATTTCAGAATAATTTTGTATTCTAGCCCTTGGATAATACAATGTATATATTTAAGAATCACCGATAAAGTATCTACATAAAGTAAGGTAATGTATACCTTGAGAAATTTGAAAAAACAGAAGACCAACAATCATGCTATGCATCTTCAATCGCTGTTATTTATTGCCGCTTTCATGCATTCATGTGCAATTATGTACAATCAGATTGAGTGAGAATGTTGGCTTCTAGAAATCTTCTTTTATTCTCTTGCTTCGGCAAATTTATATTTATCAACTACTTTTGTGTGTTTTAAAGAGTGAAGCTAGTTGTACAATGGTAAGTGTTGAATGGAATTGTTTTTAATGGGAAACGCAGGAAGTGGTTTTGGTTCTAGGCAAATGTGTAAGTACAAATTGTTTTCAAAACAAATTGGGATTCTTGATGTATCTACATTAGAGTTAACAAAAAAATTTGTACAGAGACCAACCATATATGATTGTTGATGGACAAATGGCAAATGCTCGAAGAAAATAGTTAAAAAGTTTTCAAAATAAATTGTGAACCTTAAACATATCTACATTGGAGTAAACAAAAATATTTATATATAGATCAACCTTGTATGATTCCAGACAGACATGCCGAAAACTCTTTAGAAAACGTGTTAGTATAAAATTTTCAAAACAAATTGTGATTCGCAACATATATGCATTGGAGTTGCTGTCAAATGCATATATATGCTCGAAGCCAAAGTGTAAGGGCAAAAGTTTTGAAAACAAATTCAGATTCTTGATTCGAATTAACAAAAATATTTGGACATAGATTGTCCAAATATTGTTGTTTGATGCACGCCTATAGTATGCATGTGTGTGTGTTTGAAGGACTTGCTCATGGATTATGTTTTGTTTGCTTTCCAATGTACACAGGGTGGCTTTTATCTTCATAATGTTCCAGCTTAATCTACGAAATATACGTTTAAATAGACTGGTGTGACATTTAAATTTAAAAATTGTATGCAATGTCTTTTGTTTTCCAATGTTCCAATAAGCTCTACATGTGTGCTACAATCTTTTTGTGGATACTGTACAATTTTTGCAAGTGACACCAATGACTTTGCTCTATTTTGCTCAACTCATGTTTGCCTGCCACCGATTGCTCTACCGACTGTCTTTGTGTGGATACTGTACAATTTCTGCAAGTGACACCAATGACTTTGCTCTTTAATTCCGCTCAACTCATGTTTGACTGCCACCGATTGCTCTATCCACTGTCTTTTTGTGAATACTGTACAATTTCTGCAAGTGACACCAATGACTTTGCTCTTTAATTCCACTCAACTCACGCTTGACTGCCACCGATTGCTCTACCGACTGCCCAAAGGTAACGTTGTAACTTCCAAAGTGTTCTTGTAGCGTAAAAATCAATTTGTGAATACAAAGCAACCGAATTGAAGTACATGGAATGAGACGGACATTGCAAGTGATCCCAAATTTGGATCTAGTATGTTAGCCATGTGAACTAACTATTTCCACTTTCTAAGGTGTTTGAAAAATTTCCAGAGTCGGGGCAAGTCTTAGAGTGATCCAGAGACTTTGGGAATATCTCACTATTTTGACACAGAGTTGGTGTCATAACTTTTCAAAGAAACTTGCGACGATGTTGCACCTTCCCAAAAAAACCCAAAACGCCATTGAAGATCATATAACTTGAGTTCAAACAAATAATGGTTGCAAATGTGGCTTGTTTTAAGACTTTCTGACAATTTAGTTCATCTCTTGGGCGATTTGTGTACCACCCGTTGTCGAGTTTGTGTATAAAGACAGGGTTTTGGGAGAGGCAAAGCATTCAATGGAAGTTAGGTTATGTTGTATAGTTGCAAGTTTTGAATCCAATGTTCAGTGTTCCATTGTTTGCCTAATTGATGTTGGTTTTTGGTGTTGTGAATGGTCTAAGAAGAGTTGTAAGAAGTGAAAGGCTTTGTGTAGGGGTTTGCACAACAATGAATTGTAATTGTGTCCATGAAGGTCATTAATTCAAAATAATCTTGTACTTTAGAATGATATAGTGGAACGAGGAGTCAATAGCGAACTCTAGTAAAGTTTTCTCGTAGAGTTTTTCTAGGGTAAATCTTTGTCATGTTTTTTGCATGGTTTTTCTTACTTGCATTATGTTCACAGTTCAACACTTAATGTCTTTGTTATCCTAAACAAATTAAGGCATGATAGTAAGCAAACAAGTATGTATGAGTTGGACATTTGAATAGGATTTGTATTGATGAATTACAAGTGTACTATCCATCAAATTATGAATAAGATTGGTATCAACACGGGTTTTCTTTTTTTTCCTTGAAAGGTTTGTTAATACATTTCAACAATTGTGTGGTCGAGTGCTCTCCCATCTGGTTGAGCCTTCGCACCTCCTCGACCTTAGATTGCTTCCATTGTGTGTGATTTGTTTTGTGTGACCTGCTTGCGGTTTTATGTCCGTCACCTATGCAACAAGTTCTAGTGTAGTAGGTGACTTGGTACCTTTGTAGCAAGGGATTTCCACAAATGGAATAAAGAAGTTAGAGGCATGGCCCATTTTGGTGAAAAAGAATCTTGTAGAGTGGAAGTGTAGACACTTCATTTCATCACTTTCATATCAAAATTGCAATCAAAATGATTTCTAGAAATAATGCACATATCGGTTCAAATATCACAAAAACATCCAAATTCGCTCGCACACATTATGTGTATATTCTAAAACATAGTGGTGCATCCCTGGTTGGGGTAGTACACTGTTTTCAATTATCAATTTCATATAATTCATGTTAAGTCAATTGTGACTTTGCAAGTGACATTTTAGACTAATTAATTGGAACCTTTATTCGATTTTCAAAAGTCACGCCACTTTGCATTAAGTTAAGTAGCCTTTATTAATTAACCTAATTTTCCTTTAATGAGAAATTTCATAGCTTTTTGGAATTACTTATTTTCTTAATTCATTAATTGATTCTTCATTCACATAGAAAGTGAATTCAAATATTTGCATCATGACATCATCAACAAATATCTTTATCATGACATCATGTGATAAATGGATTGAAATTGAGTCAAAAAGTCAAGCTTTGCAAAATATCCACATAAATGCAAAATATTAGTATAAATGTAACCTATCTCTGATTAATACAAACTCTCCTAAATATTAATTGCATTTGTCATCCAAATTTGGTTGAACCTTAATCACTCATCTAGCTTATCATCAAAAGGTTGAAATCATTTTGAAAAAGTTATAAATAGAGGGGTCACCTTCTATTCTTATCAAGTTTTTATGTGCAAGCTTATTATGTCAAAATCAAAACAAAAATTTCACCATTTCTTCTAATTAGATCATCCAAATCACAAGTAGTCAAGGGGAGTTGTCATCTATGTGATGTTGCAACATTGACAAAGATCTCACGCACTACAATCTAGGGTCATCACATTTACATTTGGTTTAGAAAGTGACATCCACGTAAAAGGTATAATTGTCTTTGGTTTGTTTTCCATTTGCTAGTTTTTTGCCTCTTACACCTTGCCCAATCTGAAAACATACACTTGGGTTTTAGGTTTTGATGAATTCGATTTTGTTTTCATATTAACAAAAAATTAAATCCCTTGTACTTGTGTGTTTACATACGACACATTTGGTGGGACCATGCACCCTACGATCCTTTTTATAACATTCTATCATCATCTAATTATGAAATTAGATCACTTTTGACCCTGATTTCCCTTCTTTTCTACTAAATTTTCTATTTTTTAATCCTTTGTATATCAGCAGGTACACATTGTGTATTGACAGTTTCGCTTCTCGTAATCGGTTGTATCGCTCTGATAATTGATTGTATCATTTTTTATTATGTTTTCTAGTTTTTTGTTTCTGCAAAATGACGGATTCATTCTACAAAATAGTGGATTTGTCAAGAAGCGTTTATTGCTTGCATTGTCTACTTTTCAAAGGTCATAAATTTTAACTCAAGTGTTTGTTTGACCTCTCATTTACGACAAATCGAAGGTATTGAAAATACAAATGCAACCATCAAACAAAATTGATAGTGGTAGTAACATAGCCAAAATGGTGGGATAGTGACCAAAATGGCAGGATTGCCCTGCATATCAATGAATCGTTGAGGTAATCATCTATGGTTTTTAATTCTACTTGTGTTTTTCTACAATCGACAATATCGACCTAACAATCGGTAGAAACATAATTCTGTGTTTTCTTGTTCTTTGTTTTTTGCTCAATGGTGAATTTACCCTACAGATCGGTGAGATCGCTCTATTGATCAGTGAGATGGCCTTGCAAAACAACGAGAACGAGAAAAAAGACTTGAAACTTCCAATTTTCAACCTCCGCTTGACAAAAACAACAATTGAAAACCTTATCTTGTTTCTTGCAGGTTCCGCTACTAAAAAAAAGTGATTTTAATTCAAACACTTTTTTGAACACTTCTTTTGGTGCAATTAAAAAAAACTAACATTTACATTTGGTGTCTTAAAAATTTACTTGTATCTTTCATTTAATTGAATGTTTGTTTTGATTACTTGTTTTTTAATAATTAATCGTGCCTATGCTTTCCCCTTGCCCCCTTTAGGGAGCCTAGGTGACAAAAAACACAAATTCTTATTATTACTTTTCAAAAACGAACTGAAGTATGCTCTCTTCTTGCTTACTTGTGGGATCATGAGGATCATAAATAGGGGCACTTCCTTTTTTTTATTTTTTACTGTGCAAGATGTATTTCATCTCCATCTTGTGTGTCCGTAGGGCATGAAGCTTGGGACTTCATTCCCCAACGTACATACCAACCCTGTACATCCAACGGGGTATATAAATTGAGGCTTTATTTTGTCATTTTTTGTTAAGCAAATATGTGTTTCAAATGCATCTGTGAAGTGGTGGGGATTTCTCACTTCAACATAAACTTCAGACAGTACCACTTGAGGCCTGATTTTTCGGACAACACTCCACCGAAACCTTTATGGCTAGAGTGAGCATGAAAGCACTAAACCCTCTCATGCTCCCCATTAATCCTTCATCTTCGATGGATTTTTGAGCCCCATGTATTGCAAGGTATATCGGGTACAATTTAGACAACTTTGAAAAAAATTAGATTAAGACCAACTGCAAATGATTCATAGTGCAAGGGAAACCAACCTCCCCCAAGCTTTCATGGCATACTGCTTGAAGTGAGGGTTAAGTGAAATTAATCTATCACCGTTTCAAGTAAGGTAGTTATGTGGACTACGATTGAATTGCAACCTGTCTTACCATTAAAAATAAGGCTTGTCTAGTATACTTGTTATTGGTGGTTTGTTTTTATACTCTTGTGTTACATATTACGTACTTTACACTTCAACCCAATCAACATTATCTTAAATTCAAATTTGTCATTACACATCTGTGCAATAAGTCTGGGTCATTCTAACCATTATAATGTCTAATTGAAAATAATTCAAAATAGGTCTATTAAGACCCAAATCTAGTTTGAAATCAATTGTCCACATTAGGTCGCTTTTGACTCCATCCATATTTTGAGTCAATCAAGTCAAATCAGGGCAACCTTGACCAAAGCCAAGCAAATCTGCCATGTTTGAGAGCATTTCAATCAAAAACATCTGTCCTCTTTGGGGCCATTTCAATCAAAACAATCTGCCCTCTTTGGGGCCAATTACTTTCAATCCTATCCCCTTGCATGTATCCTTATTTTGGGGCATTAGTCTAAGGTTAATCTGAGTCATGGCATCTCACAATCATAAACTTGTTCTAACATTGTCATTTTTTAGTCAAGAGATGATAGACTACCTCTCCTAGTTTAACCAACAACTATTTCACCTAGTATCTACTCTTGACATTTCATCCATTAGTCCAAAATCCAATCCGTTCTTAAAGCCACATCAGAACCAATCATTGCCCTCCAAGGGCCATTATATGTTGAAAACCCAAGTGCGTCCAAGTCTGATAATTACTTGATTGCAATATGTCATGAACCTTTTCCCAAGAATGATCAAATTCATTCACTTCCAAGTTAAGGTCAAGATAATCAGTGTATTTCGACATTTTTTTTGAATTACCCACCCTTGACGAGTCAATGTTTGGTGAGTCATCCTTTGACCAATGACTCCTTTATAATGAAGGACCCATCTTTGATGAGCCCATTACCAAAGATTCCATTATTGAACAACAATTCATATTTTGTCCATTACAAGACATCCCCCATTTTAGAAAAATAATTCATCCCAAAGCCTTCATTTCCAAGCAAAAAGGGAAAAGGGTACTTGTAGGCAACACAATCCAACATGCCATCTTTGTGGGGCCACTTCTGTGTCAGAATTAGGTTTCACTTTGGAACCAACATCAAATTTAGCATCAGAAACAGAATCAATGTCAGTCTCAATATCAAATTCAAATCCACATGAGTTAGAATCAAATTCGAAATCAAAATACATTAATGGATATTATGATATCGGTTACATACTTTTCACAGATCCATTTGAATACATCAATTATTCTTCCATGGTTTTCGAAGAAGATTCTTTTGACATCGATGCAAGTTCTCCTAGTAGTTTCTATGAGGATTGTACTACCTTTTACCTTTTAAATACCATTAACCAACCTATTCAGTTTAATTATCTTATATATTTCTTTGACAATTAATTTTCCACAACCGTCAATTGAGACCAACAAAATCACACATTATTGGCATTTTCCCATGGCAACATATCAGTTGCAAAATTTTTAGGATCCAAGGTATAAATCAATTAGAAAACAACTCACCTAGTGAAGCCTTCTTTGAGGCGCTAAGGGAGAATTAAAGTCTAAAATCAACATTTCTTAATGAAACCTTCTTTGAGGCGCTAGGGGATGATCAAACTCAAAAATCAACATTCTTTAGTGAAACCTTGTTTGAGACATTAAAAGACAATCAAAATCAAGAAGATTGTGTTGGTGAAAACCTTTTCGAGGTGTCAATCGCTGAACAACTCAATTCTTCATTATTTGATGAAGACATTATTGAAGTCAATATCAACACAATCGATAATCCAAAAAATATTCAGATTGTAGCAATTCTCAAGGCTAAGGAACATAAACATTTTATGATCTTATTGAGAGAATTTTCAGAAGTCTTGGGCCCCACCACAATCAAAATTATGTCATAATTAAAACATTTAAAACTGACAATGTGTGTGACTATCAATCCCAATGCCCTTTGGCCTCCTAACATTTATATCCCCTATTATGAGCCATTGGGAATTAAACATTGTAAAAAGTTTCTAAATTAATAAATTAGCCGTTGTAAAAAGTTTTTAAATTAATAAATTAGTCGTTAAAAGATTCTAAATTGAAAAATAAACCAAAAAAGAAAAATAGAAAAAAAAAAAATACATCATTAAAAATCAAAGAAAGCTAAATAAAACAGTTAGTACTAAACAAATATCATTAAAATCACAATTACATTAAAATTGCAATTAATTGTTTGTTAAAAACAACACAACTATATCTAAGTTTAATAATATGATTATAAATAGTTACTAGATAATTAATTATTATATTATTAATTTAAACCAAACTAGAAATACCAAAACCCACTAAAAACTCTTGATGATAAATAAAACACTGAGATCACAAAAACAAGTCAAATTAAAGATAAAGAAAATAAACAACCAAAACAGTCTAAGTAAAAAATTTTAACTCATGTACATGAGAGGTTTCCAAGCATGACTTGTTCCAAGCCTTTCATCTCTATTTAAATTAGACGAGCGTTTCAAAATTATAAGTGCCTCTCTGAACTTCTGTTTCTAAAAGTGATCTTCGACAGTGATGACCTTAGCCTCTTCTATATTTATAGTATGTTTAGTCTTGCAAGAATGTTCAACCAAAGTTGATTTCTCTTTCCTTTCAAGATGAATATATGTTACATGCTCTTTAACTCTAGTACAAACCAACTTGCATGTTTCCCCTATGTAAGGGATGCCACAAGAGCATTTTATAATGTATACTCCACTACGGAGATTAGGGTCTATATGGTCCTTCACTGACCTTAAAGTCATACACAATTTGTTCACCGGAAGGAAAGTAGAGTTATTATTTTAGCATTTGAGAATTCTAGCTAACTTATTGAAAATGCTTTCAACATAAGGTAGATAGGCCGTAGGTCCTGTTATAGCTTGGAATTGCACCCTTGTGAGAGAGTTCTTCAGGGTCTCTCACTTCCAGCTACAAGCATGGGGACAACCTCAAGGTGTGGGTATCATATGGTGAGGTTGAACCTCTAGGATTTTTAATGAAGCTAGTTCCTCAGGTGTTTCACTTTAGCTCTTGATTCTCACATTAAAATCTACTATGGCTACGGAAAAGGGATATGAAGATAACTTGGAAATAAATCTAAGCTAAGGGAGGTGATGCACCAAAAGAGAATGATCCACTGAATATGGAAAAGAGTCAACTACTAAGGAAACCAAATAGGACATAGGGTATTCTGGTTCTATCTCAAGGCCATAGGCGTGGAGCTTTTGTGTGGAGGTCAAAGGAGAGCTTTGCATTTTTAAGGATAACAAGAATAGGTCTACGGGAGACACAATAAGCTGGTAACACTTCAAAGGGAGCTCAACACAATGACACTTCGTGCAATCCTACACAAAATCGAAAGGATCAAAAGTAAGGTGCTTGAAAAAATCATAGGTGATGAACAACGATCATACATTCTACAAGCCAAATCAAACATGCACACTTGTCTTTAACTAGAAATAGAAAAGTCTTCCTTGTATTGCTTCAAAAGAGTCTTTTACAAAGTGATTTTTGTAGAGTAATTCTATCGCCAATTTGGGGATCACGCCTCTTATTTATATCAAAAAAGGGGTGAGAGAGAAAGGGAAGAAGGAAGAAGTCACTGATCGCTAGGACTTTCATGTCATCCTCCCTTGTGCTACTAAATGCACCACTTAGGATCTTCGTAGATCTTCTCGAGCCCTTCCCGTGCATTCAAGCCTCTCTTTGGTGCATTTCAGGAGCCATGTTATGAGCAGTTGGAATGTCACTTTCTTTATGGCTGAAAATAATTTTGCATTTAAAATGGCGTGATCACTTTCACTTTCAGATGTCCTACACGAAAAAATGAGGCCTCCATGTGTTTTAACCTGCTCGAGCCATGTTGCATTTAAACCAAACATTTGTTTGTCAATGGCCATGTTGAAGGACAAAAAACTTCATTAAAACTCCATCTACCAGCCGCTTGGACTCTCCCGCTATAATTGGTTGCCTTTATGCCACATGTTTTGTGTTGATTGGCTCTTTTTTCTCTAGCTTACACCACACGACAACTTGTCCTTCATTACTTCCATGTCTCTCGTGCCGCTGGACCAAGATTAAGTCGAGCACCTGAAGAATCCCAATTTACTCTAAGTGGAGTAACTCGAGCTTTTCAATCTATCCTACTTCAGACTTTATTTTCTACTTTAATCATGAAGTTTTCCTAAGTAGGGCACTTGGAGAAACCCGATTTACTATAAGTGGAGTAACTTGGGTTTCTCAAGCCTACTTACTGCGGGGTTTCTCATGTCTACGTCTTTGGACTTTGGCTACTAGAAGTCTTCAGACATCTTCCTGATGAAGTCTAGCTTTTGACATCATTGATTTTCCCTTTGTGAGGACCAAGCCTCCATGCTTGCGACGTCATGATTAACTTGTTCTTGGATGGTTGTATGTATGATTTTAGTTTTCCTTTAATGGTTGAGTGTGATGACCATGTTGTTTTAAGCGGAATTAAATGTCTTCAGCTACTATGTACAACTACCAATCTGCCACCTTAAGACTCTTGGTCTACTTGAACTATCAATGAAGATAAAATTTTGGATCCTGGAATGATAACTATGTCGTCCCTGTTCTTGGACTACTTGCTTTGAGCAAAGCCATGTCGCTGCATTAATTTCTCATCTGCCCATGGAGACCAAAATTGATTATTGAGAAAAACTAATCCAAGACATTGGTTTTCCTATAGTCAATATATATAATATATAGCCTCCCTCTGGAAAACTGCCTCTACCTCCTTGGACATGTCTATGCCATTCGTCTACTCTACAGCTTGTCACTTGTCCCTGCTTGATTTGACCTGACTTGTTGACTATTTTCGATTGATGTCCTTTCGAAACTTTCAACATTACCATTTCAGGTTCGCCTTTTCCTTTTCTCGGATTTATGTGTTCCTTCAAGACTTGTCTCTTGCATTATCCAACAGACAAAATTTCTGAAGGAATTCCTACGGTCAATTTGCCCACGAAATTTCTTTGGTGGTCCCTTCTCCTGGTCTTTGCTTCCATGGGTCTTTGACAATTGTCTCGGGCAATTATTTCAACAATTTTGCTGAAGGAGTTCCTTCGGTAATTTTGTTGACAACTCTCTTGGGTGAACTTTTCGAAGGGCAAGTGCCCTTCGGGAAGTTTGGAGTGGCCCTTTGCCAATTTCATTGAAGGGGAAGTGTCCCTCGGCAATTTTGTAAACAGCTTTTTTGAAGGGCATTTGCCCTTCGAAACTCTTTCCAAAGACTATTTTTGAAGGGTAACTGTGCTTCGGGATTTTTGTTTTGAACCCTCCTGAAGGGTAGTTACCATTCAAAAACTTTGCAATGATCCTTCCAAGGGGCAAAATGCCTTTCAGAACTTTCAAAATGGCCCTTTGAAACTGGATGTGCCCTCCGAAACTTGAAGAAATACCCTTCATAAAAAATGCAGTTGCCCTTTGGGGAAGTTGAAACGGTCCATCAAAGTTGAAAAGTCCCTCTGCAAAGCTTGAAGTGCCCTTCGGCCTGAGAACAAACTTTTCAGGAAGATTGTCTCAAACAAATTGTCTAAGACAATTTCCAAAGATTTGGCCAAAACCTCCTAAAAAACATGTGCATGAGGAAGCTTTCAAGAAAAAATTGGATGAACTGCTTCCCTGATCGAGCTTTCTGAAGCTCACAACTTACTTGCTCATTACTTCGGGCTTCTACTTGTTTACTACTTATAAAGTCATAAGTAGTGTTGCTTCCAAAACCTGAAACACTTTGCTCAAGACTGAGTTGGGTTCCCTAAGTCTCATTACTTCGGGTTCTCATTTTCCTGTAACTTATAAAATAAATAAGTTGTGATCCCTTGAAAACTCGATATACACTTCTGAAAAAACCCGAAGTCTTCCCAAAGACTTGTCATTCTCTTGCTTGAAAGTCCATCTTCCCGTGCTTAGGCAAAATTTGATATGGGGGCCAAAAAATGGCCAACAGGTCCTATTAAGGTAACATCAATTTTAGTTCTATCAAAATTTTCTTTTTCCTATATAACAGCTTTAGTTATTTGTTTGTTTCCCTGAAAACCCATTCAACTTGAAAACCTCTTTTAAATGATCAATGTTATTCTTATCACAGATTTTGAAAGTCCTCATGATCAAAGTTTTCAGAACCCCTGTTTTCTAAGTTGGATGATCACCTTGACAATAGTGGACGTTATAAAAAAACTCAACAACCACCCTATTGGCCACATTATTAAAAATGTAACAAAAGTTTTAAAATTTTCTTCATTAGATGATTTGACTAAGAAAAAAATGATTCCTAAAAAAGAGGTGACCCCTAGGATCCATGGGGCTCAAAAAATTCATAAAGTAGATATTTTGTTAAGAACTATTGTTGACACAACTGACTCTCCCATGTACAACCTCGTTGCTTACTTAGCAAACAAATTGAAATCTCTTGTGGGTAAAACATCCTCCTTTATTCGTGACTCTGGAGATTTTGTAGATTTTATCATGGATAAAAAGGTTGATAATGATGACTTATTAGTTAGTTTTAATGTAGTCTCGCTCTATACTAAAGTTCCCATCAAAAAAGTGGTAGAAGTTGTTCTTAATCTTACTAACTTGGAAATAGAAAATATAATCTATGTATGCCTGAATTCAACTTTATTCACCTTCAAGGGTATTATATATGAACAATGTGAAGGCATGGCAATGGGCTCTCCTTTGTCCCTAGTTATCGCCAACATTTTCATAAAAAAAATTGAGGAACGTGCTCCACTCCTTTCCTTTGGAACCTAAATGGTGGAAAAGATATGTAGATGACACAAATTTGTGTTAGCAACATGGAAATAAAAGCCTAGAGGAATTCCATTCCCACCTCAACAACCTTTTTCCCAGCATAAAATTCACCAAAGAATTTGAGACAAAAGATAGTCTACCTTTTTAAGATATCCTCATTTCAAGGAAAGATGATGGCACTTCAGCTAAAAAGGTTTACCAGAAAGGCACACACATAGACCTTTACCTTCATGCCTCCTCACACCACCATCCAACTCAAAAAATAGGGGTTCTCAAAACTCTGATCACAAGGGCTTTCAAAATCTGTGATAAGAATAACATTGATCATGAAATTGGTCATTTACAAGAGGTTTTCAAGTTGAATGAGTTTTCAGGCAAACAAATAACTAAAGCTATTAAACATGTAAAAGAAAACTTTGATAGAACTAAAACTGATGTTACCTTTAATAGGACTTAGGGCCTATCTACCTTATGTTGAAGGCATTTCCAATAAGTTAGCTAAAATTCTCAAACGCCAAAATATTAACTCTACTTTCCTTCCAGTGAACAAATTGCATGACTTTAGGGTCGGTAAAGGACCATATAGACCCTAACCTCCGTAGTGGATTATACATTATAAAATGCTCTTGTGGCATCTCTTACATAAGGGAAACAGGTAGGTCAATTTATACTAAAGCTAAAGAGCATGCAACAGATATTTGTCTTGAAAAGAAAGAGAAATCAACTCTGGCTAAACACTCTTGCAAGACTACACATGTTATCAATATAAAAGAGGCTAAGGTCATCATTTCCGAAGATCACTTTCAGAAACGAAAGTTTAGAGAGGCACCAATTTTTTTGAAACACTTGTCTAATTTACATAGAGATGAAGGGCTTTGAATAAGTCAATTCTTGGAAGCCTCTCATGTAAAGGGGTTAGAATTTTCTTACTTAGACTGCTTTGATTTTTATTTTCTTTATCTTTAATTTGACCTCTTTTTGTGATCTCGGTGTTTTATTTATTGTCAGGGATTTTTAGTGGGTTTTGGTATTTCTAGTTTGGTTAAAATTTAAAATATAATAATTAATTATCTAGTAACTATCTATATCTATATTATTACATTTAAATATAGTTGTGTTGTTTTTAATGTTTTTAATAAATAATTAATTGCAATTTGACTTTCAATTGTGATTTTAATGGTATTAATTTAATAGGAACTGTTATATTCAGCTTCTTTGATTTTTAATGACGTAAATTCTTTTTTCTATTTTTATTTTTGGTTTATTTTTCAATTTAGAATCTTTTAACGACTAATTTAATTTAGAAACTTTTTACAATGGCTAATTCCTCATGCTTTTAAGCACTGATAGGCCATGTTATTCCATATTAATCTTTTCCCTTGATGAAGGATCATGGAAAAAGATCTGAAACGTTGAGCATCAAAAATCAACACTGTTTTTCCAGAAAAAGGTAATGTAGTGAAGTGGAAGATGTTTTGAGCTTTATTTTGGGAAACATTTTGACCTAATAAATGACCAGTTGCTTGACAACTGGATGTATTGGTTCCCATCTCACATAGTCCTTGGAGCTTCCTAGTCCCTTCTATCATCGTCCATTATTATTCCACATTATCCTTTTCATTTGACCATTCATTATCATTCTACATCCGGTGTTAGAACATGGTTTCACTTTCTTAATAATCCCTTGTGCATTTTATATATACTTTTTTAAAAAAGCAAAACATTCAAATATTACAAACCAAACAAAAACATTCAAATAACTTAAAATTTTAAAAAAAAAATCTTTGTGAGAAATATAAAGCCACAAAATCTTAAACATTTGAAAATGTTTAAAATCTTCAAGAAAGATATAAAGTCACAAAACTCAAAAACATTGGTCTTATCTTAAATCTACTCAACAATCCTTTGATTAATTATTGATCCGCTCATTTTAGCACCTATTCGGATGTGTCTTTTCCCCCATTGGGATGTGTCTTTCCCCCAAATCTGCCCTCTTTAGGGCCATGCCAATTAAAACAATCCACTCTCTTTCGGGCAAAATCCATTCCACCTTGCAACTTTTGCTCTCTTCGAGGCAAATCAAATTATGCAATTTGTTTTGGGATATTTTCTCCCCATTCTATCCCTTTACATGTATCCTTGTTTGAGGGCACCATTCCATTATTATTATCATTGCGTCTTCACACGTCTCTATTGACTTGATTAACGACAAAATGTTTTTTGTTGCTTTTATTTTCAAGTTTGTGTGTATGTTTGTTTATTTATTTGTTTTTCTTGTTGTTCCTTAACTCAGTCCATACAAATCAATAAGGTTATTCCTTGTGCTTGTACTTGAGTCCATCCATTAACATACAACGACAATGTCACCTTGATTTTTCTATATTATGGTACGATTGTGTCATTTGTCTCTTGGATCTATGGTCGATCCTTGTGCACATTGTGATAACGTGGTGTTTTATATCGTGATGCATATCGTTGTATGCTAAATTAAAAAAAAGTGCTTGAGGCTTATATACAATGTCGCACTCTAGTGGCAATTTATCCTCTTGTAAAATCATCCATTCTTAAATCGAATCATTTCATGTCATCTTTAACCACATCACATCATTTCATTCTTCTTTAACATTTGTCAACATTCAACATATCATTCTATTCTTCTTCATTCTTCATCCCACTTTCTTTCATCTAGGGGCAACTACAATGGCCCAAGGTCCATTTAGACTATATAGGCAATGCTCAGTCATATAAAATTTCAAAGGTTGGATCGATCACCGTTATTCTCATTCTTATTCATTTCTTCATCTTTATCATTTTCCCTACTCTTTTTGTCAATCTCTCATACCTATCAATTGGCACTGACAAAATCATGACAATTCATCTTTTCTTTATCAAATCAATCATTATTACTTCAATCATTTGTGCATCCTCGTGTGTCTGGGTTTTTGTAGCTTTTTCCTTTTTTGAAAAGTCATTATACCATCACATAGATGTTTGTGTCCATCTCAACATTAATCTATGTTATAAGTTAAATCCTTGAGCTACACTTGCCAGTCAATTACTTAAACAATCATTTTATCAAATGATCAACTCTACCATCTTTGGGGCACTTTTAACAATTTACCCTATTGGGGCAAATCAATTACTAATCAATCAAAAAAGCTCAACTTGGAAGCAAATTTCTCATATGCCCTATTTGGGAAAAATTATTTAATCTTAGCTCATCCTTTTTTCAGAATGAAGCCTTCTAACTTCCTCCTCGTTGGGGCAAGCCAAAGCATGCAAATCATTATCTTGGGATGTACCCTTCCTAAGCTCACCCTAGTCGAGAAAATCATTCTATCACTCTTAGCAATCAAAGCACACAAGCATTAGTTTGAGTGGCTTAACTTTATCCATGGGTTAATTTCTTCTTATTCTCGCTTCTTCCTTCCTTTTGAGGGTCCATTAGTCCATATTATTTTTCAACGACTCCTTTGAGAGGGCATCCAAGGTATCCTAAGCATTGTCTAGAACATCATTCTTCAATTATTTTTAACAACTTTTTAATTCTTTGAAAAGTTGTTGCTTCATTTATTGTCTCACAACGTCTTTTTAAACAAGGGCAAAATGTAGAGACCATTTTCATGTTGAAATTGTAATCAGAATGTTTCTAGCAATAATGCACAAATCAAGTCAAAAATCACGAAAACACCCAAATTCGCTAGCACACTTTAAAAGCATATTCTAAAAAACATTGGTGCATCCTTGATTGGAACAATCACCATTTCTAATCATCAATTTCATCTAATTCATCATAAGTCAAATTACAAATTTATAAGTAATGTTTTGGACCAATTAGGTAGTAACTTATTCGACTTTTAAAAATCACATCACTTTGCATCAAGTTAACTAACATTTATTAATTAACATAATCTTCTTTTATTAGGAAATACCATAACTTTTTGAAATTACATATTTTTTTAATTCATTAATTAAATTTTTCCTTCATTCACATGACAAGTGTATTCAAATATATTTTTCATGACATCATCACGACATATCTACATCATGACATCATCAACAAATATTTTCATCGTAATATCATCAACAAATATCTTTATCATGACATCATGTGGCAAGTGGATTCAAATTGAGCCAAATAGTCAAGCTTTGCAAAATATCAGTGAATATCAACATAAATGTAACCCATGTGTGATTAGTGCAAAATCTATCACAAATATTGATTAATTTTGCCATTTAAATTTGACTAAACCTTAAACACTCATCTATCTTATCATCGAAAGGTTTAAATCATTTTGAAAAGGCTATAGATAGAGGGATCATCTTCTATTCTTATCAAGTATTTTTGTGCAAACTTACTCTGCCAAAATCAAACAAATGATTCACCATTTCTTTAAATAAGATCATCCAAATCACTAGTAGTCAAGGAGAGATGTGTACATGATGTTGAGACATTGATAAAGATCTGAAACACTAAACGTTGGGCTCATCACATCTACATCCAGCTTAGAAGGTGACATCCACGCGAAAGGTATAATCATCTTTGGTTTGTCTTCCATTTGCTAGTTTGTTGCTTCTTAAACCTTGCCCAATCCGAGGACATGCGCTTGGGTTTTATGTCTTATGTATTCGATTTCGTTTTTATACTAATGACAAAACTAACTCCTTCATACTCATGTGTTTACATAAAGAACAATTCAAATTTTAGAATAAGATGTTACCTACATCTCTCTTTCCATAGGCAAGCTTGATAAATTGGAGTCAATTCTGAGGGTTCTCACGGCAAATATAGATATTGTATGGAAACTCTGAAAGCAAGCAAAGAGTTACAAGTTCTCGATCATGAGGAGAAGCCCCATACCAACCAAGCTCCACATCCATTCAAAGCTAAAGTAAAAATTGACATTCAACAGTATGAAAAAAAGGTGAATGCAAAGAAACTAGATCATTTACTAGCTCAACTTGAAATATACTCCAGTTTACATCACAGCGTAATTAGAGTTAACAAATTTCTCTTACAAGGTTAAAATTATCCACTCATGCTTTAACTCGATTTGAAATTTATATTCATTCCTTAATTGTGAAGAAGCTACCACCAATTAATAAATGGGATGAGTTTAAAGTTTTGATTAAAAAACAATTATATCCTATTTGCTATTTAGAGGAAAGGTCTATTGTTTGGCAATATTTGAGGTAACAATAAGAACAAAGTGTGCAAGGTATACCAATGTGTTTTGCAAGATGGTGGTCTAAATGGGCAAAGATACATTTTGATCAAGACATCTTGATGAAGTATTTTAGACGTTGTCATAATCATTTGATGAGTCCTGTGTTACTTGCTAAGCATAAAGATATAGATGAGACTTGTTCCAACACTTAATAGCTTGAAATGGACAAAGGCGAGGGTTCATCTCCCCCTTCAAATGGTTATAAAAAGAAAGGTGGGTTGAATGTTACTTCTATTTCTAATAAGAAATGTATAAAGCATTGTGGCCATTGTAATGTTGATGGTCAAATAGAGGAGACTTGTTGGAAGTTGCATCTTGAGAAACATCCTCAACAAAAATAGGAGGGAGAAGAAAGCAATGACCCTTGTTTATGAAAAAGATTATGGGTGCAACCCTGATGTTGATGAAACATTGTGTTTTGACTCCCTCCAAGAGAAGGTATGTTTGGGTAACCATGGTGCTCAAGAAAAGGTGAACCTTCTAATTTTTTCCATATTGAAGTTTGGATTAAGAAGACAAAGGTAGATGCTCTCTTTGATTCCTGCTCCAAGAAAATTTAATAAGCAAAGAGTTGTAGATAAACTTGGATTGGAAGTGCATAATCATCCTAATCTTTATGCTTTAAGATGGCTGAAACAAGGAAATAGGAGGGAGAAGAAAGCAATGACCCTTGTTTATGAAAAAGATGATGGGTGCAACCCTGATGTTGATGAAACATTGTGTTTTGACTCCCCCCAAGAGAAGGTATGTTTGGGTAACTCAAGAAAATGTGAACCTTCTAATTTTTTCCATATTGAAGTTTGGATTAAGAAGACAAAGGTAGATGCTCTCTTTGATTCCTGCTCCAAGAAAATTTAATAAGCAAAGAGTTGTAGATAAACTTGGATTGGAAGTGTATAATCATCCTAATCTTTATGCTTTAAGATGGCTGAAACAAGGAGTAGAGATAAAGGTTTCCAAGCAATGTAAGGTCAAGTTTGCAATAAGTGAATATTTCATTACGAAATTGTTGTGGATGTTTGTACTTTTTAATGTTTGTGTCATAGTCTTTGGCAGTCCTACATGTATGTGCATGATGCTATCTTCATGAAAATGATGAATCAGTACCAATTGGTCAAGAAGGGAAAAAACTCCATTATCAAGTCCTATGAAGGGAAATCTCAATTCTCCTTGGTAAGTACTATTCATGGTAAAAAGTGGTTGAATGCTAGTGGTAAGTTTTGTTTTCTTCTTTTGAAAGACAAGGGAAATGGACATATGCAATACTACGCATGGCATATTTACTAACAAAGATTGGAAGCATTCAATGGAAGTTGGGTTTAGTAGTGTAATTGCAAGTTTTGAATCCAATGTTCAATAAATCATTTTTCTCCTAGCCAATGTTGTTTGTTGGTGCTGTGAATTATTGAGAAGAGTGCAAAGCATTGTGTAGGCGTTTGGACAACATGAATTGTAATTGTGTCCACGAAGGCCATCAATTGGTAGTAAAGAAGTACTTGAGATTGATATAGTATAACAAGGAGTAAGCACGTCACTCTACTGGAAAGGTGCTTCATTCATGTTCAAATATCAGTTCAATTAGGCATGATTTGAAGATGCTAATAATTCACGCCTCTATCATTTTTCTTTTCAATTTATTTGCTCATCATAAACCAATCTTCCAGTTTTGCATATATTGCACATGTGAAGTGGAAATGAGTATGATGACTCGAACAATGGAATCATTATCAAAAAAAAATTATTTGGGTTCAAATAAAAATTGAAGGCTTTTAAATTTCCACCGCCAAGTTTATTTCCTTCTCATCTTCTTATCAGCAGCTGTGTTGCCCTTCTATTATGAATCCCTACTCAAAAATTGGATTGCACAGAGTCATTCTGCAATCCAAAGTACAGAATATTTCATGTCTTCTCAATACTCGTCGAGATGTCTTCATAAAAGTGGCCACTCATTACAGGTTCCCTCACTTTGCCTAGCCAGCAAACACAGAAGTCTGAATAAAAAATTTCCAAAAAAAAATAAATTGTTTTCGACTCCATTAAAAGCTGCCTGCCGAATCATGCAGGCTCAAAGAGGCTTAACAGGTTCATATAGGCCCAGCATATGGCCATCCAAACATCGTACAGCTGCAACCTGGAACAACAATTTAAAGAACACATTTTGTAATTTTTTCTATTTTCTCACTAGCATAAGACCATGGAATAACAATTTAAAGAGCCCATTTTGTATTTATTCTATTTTCTCACTAGCATACAACCAAATCACTAGATGTTTTATAATGCATCAACAATAGTTTTAAGTTGTCATAAATACATGAGAAACAAAATCATATTTAAAAATTGTAACATGACAAAGTAAATCAGGATATGTGTGCTCAGTACCTTTCCATGTATTTCATGCTTGATGGATCCATCCAACTCAGCTCCCATTGAAATTAACCTTGTTATTGTGCTATTTATGTCCAGCACAGTGAATGAAAGGAAAGAAGCATTGCTTTTCTGACCTGCAAAATTGCTGCATGCAAATAAAAGAGTCAAAAGAAAGGAGAGTTGAGTATGGACACTAAGAAATTGCCTGATCCATGTTGCAACATTAAATATAAAGAGAACTCTCTGAGAACCATCACGTAGTGAGCATGATGCACCAGTTTAATAGTTAAACAAAAATACAGCCTACACAATCTAAAGCAAGAACTCACTTTGTTTACATGACAAGATAAAACTGAACCAGACTTTACAAGCCTAATCGCTGCATGCAAATTAAAGAGTCAAAAGAAAGGAAAGTAAAGTTTGGACGCTAAGAAATTTCCTGCTCCATGTTGCGACATTAAATATAAAGAGAAAACTCTCTGAGAACCATCATGTGGTGAGCATGATGCACTAGTTTAATAGTTAAAAAAACAAAACTGGAGCCTACACAATCTAAAGCAAGAACTCCCTTTGTTTACATGACAAGATAAAACTGAACCACACTTTACAAGCCTAATAACTACAGATTCTCGAGCATAATAAGGAAATTCTTGACAGCCCCACATCACATTATCGATGTCATGTTCCTCTTTTGATCATGACATTATTGAAGACCCTTAGCTTTATTGGTTTCCCGAGGGCTAAGGAAAAAGAGGAAAAATAAAGGAAACATTTGGGTTCTAAAGGACAATTGTGAAAAAGCACTTTATTGTTATAAAATTAACTTAAGTTGGGACCCTTTGAGGGTCATGGGCGCCCAATCCACTTAAGTGGATTATAAGAGATGCTCTTTTTATATTTTGAAAAGATATTTCCCTCCATTTTGGGTGTATCCCTTGGAAAACTATAAAAGCAATGGAAGGTTCATTTGAATGTTATGTTATGAAATATATTTGAAAATTGAGTTTTAAACATGAAAAGCTTAAACTATTGACTTGGAGACGAAAACCTTCAAGCCAAAGGAGTGCGAATGCAAACCCTCATTTCTCATTAAGGGCAGCATCATCTTGAGGTTGCAATTAAGCCTCGTATTCATAAAACGATTAAAAAAAAAAGATGATTTGGAAGTGGCAACTTACTTTTGGGAGGAGTTGATTGGTTAGTGAGGTTGGCGACTAGGGTAGGAATCCCTAGATTGTTGTGGTTCGTGTTGAAGACCCTCATTGGAAGGTTGTGTTGGAGTTGTTGCTGGAAATTTTATTTTCAAGCTAGGGCAACTTGGTTTGGAACTGATTTGTTAGAGTTTGAAGGGTTATTTGATGCCAAAACAATATTCTGATTTTTCTATATTATTCCTGAATTTATTCTTGATTTTTGGAAAGGTTTTGAAGGTCATTTGGACTTCATACGTGTTCCTAAATTGAAATAATATTGGCATGTTAATTTAGTAATATTTTGGTTAATTTCGGTATCATAGTTGGGGTGAAAAACACTTATGACAGCCACTAATATTCTGTAATTTATTGACAATTTTCTGATTATTAAGTGGATGGTTTTGAACATGATAATCTAAAACGGCTAATTAAATTCTAAAGTGGGACACCTAGGGTTCGAAAGACAACTGCAGATTTAGATGGGCCAAACTTGCTTGTAGGGCTGCCTATTAGGTTCTTTGAGTTCGCCATATTTTTTGGCTAATATTGAAAAGTTATTTGCAGCTAGGGTTTGCTATTACAAATCTGAAAAAATCATATTTGGCTAGGGTTTACAGGGAATTCCAAAATTCAGAAAATACTTCTCTTTTGGGATATTTCAATGGTATCAAAGCCAATTTCTTGGCCAGCTATTAGGTTTGAGGGTTTATAAGATCAAGCAGTGACAGAGGGGAGGATAAATGGCTTTCAGGTTTTTGGATGGTGCTAGATTGAAGAAGTTTACCCAAGTGTAAGAAAGATTGAATGATGGAGCCTTCCTAGGGCAAACATTAATTTTCAGCCACCAAGGGTCACAAGTGATTATTTACCTAGGTCATCCCAACCTACCTCCCTTCCAAGGCAATTTAAGGAAGAACAAGTTGGGATTGGAACAAAGTTAACCCCAAGAGCTACAAAAGGAGATTCGAGGCATGCTTGGCATGTAGAAGAGGAAAAGGAATCTGCCCTTGTGATGAAGGAAGAGCCACTAGCTAATTGTCTTAGGGATTCATCACCAAAGGAAGGCACAAAGTCAGAATTGAAAGGGGTTAGTGAGTAGCAAAAAATTGGTATCTTTGAACAACAAAAAGACAACACTTTGGGGCAGCCACGTGTTGAATTTTTTCGAGTTTCACAAATCAGCAATTTTGGAGCAGCAAAAGGAGACTTTCCAGCTAAATATGTGGCAGCCGAACAATGAAAATTATGAAATTCAAAATTCAAAAATTTTGAGGCAGCAAGAAGTTGTCCAACAAATTCATGAACAGCGAGGAGAGAAAAAAGAGGACAAGAAGAGAGAACAATCAGAAAATCAGAACTTCACAAGGAAAGGGAAGAGCAAGCCTTACATGAGTGGTGTCAAGCATCCAAAGTTGAAGTTGTCCCAGTCCTAGAAGTAATGAATCTTCACGTAAACTTTGCAAAGTTTGAGCCATCATATGTTGAAGGTAGTATTATGAGTTCTTCCTTAGTGGTGAAGGAAGAAGGGGAAATCTTGGAGAATGAACTAAAGGAAGAAGAAGAATCCATAGGGCATGATGATAGAAAGCATTTGAGGGTCAAAGTCAGATTTTCAGGTACCATTGTTCATTTTCAACTTGCTGGGATTTTCAGACCAACATCTAAAGGTAAGCTATTTAATTATCTTCATAGCAAGGAATTGTTGAATCACTGCCATGCTATGTCCTTACCATATTTTGATCAACATGAGGATCATGCTAACAATGAAGATAAGATGAAGGGCACTAAATGAAGAACGCAATTTCTTCAAGGAAATTTAAAGATTGAGCAATACAAATTCCTAATATGGATGTGGGATCCAGAGGAAACTTTCAAACCATGGAAAAAGGCTGCAATTTTTGAGTTTGGGCAGCCACCACTATTAAGAGGAATTCACCCTACATTGTGTTTTGGTAAGTAAATTGAATTCTGGAAATTGTTATTCCTTGAATGGGGTTAAAAAAATGACAAATTCTGAGAGGGGACATCCACTAAGGCATGTTGGAAGCCATCCAATTCCATGTTTGAAAAGCATGAAAAAGTCCGATTTTTCCAAAGGGAATAGACCTATAAAACACTCAGAAAATTCTGAGTTTTGTGTGCAGACTCGGTTACATGCACCAAAGGTTCTGAAATTTGTGAGGCAACAAATTCTGAAAATGTTAAGGGAGCAAATTCTGAAAAATTAATGGAAACTCAGCCCAAGGAAGACACAGAAAATTCTAATTTTTTTGATATAATACAGCCCCTAGTGAATTCTGGAAATGATGAAGAATTTCAACCCTTCATTGGCGACAAGAAGTTGGGGTTTGCAAAGAAGGAACAACCCTTCCAAGGTACGGAGTTTTGGCTCTTTTCAGATTTGATTTGTGCCCCAAACATTATTAACTTTGTGTGAGGGCAGCAAGGATTCAATTTGAATATTCAATTAATTTTGGTAGAGCATGCAATGAAAAAGAAAATTCAGAAATGTGAAATAAAGAGTAAGATGACTGTGAATGGACTTCAATTCATGGGAAAATGAAGACTTGAGGGGGGGTAGAACCATAGAGGGAGAAAGCCTTCAAATTTTATGCACTCATGAATCATGTTGGAAGCATATTTGAAAGGAATAGCATGAGGATAGGCAATGGGTCTTCATGTGGGCATCATGGCAAGGTTGTTCACTTCACCATGTTATCTACACAAAGTATGTATCCAAAATTGTTCATAGTCGTTCTCTTTTCACAAATTAGTGAGCCATACTGTTGGTTTGGTGAAGAGGTGTTAAGGCACATTGAGAGCCCTAGAAAGCATTGGGGTGCATTCCTAGGAATCACGCATTTTTAGGTACACATGCAAGGAAGAATGACCATAAGGGGCAGCCTTAGTACATTTTCCTATCATGTTAATTATGAGAATTCCAGCTCATCTAAAGAGGTTTGTAGATTCATATTGGCTCCTTTTGAAGTTGTAGACATGAAGGGTTCATCAAAAGGCAAGTTGAAAGTGAAAAGTTTGACTTTTATGGGCACTTGCAAGGCGGTAAATTATAAATACAGCCCTCAAAACATCAAGTACAGGTTTCCTTTTGAGGTGATTCTCTCCAAGATAAGGGAACATATGAGCATGAGTACCAAGGATTGGGTTATAACCATATTAAGAAAGCTTCCTGCCCGTGGGCTGTATGAAGTTGTGTATTTGAAGGGTAGTTTTGAGGGTACTAGTAGCTGCTCCATGTTCAATAATGAAAGATACAACGGAGGCAGCCACTTTTTTGGAAGGAAATTGAGCCTAGTGGTTATTTGGGGGAGTGCTAGTAACTGGTCCATGCCTAGTAACAGAAGGTACAGCCATCATATACTCTTTTCACCATGCTGCCCATGACAGTTCCAGTTCACTTGCTGTGAGCTTGAGGGTTCCCGGATGCATGGGAAGGCTGATTGCAGGATGACACTCCAAAAGGGTGAGTTATGGTTGGATAAGTTCCTATCTTGGGGTAATAAGAAGTCTGAATTTTGTATACACAGCCAAGCAATCACAAGGGAAGTGAGTGATTCCACCATCTCTTTTGTATATGTGAATGCTTGTTAGTTGTCAAAAGGAAAGGTGTGGGATTCAAGCAATGTGAGGGAGTTTTCAGCTCTTCTAAATAGTAAAATTCTGAGCCTAGAGGCAGTTTTGGAGTGTGTGAACAATATGAACAGCTTTTCTATGCCCTCCAAGGCATCCACATATATGTTTCCAACCACTCCTCATATGGAGGACATTGTCAAGAATGCAAACATGAAAAGGAAGTGGAGAACTCTTGTTTTGATTTATATGTTTGTGTCTTGTGCAGGTATTGATATATGGGCAACCAAGGCCCAAAATTCTGAAGACTATGTTGTTGGAATAAACTTTTCCAGCCACTATAATGCTTCCATTTCTGAAGATTTCCCTTTTCTTGTCATCTTTTTGGTATGTCCGAGATACAAGACCTCAATAAGAAGCAAAAGGAAGAATAAGAGTTGTTGTTTTACCATTTCCAGATTGTATAAACAGCCTAGAGCTTTCAAGGACAGCATTAAAGGGCTTCATCAAGAGGTTTTCCTTCCATGGGAAGAAGCTAGATTGGAGTTTTGCACAAGTCCAATGATTGGGACAGCTCCATGGTTGTTGCTATTGTTGGAGGACAAGCAATTTTGGGCGAGGAGATTTGTCATGTCCCCCTTTTGATCATGACACTATTGAAGAACCTTAGCCTTATTGGTTTCCCGAGGGCTAAAGAAAAAGAGGAAAAATAAAGGAATTATTAAGAACGCTTGTGAAAAAACACTTTATTGTTATAAAATTCTTTTAAGTTGGGACCCTTTGAGGGTAGGCACCCAATCCACTTAAGTGGATTATAAGATATGTTCTTTTAATATTTTGAAAAGGTATTTCCCTCCATTTTGGGTGTAGCCCTTGGGGGAGAACTATAAAAGCAATGGAGGGATCATTTGAATATTATGTTATGAAATGTATTTGAAAATTGAGTTTTACGCACGAAAAGCTTAAGCTATTGACTTGAAGACAAAAACCTTCAAGCCAAAGGAGGAGTGGGGACGCAAACCCTCAATTCTCATTAAGGACAGCGTGATTTCGAGGTTGTAATTGAGCCTAGTATTCAGAAAAAAAGAAAAAAAAAGAGGATTTGGAAGTGGCAACTTGCTTTTGGAGGCACTGCTTCGTTAGTGAGGTTGGCGACTATGGTAGGCTATGTTGTTTGGGTACGGGTACGTGTACGGGTACGGGGACGTCTCGGGTATGCGGGTACGTCATTTTTCAAAAACCTTGATTTGGATACGTCATGGATACGTCTGTGTGTGTGTATATATATATATATATATATATATATATATGTGTGTGTGTGTATATTGTATATTACTCATTTTTTTAGTAAAACACTTGAAACTACATAGTGTGAAAATATTTGTCTATAAATGATAAAACACTTGAAAATATATAATATTCATTCATTCATTACTTCAAAGACAAGATGTACATTCAAATCTAGAATAAATCATCTCGACTGTCCACAAAATCATGAATGCCACTCCCATTATTTTTCAACTTTATCATTTAGTGACACTTTCTCTCGCAAGGGCTCATCGGTGCATTGAATCTCACGAGTGCATGCCTTAAGGGGTGCAGAGGGAATGGGATGGGATCGGCTTGTGGCACTTTGCGAGAGATATTCTCATACTATTCTATCACGCATACATCCCTTCATGCAGCCTTCATACCTCCTATGATGTCTCCTTGAAATCTTGAAAACCTGAAATATGGCTAAGTTTGAAACCCTGGAATCTGACTAACTCTGAAATATGATAGGATCCTCCAAAACCTAGAATTTGCATTATAGCTCCTAGCAGTCCGAAACCCCTCTCAAACATCCTGAAAGTATATAAATAAAATATAACTTAAAGTATAAGAAACTAGATGTCCATATCTAAATGTAAACTTATACTTTATTTATATACTGTTGGGTTCGTACTGGATTTACATTTAGGGTTGCTTAGTTTTTAGGGTTTTTTTTTAAGGATTTTCAGAGGTTTTTTTTAATAAATTTTTTCACCATTTTTCTACCGGAATCCCTCGGGCACCCCTGGAGACGTCCCGGGTACTCCCGGAGGTGTCCGTGGCCGTGCCGAAAACTGGTACTCCCAAAGGTGTCCGTGGCCGTGCCGGAAACGGGTACTCCCAGAGGTGTCTGTGGCTGTGCCGGACGTTTCCGGTACGTCCACAGATGCCTCCGAGAGTACTCGGGACGTCCCCGTGCCGGAGGCGTCTCCGAACAAGAGGCGCCGGGGGGGAGGGTGTACCCCTGCAACGTAGATGGTAGGAAGCCCTAGATTGTTGCGGCTCGTGTTGAAGACCCCTCATTGGAAGGCTGCGTTGGAGTTGTTGCTGGAAATGTCATTTTCCAACTAGGGCGACTTGGTTTGGAGCTGATTTTTTAGCGTTTGGAGGGTTATTTGGTGCCCAAACAATATTTTGATTTTTCTATAATATCCCTAAATTTATTCTTGATTTTTGGAAGGATTTAGAAAGTCATTTGGACTTCATACATGCTCTTAAATTGCAATAATAATGGCGTGCTAATTCAATGATATTTTGGTCAATTTTAGTATCATATTGAGGTGAAAAGCATTTATGACAACTACTAATATTCTATAATTTATTGATAATTTTCTGATTATTAAGTGGATGGTTTTGAGCATGATACATCTTCTAAAAAGGCTAATTAAATTCTGAAGTGGGACGCCTTGGGTTTGAAGAACTGCAGATTTAGAGGGGCCAAACTTGCTTTTAGGGATGCCTATTAAGTTCTTTTAGTTCGCCATATTTTTTGGCTAATATTGAAGGGTTATTTGCAACTAGGGTTTGTTGTTACTGTTAGAAAGTCAAGTTGAACTGGAGTTAATTTCTCCACTCCTCATGCATGCATGCAGCTGTAAACAATCAGTTAGTGAACAATCAGTTATCAAACAGTTAGTTAAACTGTTAAATAAGTAGTTCACATTCAGTTAGTTAACTGACAGTTAGATATCAATTAGTTTAAGCACTTAACAATCAGTTAGTTAAGCAGTTAGATGATTAGTTAATCAATCAGTTATTTTTGGATTCAAATCTATTTAAAGACGCCTTGGGCACAACATTGTAAGCAAGGAAAAAAGATCAATAAAATCTTATTTTTCAAGAGATTGCTATAGCAATTGGGTTCAGTTCTTGTTTATTTGTTTAAGTTCTTGTTTTGCATGCTCTCTTGATTCTAACAAATTGGTATCAGAGCCTGGGTAGGAAAGCAGCGAGCAGGGAGGCGCCAAGAAGAAAGGAGAGTGAAGCAGTCGCAGTCCAACGCGTGAAGGAAAGCGCAGGAATTGCCAACAGGCAGCGCAGAGACCGACATCGGCAAGGCAACCGACGTTGGCCGACACCAAGACCAACATCGGCAATAGAACCGACGTCGGCACATCACCTGACCGACCTCGGCAGTTTAACCGACGTCGGCGACTTTGTTTCAAAACAGCAAACCAAAAAGTCATTTCAGCGTGAGACATGACAGCGAATAACAGTATTTCTCAGCCTCAAATTCCCGTTTTCAATGGTAAGAATTGCGATTTTTTGGCAATTAAGAAGAGAACTTTATTTTGCTCACAAGATGTTTGGGATTTGGTAGAGACTGGTTTTGTAGAACCGCAGGACGAGGCAGCCCAGTTGGCATTAAATCGAGCACAAAAAGACGAGCTTAAGGAGAACAAAAAAAAAGATGCAAAAGCTTTATTTCTCATCCAACAAGAATTGGATGAATCTATTTTTTCCAGAGTTGCAACAGCAACAAGATCCAGAGAGGCATGAAAAATCCTGGAGACTACCTATAGAGGTAATACAAAGGTAAAAATTGCTAAATTGCAATCTCTTAGGAGAAGTTTTGAAAATTTGCAAATGAATGATTCAAATTCAATAGACCAATTTATGGGTCAAGTTTTGAATATAGTGAATCAAATTAGATTTAATGGAGAAATCCATCTGGACTTCTGCAGATCTGAAGATCAATTCGCAAATATATTTACAAAGGCATTAGCAAATGAGACATTTGATTATTTGAGACAAAATTTAGGCATTGTAAATGCTAAAATTGTAAGTGGTAAAAATTAAGGGGGAGTGTTAGAAAGTCAAGTTGAACTGGAGTTAATTTCTCCACTCATGCATGCATGCAGCTGTGAACAATCAGTTAGTGAACAATCACTTATCAAACAGTTAATTAAACTGTTAAAGAAGTAGTTCACATTCAGTTAGTTAACTGACAGTTAGATATCAGTTAGTTTAAGCACTTAACAATCAGTTAGTTAAGCAGTTAGTGATTAGTTAATCAATCAGTTATTTTTGGATTCAAATCTATTTAAAGACGCCTTGGGCGCAACATTGTAAGCAAGGACAAAAGAAGATCAATAAAATCTTATTTTTCAAGAGATTGCTGTAGCAATTGGGTTCAGTTCTTGTTTATTTGTTTAAGTTCTTGTTTTGCATGCTCTCTTGATTCTAACAGTTACAAATCTGAAAAAAATCATATTTGGCTAGGGTTTACAGGAAATTCCAAAATTCATAAAATACTCCCCTTTTGGAATATTTCAATAGAGAAGCACAACTTTGCATGGAGAATATAAAAGAAATAAAGAAATAACGAACCACTAATGAAGAGTATACTTATACCCAAAGACTGCAAAAAGACAACCATATTTTACAGGGAACTCTACATGAAGCCCTTGTTGCATTTTTTATTTATAGTGAATCATGTCCCTCAACGATACATATCCATAGCTTGGATACCCTATCTCTCCTAACGAAAACACAAAGGTTGTCCTAATATATTGTCCCTTGCCTCTTTGGTGAGTCTACAACAAGGGTCGTGTCAAAACGCACGACTTGTGGCGTCAAAATTCTCGTCAATGGTCATGCCAAACCCCACAACTTTTGGCATCAAAATTTGTGTCGGTGGCCATGCCAAACTCTGTACAATTTTGGGCATCACAATTTTCACTGATCTCATGTTCAACAGTGCCACATGCGTCACTCTTCATATTTGTATCAACATTTGCACCAACATGTAAGTCCACATTTGTGACAGTGCTTGAGCCAATCTTTAGGCATGCATTACACACATCAATTCATCATGGCAATTTTGCACCGCTTTGAGCCAATATTTAGATGTGCATTACACACATCAACTCATCGTGGCAATTTTGCACCACTTTGAGCCAATCTTCAGCACCGCAACACCTTGATCCAATTTGGACATTTGCATCAAAGATGCCACCCTTGCACCAACTTTGCAAATGGCAATACAATGCCAAGGTTTCCCCCCTACAGCAACACTATTGACCCTAAATTTCAACACTCAACGTCAACACCAACTGTGATCTTGTTTATAGCATGTTGCAATAATTGTTGGCCACTTGACTAGAGCCATTTCTAACATTTGCATCATTTCAGGCCAATTATTTCATCATTCTTTCGCATGAACCATGTGCTACGTTCCTAACTATTGGCTGCAAATTTCAACACTCAACATCAGCATCAACTCTGATCTTGTTTATAGCATGTTGCACCAATTGTTGTCCACTTGACAACTAGTGCCATTTATAAAATTTGCATCGTTTCCGGCTAATTATTTCATCATTATTTAGCAAGAATGATGTGCTAAGTTCCTAACTATAACTATGCACAAACCTCGACATGGTGCCACACACTTGACGCACAATAGTAAATTATTAATTTTTGTGGGATTTTACTAGTATGTTCTTGTCATAGTTACCTGCATCTTGGAGATGGGGGTGAGGGGTTTCTTGGATGGCAAAAAAAATCTCATATTTTGAAGATGGCAGAGTGATGGTTGTTAAAATATTTAATAATATATAAAAAAATTAAAATTGATGTTTAAATATTTAAAATACAAGTAAATTTAGAAAAATAAAAAGAAATTAAAAATAAAAATAAAAAATACGTTAGGAAAGTAACATCCCTGAAACATCCTTAACTTTTAGCAGACATCATAACTTTTATTTTGTCTTTAGGTATGCAAAGGAAGATGTTTCGTCCTTGTCCCCAAAATGTCCTAAACATTGCCAAAAGGAGGGGGGTGGAAAGGAGAGTAGGGGGGCACAACCATAGTAACCGCATTCAAATTCGTGTTCAAATTCACGAAAGAAAAAATTCGGAACTAAAAAAATTGAGATAAAATTCGTGATTAAATTTGGCTAATAAAAATATACTTAAATTTGAGATAAAATTCTTGATTAAAGTTGACAGTAGACGTGATAATATAACTTATGCAATTGTTTTATATATAACTTATAAATTGAAATATTCGAACCAATCCATTGAAACTGTTAACATCAAAATATATAGAAAGATATATTAATGTTTTTTTTTATATATTAAATGGGCATGTCAGGAATATCTCAATAAATCTCAAAATATTAATGCCACATAATAACGAGGCAGGGCCGCATTATCGAATAGGTTGAAACCACGATTTAACGTCGAAGACCCCAAAAACTTTAATGGCAGGGACCGATTCGGGTGGCAAGTGTGACAAGAAAACAAAGGTAGTTTCGCGACGTAGCTTCATTCACCCTAACACAACGTCCTTCGTCCTAATGCAGCTTTTGTGGTGTCCTCGATCTACAGGTAGAGAAGGTCGTAATTCGCTATTGTGGTGTCCTCGATCTTCAGGTAGAGAGGGTCATAATTCCCAATTTTACAGAGCAAATGGAGATTGCAGATGAAATAAAACTTCCGCGGTCAAAATAAACCTTGAAAACAGGAAGTTAACTTACAAAACCCTAAAATGACTGGGTAACAAATTTACATGAATTATTAAACGATTTTTTATGATACTCGCTTTGAATTGCCATTCGATCCATACGAATAAAATCGCGAATTTTGACGAATTTAATCCATTGTTTTGAGATTCAACAAATTTTGATTTTTATCATTGAAATTCGGCGAATGTGGTCACTCTGGGCATGACCCCACCTAACACTAGTTCAAGCCATCTCAAGATGACCTCCATGAGTAGTCATTACCTTAATGACATTTTTCCTCATGTATTTTTGGTAATAATCACAAGGTAAGGGAACCCACACAACACACAGACACCATATGCATTTACCTTGATGGCATTGTAACATCCATTCAAAATTCTTTCAACTTCCCAACATCATCATCTTCTTGGATTATAACTAGGGTACTTTATCATCAATAGTTTATATTTAAAACAATTTAGTTCCTAAGTTTTTGCCTAGTTCAATAGTCATGCACCCTATCTATTTGCATATGTGGGTATAAGGACAACCTCTACTCTTCATTGTAAACGATTATACCTGGAGGAACGATCTCTATCACATCCAAGGACAAGGACAACCTCCACATTGATAAGAGATTGAATCTGACATTATTACAATCACAACCATACATTGCTGACTGACTTCAACATGGCCGAGAGTTGCATGTCACTTAGCAGCACAAACACCAATATGACACTAATCCTTTAGAGGATGATCACCAATGATGTGGCTCCCCTTCATGCATCTTTATTAGATTCCTAGTCGCTATGAAGTCAAAGGTGGGAGTCATTGTCAAAAGTTGATCGGTGACTCAGAAGTTTATACTTTTATGATTATATTGCAACATTAGTGCAAGATTGTTGCTTCAACAAATATATCTTCCATCGTACAACTATCTCAACAAAGACAACTCAATGCACTCTTTGGACAAGTGTGCCAACACATTCTAGTCATCCTCTAGAGTCCACTGCATTGCATAGTGAAGCACTCAATTGACCTTATTGTTGGATCACACCTTTGAAATGGTCCGCCCTAATTTAGGTCTATCTTGGAGAATGATGAGATTTGATGCCATATTTAGAAACTACGTCAACGGAGATATCAAACGCAATGTGTCGCCATGTGGAAATTCCATTGTTTTAGCAACCAAGAAGAATAGAATATGAAGGCTTTGCATTAACTACTATGCCTTGAACAAGATTATTGTCTAAGAAAAAATATCCACTCCAACATGTTCACAACCTCCATAGAAAACTCCAATTACTTCACCAAGACCAATCCGAAACGTGATAATAACCAAGTTCTCATCAATCCTGTAGTCATTTGGAAGACAGGGTAAACATCCAAAGGTCTCTATGAATGCTTGGGCATGCCTTTCGGCCTCACCAATGCCCCAACAACTTTTATGCTCAATGAGCATACTCGAGCCATTCACATATCACACTTTTGTTGCCGCCAATATGTTCAACAACAAGAAGACATGGGAAAAGGATTTTGTTGGAAATATTGTCATTGATGTCAAAGGTCTAACATTATTGGTGACAAAGGCCCCATAGCATTTAATGTCTAAAGGTGTTTTTAATGTTCATATTTTGGCTAAAGTATGTTGAAATTAATTAAATATTAACGAATATATTTTTGGTTGCATAAAGTCAAAAGAGGGCCTATGAGGAATTCAAAAAGTCACCAAGTGAAGACAAACGAGTAAGAACGCATTTTCACATGAAGGGTCACCTTGAAGAATTCGAAAAGTCATCAAGATAAAGACAAAAGTGGAAAGGACGCATTTTCTCATTAAAGGTCACCATGTGACTTTTCAAATAAAAATATTTGAAGGGTCGTGCAAATGCGGCGCCATTTTCCACGAGGATTGAAAGGTCACAAAGGGTAAATGCCAGAGGTCATTTGGAAAGCTATAAAAGAAGCTTGGGAAGCCATTTGTAATATGCAAAAGAGTGCATGGTTTGTAATTGTTTTATATAAAAAAAAGAGGAGAGAAAAGAAAGAAATATAGTTAAGTTCTATCATTTGTTGAGAAAACATTGAGAGATAGTTGTGTTTTATATAATAGGGGTTGGTGCTCCTGTGGGTTGGTGCTCACAAATAGTTGTGTTGGTGCTCCGCAAAGGGGTTGGTGCTCCTGCAAGTTGGTGTTTATAAACTTTATAATTTGAGTTGGTGCTCATTTAGATACTTGAGATTGTTCTCCATGATTTTTCCTACATTGAATTTTCACGTAAAAATCTAATGTCTCTCTTGTGTGGTGCATGTTATTATTTCAATTTTATTGCATATCTTGCATGTATGATTAAATGGTTAAAGAAAAGAAATCAGATTACGTAAAAAATTTAAAAGATATATGATACACTGATTCACTCCTCAATATATCCCGTGCTTAACAATTGGTATCAGTCAATATATTCTGTGCTTAACAATTAGTATTAGAGCATGTTCTTTTGAAAAGAGTTTAACAGCTTGAAGGTAGATCGAGGAAAGCACCATCGCTGGAACACACGAAAGTTTTTCTACAAATAAACCACCTTTGTTTGATGGGACAAATTATGCCTTTTGTAACATAAGGATGAGGATTTACTTAATGGCCCTTGGATTCGACATTTGGCAAGCAGTGATGGAGGAATACGAAGAGCCACAGACACTTGTAACTACTGCGAAAAAGAAGGCAAGTGAAAATAATGCTAAAGCTTTAAATATTATTTTATGTGATTTATGTGAATCAAAATTTGTTAAAGTTATGCAATGCCAATTTGCTCATGAGACAAGGGTAACGCTTGAAAATATTTACAAAGGTGATGAAAAAGTTTAGCAAGTTAAGCTCCAGACTTTTAGAAGACAGTTTGAAAGTTTGAAGATGGAAAAGAAAGAAAATATAGCAAGTTATCGTTTGCAAGTTGATCAAAAAGTTAATCAAATTCAAGGCCTTGGAGAAAAATTGGAAGAGTCAACGGTGGTACAAAAGGTTTTAAGATCTCTACCATTGAGATATGATGCAAAGGTTTCAGCAATTGAAGAGATGAATGATCTAGCCAAGCTAAAAATGCATGAACTACATGGTATCCTTACGGCATATGAGATGTGAACCAAACAAGAGAAACCCTAAAAAAAAGAAGCTACTTTCAAGACATCAAAGAAAGACAAGGCTAAAATTCAAGAATCAAGTGACAGCTCTAACGATGAAAAAAATGACAACGGAGCCCTATTCATCCGCAATCCTAAAAAGGGCACAGATAAATATCAAAGAAAATTGCCATTTAAATGTGGTAAGATTGAACATTTTGCAGCTAAGTGCCAAAATAAGAATAATAGTAACAATAAAGAAAAAAAGCTTACAAACAAGAAATTCAAAGGCAAATTTAAAAAGGGATTCAAGAAGAGTCTATAGTCTATAAATCCTAGCTCAGTAGAAGATAGTGGAGTCAGTGACTCAGATGAAGAAGAGATTCTATTCATGACCATACATGAAGATGCCTTCGGAAGCAAAAGTACTAATGATCAAGAAGAACATGATGACGCTAAAGTGAATCTGGAAGAACTCATTTGTGTCTTAGAAGAATTAAAAGCTTTTGAGAAGAAGAATTGAAAATTAAAACTCCAAATAAAAAAAAATGAAAAGTCGAAGAAAATAATTGAAGATCTACAAGCACACATTGAAGAAACCAAAAACACTAAAGAAGATATAACAGCGCAATTACAAAAAATGAAGAATGTGAAAAGTAGGTTGTTGAAATTGCTTCTTTAAAAGAAGATATCGAGAAAACAAATAAAACAGTCAATGATTCAAAATTTGAGAATAGCACTAACATGTTGAATAAGATATTAGAAAGTCAAAAATCAATATCAGATAAGATAGTTATCGAATTTGAAAAAACAATAGCTATGTTGAATCCCTTACAAAAGAGAAAAAATTAAGAATTCAGAAGGCAGCGCAAACAAAGAACGCTAGAAAGAACAAAGCTACAAAAGACAACCAGATCAAAGATGCATAAATCATAACAAATTCTATTTTCATGGTTATTGCTTTTATTGTAATGGTTATGGTCATAAAAAAATACACTATTGGAAAAAACTAATAATTTCCTAAACAAAGAGAAGGAAACTCATGCAGAGTCAAGCAGAAGCCACAACTCTTTTGTTCCTCTATCAGGGTTTGATGAACAGGCCATAGTATGTTGCAAGGGCAATAATTTCGAACACATAGCCCAGCATTGCAGAAGCGTGTTCGAGTCAGTCAAAAAGGACCAAAGTTTCAAGGCTCCATTCATCAAGAAGAAAGTTCAGACAGGTTCATGACAGAAAAACACCTTGAAAAGTCTATGTTAGTCCAGACAGCTTTGCATGCAAGAGATGAAAAAAAGCCATGGTTCATTGACAGCAGATGTTTGAAGCACATAACAGGGGACGAGCATATTCATAACTTTAAAAAAGATCAATGATGGCACAGTGAAATTTGAAAACAATACCACTGTTAGAATAACTGAAAAAAGTACATTAAATTTGGATAATGGTAGAACTAAGACTAAAAATATTTTGTATGTAGGTCTTAAGCATAATCTATTGAGTGTAAGTCAAATGTGCGATCAGGAACATACATTAAAGTTTTATACAGAAAGTGAAATTAAAAGAAAAGATTCAGATGTGTTGATGGCAAATGCTCAGAGGACAGACAACAATTTATATATGTTATCAAATATCAAAGGTCAAATATGTTTGAGTCAGATTGAAGAAAGTTGGTTGTAGCACAGGGCAATGGGACACATAAATTTTAACAATCTTGTCAACATCAACAAGAAGCAAGCAATTAGAGATCTTTCAAAGATTACAAAACCCTCCAACACGCTTTGTGAATATGTCAGCATGGGAAGCAGGTTAGAAGACGATTCAAAACAAAAGAATACTCGACTACTCAAATGTTAGAGCTTGTTCATACTGATCTGTGTAAAACTACCATAACTCAAAGTACTCAAGGTGAGAAATACTTCATGTTGTTTATTGATGATTTTACACGTATGACTTGGATGATATTTTTGAAGAAAAAATCAAAAAAATTCAACCACTTCAAAGCATTCAAAGTTTTAGTTGAGAATGAAACTAGTTTGAAGATTAAGTCCCTGAGATCAGATCGAGGAGAATTCATGTCAGATAACTTTATTGAGTATTGTGAAGACCATGGGATAAAGATACATTATTCAACAGCAAAAACTCCATAGCAAAATGGAGTAGTTGAACGGAAAAATAGAACAGTTTAGGAGATGGCGAGGATGATGCTAAATGAATCCAAAATAACAGATAAATATTGGAGAGAGACAGTAGGCATAACAGTGCATATCCAAAACAGAGAGTTGTTGAGAGTCAATAGTGACAAGACTCCCTATGAGCTATGAAAAGACAAACTAGCTACTGTTGATTATTTCAGAGTTTTCGACAACAAATGCTTCATAAAAAGAACCAACGAAAAATTGGATAAGTTTGAATCTAGAATAGATAAAGGTATAATTCTTAGATATTCTTGCAAAAATAAAGCTTATAAATGTTATAACAGAAGAACCAAGAAGACAGTTGAAAGTGCAAGTGTCAGAATAGATGAAGATGTAGCACAAAGACCCAATGATCGGATAGACACCCCTGAAATCATTGAAGAAGATTTTGAAGAATCAAATGAAGATGAGAAGAAACAAAAGGTCATCAAGACTCCATCCAAATGTCCAGAGCAATCATAATGAGAGTGACATCATCAGGAACATGAATGAAAGAGTTCGCCCTAGAAAGATGATGGTAAGTGAATCTGAGCAAATTAATTTTTTTTTGTTATCCAAAATTTAGCCTAGAAATTTTTCAAAAGCCAGACATGATGAGCATTGAGTTAAAGCAATGGATGAATTAAATCAGATAAAAAAGAATGATACTTGAGAATTAGTGCTTAGACCAAAAGATCAAAATGTGATAAAAACAAAATGGGCATATAGAAATAAATTGAATGAAGAGGATGAAGTTACCAGGAATAAAGCAAGGTTAGTATGTAAAAGATATGCTCAGATTGAAGGTATAGATTTTGAAAAAACTTTTACACCAGTGACAAGGCTAGAGGCTATTAAAATGTTTCTTGCATATGCAGTGTTTAAAAATTTCAAAGTGTTTCAGATGGATGTCAAGTCTTTTTTTGAACGAAAATCTAGAAGAGGTCTACATTGAGCAGTCTAAAATTTTTTCTCTCAAATAATAGTAGCCATGTATGCAGATTGAAGAAAGCACTGTATAGATTGAAATAAGCTCCCAAAACTTGATATACAAGATTTGATAAGTACCTGCAGGATCAAAGTTTCAAGAGAGGTTTTGCTGACAGTAATCTCTACATTAAAACATAAGGTGAGCATCAGTTGATTGTTGTGGTATATGTTGATGACATAATATTTGAAAGTAACATTGAAAAAATAACAATTTTTTTTTTATATATGCAAAAAGAATTTCAGATGTCTATGCTTAGAGAATTGCCATTTTTCTTAAGGTTGCAAATATTTCAATCAGATAAAAGAATTTTCATGTCTCAAAATAAATATGCCAAGGAGATGTTGAAAAAAATTGATTTTGAAGATTGTGCACCAATTGGCACATCAATGGGTACAGGGAACAAGGTGAGTAAGAATGAAGATTCACTTGTTGCAAATCAATTTTTGTATAGATCTATGATTCATAGTCTTTTATATTTGACAACATCGAGGCCAGACATCATGCATGCAATAAGCATGGTTGGGAGATCAGGGAGCCTCGAAGAAGAGTCTGTTTAGTTGGTGAAGAGAATATTCAAATATGTCAAGAGGACATTGGATTACGAATTGTGGTATCTCATAGACAGAGATTTCATTTTGGTTGCTTATACAGATTCAGATTGGGCTAGGTGTTTGGATGACAGAAAGAGTACTAGTGGAGAAGCTTTCTTCCTCGATGATAGCTTAATATCATGACTAAACAAGAAACAGAGCTCTGTATCACTTTCTACAATTGAAGCAGAATATATTGCAACAGTGTTGTGTTATACTCAAGTGCTTTGGATGAAACAAACTTTAGAAGACATCAAGGTAAAATAAGATGAACCTATTTCTATTTTTTGTGACAACACAAGTGCTATTAATATTTCTAAGAATTCAGTGATACATTCAAGAACAAAACATATTCCTATCAGATATCACTTCTTGAGAGAGCAGGTTGCAGATCACCAGGGTAAATTGAAATATATCAGTGCTACAGAACAGAATGCAGATATTTTCACAAAGGCACTACCAAATGACACATTTGAGTATCTGCGAAAGAAGATATGAGTAATTTCTTTTACACTGTCATTGAGGATCGACATCAGTTGAGGGGGAGATAAGTGTTAGCTCCAAAATAGGCCCTTTGCCATTAATGTCAAAGGGGAGAAGTATAAGAATAGGTACAGAAATAGGTACAAGAACAAGTACAATATGCTACAATAAAAGAGAATTACTGTATGATTTTCAGTTGACAATATATGCAAATTGGCATGTGCAGTACAGGTTTCAGGATGTGACAGTTTCCGTTTGAGGTTGCCATCAATGACAAAGAGAGAGATTGTTGAAAATATTGTCATTGATGTCAAAAGTCTAACATTATTGGTGACAAAGGCCCCATAACATTTAATGTCTAAAAGTGTTTTTTATGTTCATATTTTGGCTAAAGTATGTTGATATTAATTAAATATTAACGAATATATTTTTGGTTGCATAAAGTCAAAAGACGGCCCATGAAGAATTCAAAGAGTCACCAAGTGAAGACAAAAGAGGAAGGACACATTTTCGCCTGAAAAGTCACCTTGAGGAATTCAAAAAGTCATCAAGATAAAGACAAAAAGAGAAAGGACGCATTTTCTCATGAAGAGTCACCATGTGACTTTTCAAATGAAAGGATTCGAAAGGTCATGCAAATGTGGCGCCATTTTCCATAAGGATTGAAGGGTCACCAAGGGTGAATGCCAAAGGTCATTTGGAAAGTATAAAAGGAGGCTTGGAAAGCCATTTGTAATATGCAAGAGAGTGCATGGTTTGTAATTGTTTTATATAAGAAAAAGAAAGAGATATAGTTGAGTTCTATAATTTGTTAAGAAAGCAACATTGAGAGATAGATGTGTTTTACATAAGAGGGGCTCACAAATAGTTGTGTTGGTGCTCAACAAAGGGGTTGGTGCCTCTGCAAGATAGTGCTTGCGAACTTTGTAATTTGAGTCGGTGCTCATTCATATACTTGAATTGTTCTCCGTGGTTTTTCTCACATTGGGTTTTCACGTAAAAGTATGATGTCTCTCTTGTGTGATGCATGTTATTATTTCAATTTTATTGCATATCTTGAATGTATGATTAAAGTGGTTAAAGAAAAAAATCAGATTAAGTAAGTTTTTAAAAATATACGATATATTGATTCACCCCCCCCCTCAGTATATCCCATGCCTAACAGATTTATGTAACTTCTTTTGGTTGGCCAATTGCTACCACTTACCCACAACTCGAACATCGCTTTGCCTCAATCAAGTGTTGCCTTTGTTATGTGCTAGTCTTAGCCTTATTGAATCTTCATCAACCTTTTGATATTGAGACTAAAGTCTCTACATCTGCACTTGAAGCAGTTATAGTTGAGAATTGCCACCCAATTGCTTATAATTTGAAGAGCATTAATGATGTAATTCATCACTAATTTGAGTGTGACCAAGGCTTGTAGGCAATTGCTCAAGTTGTGAGTCAATAGAGACATTATAACCTTGGGAAGGAGAAATTCATACACTCAAATCATAAAGCTTTGTAGTTTGTTCAAACTTAGAACAAGATGCACTGTGTGCGTTGACTAAATTAGATGACCTCTACCTTGTGATCAAGCATAAGTGAGACAGTGTCAACCTCGTCAAAAAAAAGCCCAACCATCTAGCAACGAGTGCATTTCTTAAAATTCAATGCACATGTTCTTGACATATTTTCATACATAAAATTGTAGGAGGATAATATGCATAATGTGCCAACTTATGTTGCTCTTTGGGTAGGTCAACCTATTATTGATCATTACCTCCAAAATTATCTAATCCACCACCTTGGGCAACTCTATGTCCGAATAACACTAAACGTTGATCTAGGAAGTTTCCGTAAAATTGCAGTTCACTTGGGCATCAACAAAACTTTCTACGTATTGCATAAATACTTCTTAGTCTGATATCTGCACTGAAGTTGCCAAGCATGTTCCTACCTATTCAACTTGTGTTAGCACCAAAACAAAAGTAAGGTTTGTCAGCGCCTCTACCTATTTTGCAGCAGCGATGGGAATCAATTTCCATGGACTATCTTTCACTACCCCTACTATAAATCACAATTATCGTTTTCTTTTTGGTGGTTGCTTGCTTCTTCATAATGGCTATCTGAACATCATGCCATAAGCCATTCAATGCAATATACCACCAGGCTATTTTTTAGTGGGTATGGATTCACTGCAGACTTTCGACAACTGTCGTTTTGTAATGTCCTTAAAATCCACCAACAGGCAGAATCACAGCAATCAAGGATCCTCCCCCAACACTTACGCAGCAGTCAAGTAAGGCGTAAACACAGCTGGCCACAATGAAGGCAAGCACGCAGCAGTTAAGGATCAAGCGCAATCAATCATCAAGGAAGTTAAATCACTGTCATTTTTATTAAACAATTTGCCATGAAAGGAGCACTGCCAATTATGAAGCAAATCGCCCCTGATAGAATGCATACAACAATTATTATTTATCAATTAATTAACCAATCATTAAACATTCATTTGATGAAAGGTCACGATCCTTGGCAAAGACATGTCATTTGGATGGAAAGCAATGAAGGTATTTACATATAACGAATTGATGAGAAAGAGATCATCGAATTATGAATTCAAAAATTTAATCATGTATAAGTAACCACTTACAAGTGCATTTAAAGACGAAACCGCTTAAACTGCATAATCTAGATACAAGGACGAAAACCCTTGTAATCGAACCCAAGGACGAAACCCTTTGTGGTGTAACTTTATAATATTCGAAATCTATATTCAAAAATAAACAATTAATCCAATTTGACTTTATTATTATTTAAATTATTATTTTATAAAATATTATTTAAAGGAATTTCGAAAAATCCAAATTAATGTAAAATATTCCGATTTGGAATATTACAGTGATATCAGAGCTATTTTTCTTGCCAGCGTGTGAACCATGAGGTCACTACATAAAGAAATTATGGACAGTTACGAGTCGTACAACATCCTTTCAGCAGAGATTCGAAAAGAAATCTCTTTTTCAAAGTTTTTGGATTTAAAAGTCCTGGAATGGAAACAAGGACTGTGAAGAAGACGAGTTTGTGATTCATAGTTATGACAGTGTTGAATATGAAGATAAATTCAATTTTCAAGAGGTCCCACAAGAAAGAAAGATGACAAATTCCAAGACTGACTTCCCTATCTAGGTGCAAACGAATGAGGCATCCAACGTTGAACCAAAGGAATGCCCAAACATACTTATCCAAGAAGAAGATATTTATGGAGACTCGCCTATTGGGAAGAATGACATAAAAACTTTGGATATTATAGATGAACACGAGTTATCTATCCAAAACACTAATGATGATGTTGATATGTGTTGTCTGCGTCAGAGTGAAGATAAATCTCAATGTGTGCAAGAGAGAGGTTTTGAGGATTGTTCCCCAAACACAAGTTCTAAGTTTAATAAACCAATTGATTGTCTAATTAATGCACACTATCAACAAGATATCATGGGCTACAGTCTTAAAAATAAACAAGATGGAGAGCCAACCAAAATAATTGATAGAATATGGGAAAATCAGGTGTCGAAGTCACAAAATATTGGAGCAGAAAAGTTTATGGAGGTTAATAAAAAGCTTAATTTTAGCCACGATTCTCAGCTATCCACAACAAAAGATGAACTAGAGGAGCTTAACTTATCTTTTAATAAATTGGAGACTATACCCGACAATGTTGTTGACTTAATGCCATTGAAACCCTTGAAAGTGGCAAGCAATAAACTAGTGGGGTTGTCTCTTAGTATATCAAGTCTATCAACCCTGACAATCGTTAATGTATCAAATAATCTGCCCCTAGTCACTTTACAAAAGCAAAATTTGGATCAATCAGAACAGTTGGATCCAACCCCTTTGAGCTTGCTTAGTAATAATAGAACATTGCAAGTCAATTACCCTGTTCAAATGCACCATCATAGCTATGTTTTCAAAGAACAGCAGCTCATTGTTTTTAAGGTTCAAATATTGGCTTCCAAACAATTAAAACGTGGACGAACCATACCACCAGATATATTCCAATGCATTGCGCCACCACCATCTACCCAACATCAAGATCAAGTTGTTTTAGTAGTAGTATCAACTAATAAATTTACTCTACATATCAAACTAACAAATGGTTTAAAAAATGAAATTAGAGGCCAAACTTTGGTGGCAGCGAAAAGAGACCCCGAGACTCTATTTTTGAATGGAGAGACAAAGCATATAATTGCTAACAAAGATGGAAATGCACGACTATGCATGTATTCAAGTAGAAGCCAAATCATGCTTCATAAAAAATATGCAGAAAAATTCTCGGTGAATTATGGTGAGAAGAAGCAAGTATCAAATTCACTTTTGGGAATGGCATTGGTTGGAAAGCAGATTAAATTCGAACTTGTTCAAACACTCCAAATTGAAGAACACAAGCTCCGTCTATTATATGTTCAAAAGCGGTTAAGGGAAGAAATTGAACAGCAATAACAACAAATTATGTTGATGTCTGACAGGGCATATCATAAATTTGTGTCTTTGTGAACACGCAAGAACTGATCTTGCTAGGCATTTCACAATGTTTCAAAAGGAAATTCGCGAAAAACAATTGAAGGAAGAATTTCAAGATCACAAAAAGCTTTTTAGAAGCTAGTTGGACAAATAGGGATGCTAGGGCCATTCATAACAGAGGAGTTGCCAAATACCATGAGAGCATGTTGACGGAATATTCAACAACAAAGGACAAGTTTGAATGGCATGGTTACAAGGATAGAGATCCATCTGTTGTACATCTTGATGTCATTCAAGCTGAGTTATCAAGCATCAATATGCTTGTTGGGATTGATGGGAAATTGGGTAACTATATGATACAAGAAGCTTCTAGATTACATATTAAAGTATGTCGCTCTTTGCGGGATGTTTTCAGAAAGGTTCCAGAAGTGACCATTAACAAACAGGTTGACTTATGGCGTGGTGTAATGTCTGATAAGAAGTACACAGTTATCATAGACTATGCTTCTTCGAATATATCTAAAGAGGCAAATTTTCCTTCGAATGTAAGAGAAATTCAAAAAGGGAAGTCACGTATACAACAAGTGAAAATTGGTTCCAAATACATGACCAAAGTACTAAACAACATAGTGCAAAGCTTTGAACAAAACAAGTGCACTAAGCTTAATAACATAAGCCAAGGTGGTGAGCAGCTACAACAAAAATCACAACTTTGTGTGCAGAGATTCGCTGAAAATGCTAGGGTAATATGTGAGAATGCCTTGTTCACATGTGATTATGATAGTACACTTGTAGAAGGAATATTACTTTGGTGCTCTGTGAATCTGACTCCCAACATGGAGACTGTTGCATTGATAATGGAAATTAAGGGTACAATGACTCCAACTCATAGCCCAATTCCGACTCCACAGCTAGGAGATAATGGATTCAGATTTGAAGAGATGGGTGTACTAAAAAGGCAGATAATAGATTCATGTTCCTCGCTTCTAGAAATGCAACCATATTCCAACAAGATTAAATTAATGGTGAAGTTGGGTATATCATGGCTACAAAGGGATTGTAAATCTGATAATATTAATGAAGCATGCCTTTATGACTTTGCAATTTTCTGACTTTGAAAGAGAGACAAATTTGGATCAACATAGGACCACTACAGAATTCATGTTTGCATTCTATGAAAGTTCTACATGTATTCGGTACTCTATCATAAGGAATGGCTTAATGGGTTCAAGTAAGACAAAATACATGTCTGCTGGAAATATACATGGCAATGGCATCCACCTTTCGATTGATATAAGTTAATCATATTTTTATTGTTACTCTTCACTATTGAGTAAGAATGAGAAAACCACATATTACAGAGTGTTGGTTATTTGTAAGATCTTCTCATGAAAAAAGTATACAAAACCTCCTAACATTTTGATGGTTCCCACTATGACTGTTGTTATCTTATGGTATTTGATCATATTTGTGAGATGGCCAATAACAGATACAACATTGAAAGGAGCATTATTCTTAAACTCCTCAATTTACTATTGCTTGAGAACAAGCAATTTGAGGAAAGGAGGTCTGTAATGTCCTTAAAATCCACCAACCGTCAAAATCACAGCAATCAAGGATTCTCCCCTAACACTTACGCAGCGGTAAAGGAAGACCTAAACACAGCCAGCCACAATGAAGGCAAGCACGCAGCAATTAAGGATCAAGTGCAGTCAATCGTCAAGGAAGTTAAATCGCTGCCATTTTTATTAAACAATTTTCCATGGAAGGAGCGTTGTCAATAATGAAGCAAATCGCCCTTGATAGAATGCATACAACAAATATTATTTATCAATTAATTAACCAGTCATTAAACATTCATTTGATGAAAGGTCACGATCCTGGGCAAAGACATGTCATTTGGATGGGAAACAATGAGGGTATTTATATTTAGCGAATTGATGAGAAAGAGATCATCGAATTATGAATTCAAATATTTAATCATGTATAAGCAGCCGCTTACAAGTGCATTTAAGTACAAAACCCCTTAAACTGCGTAATCTAGATACAAGGACGGAAACCCTTGTAATGGAACCCAAGGACGAAACCCCTTGTGATGTAATTTTGTAATATTCGAAATCCATATTCGAAAATAAACAATTAATCCAATTTGACTTTATTATTATTTTATAAAATATTATTTAAAGGAATTCCGGAGAATCCAAATTAATGTAAAATATTCCGATTTGGAATATTAAACATTTAAAATGGGAGCTTTAGATTCCTCAACACGTTCTAAAAGACACTTTGGTCATTAATTGATAAAATCTAACACTCAAAAATTTCTGTTCACATACCAAAGTTGTTGTCCAGACCATTCTACATCTTTTGTGCATGTAAATTAGTAAACTTCCGCAAAATTGGGATGAAAGGCTACCTTTCATACAACACAACTACAACAAGGCTCAACACATCTCTACTAACTAAAATCCATTTGAGATTTGTTGTGGTTTCCAACTTCTTGCACCAACTACCATAGCTTACTGACCGACAAGTGCAAACATGGTTTCCAAAGAGAAAGACATTGACTCTGCTGCCATGTTTGTCAAGAAGATACAAAACATCCATTGCCAAGTGCATGATATGATTGAGAAAACTTCCAACTAGTATGAGTATCACCATGCTACATAATGTGTTGTGCAGCAGCTCAACACTGGTCACAAAATTAGGTTTCATATTTAAGAGCGTTTTGAAGGCACCCATAGAAAACTCAAACCTCTCTCATATGGTCCCCACACTACCAGCAAGCTAGCAGAATGGAAAAAACGCATTTGTGCTAAACCTTCTGCGTTACCTTGGTTTGCATCTGGTCTTCAATGATGACTTACATTGAAATGATTCTATTCAATCGCAAACTACTCCCCACGCTTCCTAAGGTGTGCAACCAACAAATCTTGATCCAAGTTGTATGGTTGTAGTTGAGTGAGATCACATTGAGCACATGTTGAAGTATATCGCAAATTCCGACCACTATTCAGCATTGTCAAAGTAAGAGAGATTGTTACACGTGCCAAGTAGTTTATAAAGGAGAAACACACAAAAGTTCCTCACTTGGGTTTTGACAGTAGAAGCAATTGTGAATGTTAGTAGGAGATTGTGAAGGATATTTAACAAGTATTTTTGTATAATTTATATGCATGACAAATGAATATTTTGTATATTTTATATAATGTAAGCACTCATGTAAGTCACAAAGACAAAATGGAAAGTTGAACATTTACCTTGGACTTAATAGAATAGGAAATGAAGAGTCAAGAAGCTGAAGAGTCGTGTCAAGTCTATAAATATCTAGCATTTGTCAAAGGTTAAACTCTCTCTGAATTAGTTCTAAGTTGAATATAATTATTAGTTATTGTCTATTCAAGTCTTCTTGCATTTTGTGTATCTCTCTTTCGCGAACCAAACTATCTTGGCATGGCACTCGCTATAATTGACTATGATTAAGACTCGTTAAGCTTCTAAGTTGTTTATGGTTCTATGTGGAATAGGGTAATTTGTGCATAGTACCCTCTTTAATCACATATGTTAAGTAAGCTTAATAAAAGAAGTGTGCATTACAGCATAAGCAATTATCGAATTAACAAGTATGAACATTTCAACATCTTGCGAATCTTGTCGCAATTTGTAGACTACAACACTAGCATGGCCTGATGAGAATTTCTAAAGACCACTATAAACAATGGTTCTATTGTCGGAACCATAAAATGATAATATGGTTGTCGAGTCAGAGACCTTGAGAGGTGTCTAGAATTGAGGATACGCAAGTTCACAAAAGAAAAGTCTATTACGTTAAGAGTGCATGAACAAAAAAATATCACTACTCATATATATGGTGATACGTATGAAATATTTTGGTGTGAGTTCTTTGAAAAGTTGCAAAACATGGTTGTTGAGGCTTGAACATTATTGTTTCCGGCCTCGCATAGCAGAAAAATTTGAATGGAACGAAGAAATTTGGAAAAATTGCAAAATCTGGATATTAAATGGATGTGTGTGATTGATCATTGGGTGAGAACCACCACTGACGGATATGTATCCGAATTTGCTATGCAAGAATATGTTGCATTTGTCTGGCCAAGATGAATGATGAGATTTGGTGCAAACCAAAATATTGCAATTTACATTTATGAAGAATGAAATGTTACATCATTAAATAGCCAAGAATGTGACTATTTATTTTTTTATTCTAAGATGACTCTTCATCTACCTATGGAGACTCTCTAGCTTACCACTACGAGACAAAAGTTCTACAATTACTCCTAGATTATTAATATTATATTACAATAATATTACATACTGTATGGGTTATTGTGAGACCAAGCATGCTTTTAAAAAAAATCAATCTCAGTGCTTTTGCCAGGGTGTCTGTCTGTTGGTTGCTTTACAGTAGGAGAATGTAGCAAATTTACACTGTCATCTTTCACATGATGCCAAATCAGATGAAATTCGGTGTTAATGTGTTTGGTTCAATCATGAAAGACTAGATTCTTTGCCATTTGAATTGCAGATGTGTTGTCAACTTTAAAAGGTGTTGACAAAACCTGTTGTTCCTGTAAATTTGAAAGAACCATTTGATATCATTGATGCTAAAAACCTACGTTACCAGATACGCTTTCCCCAAGCCCTGAGAGCGCGGCGAAACACAAATACGGTACAGTACGGGTACGATCCGCGGGGGATACGCCCAGGGCACGTCTTGCCCCCTGCGGATATGGCCGACTAAAAACCTACGTTACCGGATACGCCTCCCCCAAGCCCTGGGAGCGCGGCGAAATGCGGATACGGTATGGTGCGGGTATGATCTGCGGGGGATACGCCCAAGGCACGTCTTGCCCCCTGCGAATATGGCCAGATACGGCCGTATCCCAAAATTTATGCCCATACTTTGCCTCAACTAACATGCACGCAACTCTGTAATTTTTAGCATTGTCCGTTACAACTTGAACAACGTTTTGAGGCCCCAGTGCTTCAATGGACTCTATCAGGATGTTAGCAATGAATTGTGCATCCTTCACTTGCCCCTCATAGTCAACGGCCTTCAAAAACATTGTCCCTTTAGACATTAATCAATGGCCTATTTACCGTATCCCCCGCGGATCGTACCTTTTAAAAGTTATTTAAAATTTTTTTTTTTCACTTTAAAAAATTTTAAAGTCAAAACTCAATATAATAACCCTAAATTTTAAAACCGTTATTCTTCTCTTCCGCCGCTGCTGCAAACGCCACCGCTGCTGCAAACGCAAGCCATTGCTCGCGCGACCGAGGAGCTCGCGCCCAGGTAGGTCGCACGGTCCAGGGAGGTAGGGTTTTTTTTTCTTTTAGTTAAAAGTTAAAACTAAATAACTTAATAATAATTATTAATAAATTATTAATTAATAATATATATTTAATATTAATAAAAAATATAGTTAATATTAATTTTTTTTCTTTTAAGTTTTTTTAATTTATTAAGTTATTAACTATTTTTTATTAACTTTATTATAAATTAAAAACTTAACTATATTTTTTATTAACTATATTAACTTTATTATTAAGTTTTTTTAATTTATAAATATTAATAAATAATATAGTTAATAACTTAATAATAATATTTATATTTTTAATATTTTAATAAAATGATTTTTTTTTAGTTTTAACTTTTTAGTTTTTACTATTAAATTTTAATAGCAATTTTTTATTTTGTACCAAGACTGGAGCTATAAGCTTATACGGATTTGTCAAAAATTAGAATGTCTCAGGGCGCAAGTGCTAGTTTGGTGGGGCAAGTGATAACCTCCAAATCTGATCCGCGATCGCCTCTTTGGAAGTATGTGACAATATTAGAACAAATGCCTGGTGGAGGGTGTTTTCATTGGGTTTGCTCAGAGTGTAACAGTAAATTTAAGAGCGCGTATAGTCGAGTGAAAGCTCATTTGTGTGCGATCTCTGACACTGGAATCAGAATTTGTAGTGGGCCAAGCATAGGTGGAAAGCTGGGAAAGGGCTTGCCACAGGGAAAGATCTTTGCATACATCAAAGAGCAAGAAGAGGCAGACACTGTTGTGGGGCAAAGATCGAAGCATCCTTTGAGAAAGAAAGGATCACCACTTGTTGATCCAGCTCGTTCTAGTGTGGTGACCCCATCACACCCTTTCTTGTAACACCCGTTGCAGCCGAAGAGGAAGAGGATTCACCTCTTGGTCGCAAGAGAACAAAAGATGCAGGCCCATTGGAGAGGGCATTTCAAAATGACTTCAGGGAGATGCGGAGCAGAGCATCGCACGTTGTATCTACGCATGTGGGCTGTCATTTAATACTGTTAGATCACTATACTGACAAGAAATGGTGAGATCTATCAATGTTGGCCCTAATGGGTTTGTCATCCCAGGTTATGAAAATGTGCGCACCACCTTATTGAAAAAATAAAGAAAACACATTGAAGATGCATTGAAGCCCATCAGGGATTCATGGATCGAAACATGGGTGTCCATCATTTCCAATGGATGGAAAGATACGGTAAATAGGCCATTGATTAATGTGATTGCAATGAACCCTAAAGGGACAATGTTTTTGAAGGCCGTTGACTGTGAGGGGCAAGTGAAGGATGCACAATTCATTGCTAACATCCTAATAGAGTCCATTGAAGCAATGGGGCCTCAAAACGTTGTTCAAGTTGTAACGGACAATGCTAAAAATTGCAGAGTTGCATGCATGTTAGTTGAGGCAAGGTATGGGCATATATTTTGGACACCTTGTGCCGTTCATTCCCTCAACCTTATGTTGCAAAAGTTGGGGACAAAAATTGACTGGATCAAACAAGTCTATGAGGAGACAAATGAGATCCAATGTTCATAACCAACCATCACATGTCCCAAGCCATCTTTAGGACCTTCTCAAAATTACAGTTGTTGAAGTTAACTCTTAATTTAATTATTTAATATTATAACGTATACGTTTGTAATTTGTAGTGTTTTTATTTTTGAACAATTTTTTAAGTTTATTAGTTATTTCAATTTGTTTTAATTTTGTATTAGGTTGTTGAGACTCAATTTGCCTCACACACCATCATCTTGAGATGACTTGTTAAGGTGCGTGAGGCATTGAGTAGCATGGTCATCAACAACCTTTAGGGCATATGGAGGTAGGCAAACAGTGAGAGTGGCACAAAGATGAAATGGTGGATTCTTGATGATGCATGGTGGGAACGTGTGGAGTATTTGTTGAGTTTTACTGAGCCCATCGTCAACATGTTGAGATATGTGGGCATGGATCATCTATGTTTGAGTGAGATCTATGATGAAATTGACTCAATGATTGAGAACATTAAATCCATCATAAATGCTAAAGAGCAAGATCCCACGTAAAAGTTCTTCAAGGAAGTGCAATCGCATCTCATTGAAAGGTGGAACAAAATGACCACCCCATTACATCTTTCTTGCTTTTGCCTTGACACTCAAATACTACAGTGTAGAGATTCTTTATTTGCCCAGGAGGGTCGCACCGTATAAGGATGTTGAAATTGCCGAGGGATATAAGGCAGCATTCTCTAAAATCTTTTCCGATCCAGAGGTAGAAGACCAAGTTAGAGAAGAGTTTGTGCATTTCATATCTTCGGTGGGTCACTCCCTTGGTGCTATCCGTGACAAATACAAGATGGATGCTCACTTTTGGTGGTACCTCCATGGGCAAGCATCCACCCACCTTCAACCACTTGCAATAAATTTTTTTTCACAAGTAAGATTTTAATTTTTTTACTCTACCCTTCTTTTGACCTTTTCGATGTTTTGTTTTAACTTTTAACTTTTAACTTTTAGTCTTTTAATTTTTTATTTTTTATAAATTCTAATTCTCTTTGTGGCTTCAATAGGTTGCAAGTTCCTCTTCAGCTGAGCGGAGTTGGGGCAGCTATGGCTTTATCCACTCAGTTAAACGCAACAAGTTGGCCGCAAAAAGGCCAGAGGATTTGGTTTATGTGCATTCCAACTTACGTCTTCTCTCACATAAACAACCTCAATACAAGGAAGGGCCAACAAAGTTGTGGGATGTGAAACCAGAGACTGTTGATTTAGATGCCTCCCTTACATACCTTTCTTTATTTGACACAGAGCTAGACAATGCTTCACACGACTTGCACAGTGGAGCCAGTGGGAGTGGCACTGCTACTGCTTGTGGTTTTAATGAACCACATGATGATGAAGACATTGCAGGGGAAGAAACATATACTATATAGTGAACAATGAGAACGTTGATTTGTTTCTATTTTTGTCCATACATTGTAACATTTCCAATTTTCCACCATGTACTTGTTATAATTTATAAAACTAATATAAGTTCAACTATTGAATATTATGATATTTGGCATGAGTATATATTTTGTGGTTATATAACTTATTTGAAGTTATTTTGTTTCCTCTATGCATATTATGTGGTTAATTTTGCTTATATGGCTATATTTTTATATTTTTAATATTATATATATATATATATATATATATATTTGTACGGCCGTATCCAGCCGTATCCAAACCACCAAAAAAAAATCGACGTATCCCCGTATCCGATACTCGTACCCATATCCATATCGGCAACTTAGCTAAAAACAATGAATAGTTTGCACAGTAGCAACCACAAGGAGCACTCGCCCCAGCACATGGAGTTGTTGCCCTCCATCCACTTTGCGGGTCGAATGCAAAACCCCTAGTTAGACTCCTATGTTTGGAGCAAAATGATGAGTTGATGGTGACTCTCTAAGCCGTTACAATGAAGGAACCATTCGACTCTCCCGGCAAATAGTCAACCACATAAATGCCGCCACCAGTGCGCACGCCGCATGCCACAGGACTGTCGACAAGGGGGCCAACAATGCAACCATACAAATCAACGAAACCACCATTCTAACAAAGAACCAGAGGCATTCCCATTGAACAAGTTATGGATGCACTTGTGTGCATCTTGGCAGAGTGCATCATGAAACGATATTGGCAAACAACGAAGGGCAAACAAGTAACCAAAGGCATTATTGATATTGCTCACTGGATAGTGCAACTAAGATAGGAGTTCAACTAGCCACAATTTTTGGCATCTACGATCAGAACAAATGTGGAGAAAGTCCTCTCAAGGAAATCACAATCATTTCAATACCAGTTTTTTAATATTATTGGCCTACTTCATGCAATGGACGTCCCTGAAGGGACCAATGGACATTGGAGTGACTTTTGGACGAAGAGCAAGCTTTTGCGAATCTGATATGGCCAAGGAGAAGAAACCCTTATCAGCATGCAGAAAAATTTAGGCGCTGACTATTGCAAAATCAGAGCTTGATCACCCCCATTTAGCGCATTTTGTGTGATGTCGTGGACTATCTATCTCCCATCGCAATAGTCACAAAGTTCTACAATAATGTCAAGATGTAGATACATGAGCTCCCCACGCATCTAGTAGTTTCCCTTCCCTTATTCATCAACATGATGCAAGTGCAAGCAGAAGACATCTGTGAAAAGAACATGGTCATCCAGAACGGCCAGTCATTGTGATTAGTCCAACCAAAAGCCTCACTACCATTAGTAGGACCACAAGGACCAACCTTTGAATCACAACAGATGCTATCAAGACGCATAGTGCCACCTGTGCATCCCACCCAAATGACGCCATTGAAGACAATAAAATCAGCAACATGGCTGAACGACCCCTGGCTTCCTTCCATTGCGGCAGAGATCGACTTGGACACACTTGATGTCACACCAGAGGACGTCTATAAAGAATTGATCAAGGACATCGAGAACATTCCCTATAATGAGCAGGTAGAAAAATAATGGTTTTTCTGAAAGGTCATGCGAATGGTGCAAATTCGCAACACAGTCTCACATGTTGTCCTAGTTGAACTCCCACCTGCAACAAAGACCATCAAGGTGGACACTATTGCAGAAGAACAAACTAAGTGCAACATGCAAGCTTTGAATTCAACTGGAGAGACTTCAAGATTGCAAGCACGAGCGTGAGTGGGGACTATTGCATAGGATCTAACCAAAACCACAAGGGCAAAAGCACAAGCAAAAGAAGACAACCACACAATTCACTATTGAAAGCAACTAAGGAGGAGACGCATCATCTAGTCTGTTCCAGCAATTGCTAAGAAAGCCACACGCCAAGAAAGCAACTAAGGAGGAAACACATCTTCTAGTTTGATCTAGCCATTGGTAAGAAAGCCACACACGTCAAGCACTACAAGACCTCACCCAAACGTCAAGGGGAGGATGGAAACCTTCGCAGTACCCATGCCGCAACTGAGGATCCAAAAGAAGAGGCATGCACCAGGGAAACCCAACTCAAACCCAAAAATCACCAGAAGCAATGGCTTATACCATCAGTTGTGCACCCTAAGGCCACCATGCGCAAACAATAAACACCTTCCACACAATCCATCTTCTAGTCTGATCTAGCCATTGGTAAGAAATCCACACACGCCAAGTGCTACAAGACCTCATCCAGGAGGATGGAAACCTTCGCAGTACCCATGCCGCAATTGAGGATCCACAAGAAGAGGCATGCACCAGGGAAACTCAACTCAAACCCAAAAAACACAAGAAGCAATGGCTTATACCACTGGATGCGCACCCTAAGGCCAGCATGCACAAACAATAAACACCTTCCACACAATCCACTCCACCATATACTCCACAATCCACCCCACCATCCACTCCACCTGAAAGCAAGGCATTATCACCCTATTCCCCCACAATAAAGCAATGGACCCCTCCAAGTGCATCCTTCATCCGACAAGTTGTCATGGCACAACAGATTGCAACACACATTACTGACACATTCCTTGTGAACATTCCACTACAAGTAGGATCAACCTCCTGGGCAAAAACATCCAAACCAAACTTAGCCAAGAAGCACACACAAGAAATATTTAGTTGCAAAGACTGCAACAACACACACAGATGCGGAAGAGTTGGTTCAAAAGCAAAAGCTGGCATCCGAACAAGCACAAAAAGATAAACATTTGCAACAAAAAGAGGAAGAGCACAAGAAGGTTGAGGCAAAGCAAAAATCCAAGGAAGCCAAAGATAAGAGGCTAGAGGACCTGCACAAAGAGGAGGAAGGCAAACAAAACGTCACAGAGGAGCAAGTAGTAGCAAAAAAAGCTGCCAATGACAAAGCTACGAAGGCCAAGGAAGAAGAGGACAAGAAGTTGAAGGGAGAGGAAGAGAAGCATCATAAACTAGAAGAGGAGAGAAGCAAAAATATAAAGATGTGAAGAAGAAACAATAAGGGGAGAAGAATAAATATGCGGAGGAAGAGAACGAGGAAGATGAGAAAAAGACATCGGAAGATGTGAAACAAGCTCAAATCGCATTGCCAAACACAGGTGACATCAAACCAAGTTGTGGAAGAACCGGCACAACAAGACTAGGGTCATGATACAAAGCAAGTGAAGCTAGCCAACTCGAAAGCGCAACCTATAGACACTATCAGAAGATCCGGTTTGTCAAAGGCGAGCTCGCAAGAGGAAGGTTTGAAGGGCAAAGATGACACGACAGGATCCTAGTGGTTGGACATCTAGGCCCCAACTACCAAACGTAAAAGCTTTGTAATGCCTATGTCTTAGCAACACTAGACACAAGTGGCACCTTCAGCATGAACAACACAACTTGCTATAACAACTGTGCCAGAGTATGTTATTGTAGATGTTGTGCAGTTTCCTCTTGAAAAGTAAATTGAAGCTGTCAATGCTTTCCACGCCCCCATTACCCAAATGGTTGCTTAACTCAAACAAGAAAATGATCAGCTCAAATATCACTTCACCAAGGCTAGAAAAATAATAGAAGACACCTACCTTGCGTTGGTGCAACAAGTGTTATGCGACCAAGTTATGTTTGACTCGTTGCAGTTCATAGTTTTAATCACCAAACTTGCATAAGACTAGGCATTTGTGCAATCCCTATGGCAAATTAAAGCACAAGTGCGAAGGCTTTGCAAGGAGGTTGACGCCATCATTGAGCTCCTGAAGCAATATGAGCAAGTGGTCAACACAACTACTCAAACCCGACAAATCTAGTGACAATTGTTGGATTGGAAAGTGCATCTACATGATGCCATGACGGAGATGAGTGATGACCTCATCAAGCTCAAAATTCCTCATGCTATAATGGTCAGACAGGTGACAACAACTCAAATGGATGTTGCTCTACAGGAGTCACTCTAATACATGGATAATGCCATGGAGTGCATAAGAATTTGGGAGCTGGAAATGCTTAGAAGCACATTCTAAAGCGTATAGGCACAATGATATGTGGAGAGGTTGGAGCAAATAATGCAGACTATTCAGAAGAACATTGCTCTCCATCACTCACTGATCAATGCTACAAGTGAAGATGATGTCCAAGGCATCATGCAAATTTTAGCACACACATGCACACTTTTCACAAATGGTGTGGGATGGTTGGGGGATTGGACAAATTTCAAAGCAGATTTGGTAAACATCCTTAGTTCGGTCAAGGATATCGCTGATGAGCCCTAGTATATTCCCCCTGTCGAGCTACTTAAGATGTTGCGAGCACAAAAGACTATTCAAATGTAACAAACACAAGCCCCTCTAGCACAACCAATGCCACAACATGCTTCTTGAGCAAGGACTTTCATAGTGACACCAACAACCTGAGCGCAACCCAATCAGATAGTGATAGTCCGATTGTGACGCTTATGAGAGTGTTTTTCACAAATGGTGTGGGATGGTTGGGGGATTGGACCAATTTCAAAGTAGATTTGGTAAACATCCTAATTTTAGTCAACAATATCGTTGATGAGCCCCAATATATTCCACTTGCAGAGCTACTTAAGATGTGAGCACAAAAGACTATTCAAACAAAACAGACACAACAAGTCCCTCTAGCACAACCAATGCCACAGCATGCTTCTTGAGCAGAGACTTCCACAATGACACCAGAAACTTGAGCGCAACCCAATCAGACAGTTCCATCAGCACCAACACACTCCATGCCACCTCCAACACAATAAGGTATTGCGACTCCAAATTTGATCAATTTTGGGTCAGGAAACTATTTGTTTTGCAAGAAGACTTTGCGAGCGGGGCCAAGAAGGTTGAAAACCAATAAAGGGAAGCCCCCTGATTATGCCAACCTGTTGAAAACCTATAAAAGGCAGCAAATTGGTATGCTACTAAGTTGAAAACCCAAAAGGGTGGCTAAGTAATGTGCAAGAAGTGAAAACCAATAAACAACACCCCTTGCTAAACTACGATCAAAGCTTTTTGGCAACACAATTCAAGACAACTCAGCCAATGTACAAAAACTATTTTTCTAGCAACCACACTTCATCAACAGCTTGTCTCAGGATAAGAAAAGTATTTGAGTCTAGGAAAGTGTTAGTAGGAGACTACGAATGATTTTTTGCAAGAAAATATGTATTATTTATGTGTGACAAATGTATATTTTGTATATTGTAAACGCTCATGTAAGTCAAAAAGACAAAAAACGGATGGTTGAATGTTTGCCTCGGACTAAACAGTTATAGAGTTATAGAGCACTTTGGAGCAATTGTAGTTTGATTCAACATTTATAGAAATCACTACAAGGGTCTCCTTCCTTTCCAAACTACTCTCCTCCATCCTTTCAAAATGTCATTTAAGGATGATTAAATAATTGATTTTTATTTATTTACATGGTCCATTAATGGAAGGTAAAAACTTTGTCATTTAAAAAACCTCTCGTCTCCCCATGTTGTTGTGGTGCTAGTAGGTCGTCCCACCTAGTGCCTTCAATTACTTCTGGTTTTGTGGCTCAATAATAACCGTTGACTGGCCAAAAAGCAAGCGATGATCGATTTTAGACCTTTGACTCATTTTCACTTGAGTTTCCTTGAGTTGTGTCTACCTAAAACCAAACCATATTGTGCCCTTTAAAAATCTTCAAAATTGGCCCATTGCGTCATCATTGACTCTACACCTTGACCCCAAAAAGGGCAGAAGGGAAAACAAGGATGTCTGATTTGGATCCCCAAAGGAATCCAGGGGAGAACAATCTAAAATTGCTATGATTCATGTGTTAGTGCAGATATGAATTATAGATAAGAAAACAGAAATAAAATAACATTTATGATTTATCCATAAATCCATAAAATATTTGGAACTGTAATAGAATTTTATTGCTCTAAACGTTCTAGACATGAATTTCTCTTAAAGAAGATGAATAATTGTCTTTCTTCTCTATCTAATTCGGTCTATGTAAGTAAATATGTAATTGATGACACAAAAGTGAAAGAAACAATTATAAAAGATGAACATTTGGTCTTCCATGTGTGGCTCTGTCTTCATTCAGTTATGAATAAGCTACATCAAGAAGAAACTGAAATCTACCTGGGTGACCTACCATGTGTGCCATCAGAAATGCAACAAATGATGCAAAATTGTACAGCACAAGACTACATAGGAGATTGATTCTGGTGTTGATGTCAACCATAAGTTTGAGTTTAATGTTGGCTCCAGCATAGAATTGAAGCTGCTACGTGGATTGTGTGTGCTGAAGAGGTCTCACATTGATATTCCACCTAGATCAACTCTCCTCCTTTGTCTCCATTGCACACATCTTTTTTTTTTTTGGTCACATGGTCCATTTCAAATCACATGTCCAAATTGCCATCACTAGGCAGGGTGAATTAATTCGAACTTTATCACTCTCTAAGATCTAGATTTCTTTGGTGAAAATTGCAGTGTTCTATGTTGTGAATATTTGAAGTTCGTATATCCATAACTCTTGTATTGATCATTCATGTCAAATGCTTCTTTGGTCCTTGATGGAAGTGGTTACAATCTACATTAATGGTGATTTTCAGTAGTTTAGATTTCCTTGATTCTATCCTGTATTTCTATCTTTGGTGAACTGGACATATTTAGATGTGTAGCATTTTGTGCACATGTTTTGGAAGTTTTGGTTTTCTATTCGAACTAAGACAAAAACCTCCTTGTTTAACTCCCTTAATTGTGACAGACCTTTCAACATAATGGATATCTTAAGCTTGAATGATTTGAGCTTACCAACTGCAGTTATTGCTCCTCTTTATGCCCTGATGCAAGTATTCTCATAAGTGTTGGAGATGTGATAAAGGAGAAAGGGCGACTTTGACTGCTCAAAGTATGAGACATTTCAATCTAAATGATTGTCTCATTCACGCTCTTATAACAATAGAAATTAGGAGCATTATTTCTACAGTCATTGTGAGAGAGATATAGAAAGGGAAGGCTAGTTAGTCATGGTCATCAATTGTAATTATGGTCCTAATTTAGGAAGATTGATCCCTAATTGATTGGTAGTCGGCCCAATTGGCACTATTCAAATTTTAAAAAAAAAATCTTCGTGTGCTCAGATTTCAGTTACAGATTTGGCATTATTGAAGACAAAAAAACACGTAACTCCACAAATATCTAGTTGATAGGAAGTTTGCAGATAGCTAAGTGTGTTCGGAAATCAGAAAGGAGCTGAGACAGTTCCAATATTGAATGTTGTACTGTTCAAAGCAATCCTTGTAGAGAAATAGGGGGTGGTCATTTGAATGCTGGAGTTATTTCAAATTATTGAGGTTCTGCTGGGTAAATTATTAAGCCTCCTCACGATTGTCTGCATTCATATTTTCTTTTATTTGCCAATTCCATATTTCCTTGATGTTGATATTAACTCAAATTTCCATTTGAATGTATGGAGCATTAAAAACCATTGCTTCAAATGGTTTTAGTTATTCTGCAGAAGATCTGTGTCGGTTAATTGACCACCAGAATATCCAAGCCAATTACGGATCAAAGATGCTAAGACTGAAAGGGTCTTTGTTGATTTGGCCTTAACAACAAAAGAAGTTAATCACTTCCTGTTGAACAGAATTTCAGGTAGATGGAGAGTGATTCTTGTTGTCCCAAGCCTGAAATTTTTTCTCGATTTGGCCTTAACAACAAAAGAAGCTACTCATTTCTTGTTGAACAGAATTTCTGGTAGATAAAGAGTGATTCTTTTTGTCTCCTCACTTAAGGACCAAGGTTCGATAAATTAGAATTAGGGGATAGATTGCTTTTAAGACCTAGTTCCAGGATATTGTCTCCAGGGTTTGGGGATCAATTTCAGCTACTCATTCTGATGTTTACTTCATATACTTTGTATTTTCAGTCCTCTTTGGCATAAAATTCTTTTTGAATAACCCCTCCTAGAGTGTCAAAATAAAGTTTTAAAGCAGGTTTTGTTTCCCTAACTAAATGTAATTTCTTATAATGGGATTCATTTCTCAAGTCCAACGGGTAATTGTTATGATCCTTCCTACAATAGATTGGAACAATAGTGCAAATACCTGAAACAATACTATAAATGAACCAAAAAAAACCATACTGCATTACAAAGGGAGTAGAATTGCATTACAATATCGCTGGCCTCTTTGAGAGGCAACTTCCTTTGAACAAGCTCAATATAATACGATTTGTGGATGCCTTTCTACTAGTTTAGGCTCTTATTTATACTAATTCTATCTTAGCTAACTACTACTTCCCATGCATGTGAGATAATAACAATTAGCTAAGAGACGACTTACAAAGCGTATGCATCTGTAGCTTTTATTAAAAACAATTATTATAAAGAAAGAATTAGGACGAAGGGGTCCTTACATGCCCTCCCCCTTCAAAAGCTTTGCCCTTAAATCTAAAGATGAGAAAATTGTTGTTGAAGTTGAAGCAAGGGTTCCCACGTCACATCTTTTGACTGCATTCCATGCCACAGGACTAAAACCTCAGCGATGGTCCGATTGCAAAGTTGATGTGAGTGCCTCTTCAAAATAGCTTCAAGTTTAAGGAGAGAGCCTTCTACATCAAGCTTAGGAAGTGTTGTATGAGCTGTGACATTATGGCCAAGAACTTTCTTCAAACATGAGACGTGAAAAACTAGATGGATACAAATTCTAGGTTTTGGAGGATCCTATCATATTTTAGACTTAGTCAAATTTCAAGGTTTCATGATTTCAAACTTAGCCATATTTCAGGGTTTCAAGATTTCAGGGAGACATCATAGGAGGTATAAAGGTTGCATGAAGGGATGTAGGCATGATAGAATAGTATGAGAACATCTCTCGCAAAGTGCCATGAGCCAATCCCATCCCATTCCCAGTGCACCCTTTAAGGCATGCACTTAGGAAGATTTGATGCACCAGCGAGCCCCTTCAGAAGAGAGCATCAATAAATAATAATGCTGAAAAATATCGGTGTATACATATGCCCCACCCGAAGCTCATCACGTGTCACAATAGTGTAACACGGGATGTGCTTTGAGTAATATACATATCAATAAAAGGAATGACGATGTGATTCCATGCTATATTCATATTCAAATCTACTAGAAAACACTTCCCCAATGTTTTGTAGACTCATTTGATACATTTTGTAATTGTAATTTGTATAGAATTTACGTTTTTTAAGCAATTTAGTATTTTTAGTTGTCGAGTATTTGCCGCGTCAAAAAAAAAATTGGTCTACCGAGTCCAAGTATGCGAACTACGGTTAGGATGAAAGGGTCCTACCAATAATCTAAAAGGCCATTTTATTACAAGGTCGTTGTTTTATGAGCAACTATAGTGCTCACTTCGGTAACTAGAAGAGGGAGATACAATAATGGTTTTAAAGCAATTCATGATTATGAAATTGAAGTACAAAGTAGTTGTGATCTAATTTAGATGAAAGAGATCGAGGCTTTTAGGATGGCTTCTTCTGAGGGATGATCTTTGGGGGAGAAAAATTATTTTCGGAAGAGTAACAGGTATATCGATTTCAATTATAAAAAACGAATGTTAGGGGTTTACAGACAATATCAGAAGCCATGGCTGAATAAAATCAGTTGAAGAATAGATGGCATAATCCCAAATGCACAAGATGTTCATAAAGATAATACAACACAACATACACAAGTGACTAAATACATTGTCTAAAACTTTTGGACGAACCAAAGACATAACATGAAAGATTGGTTCTAGGATTTATACGAAGACAATAGCAACACAAAAGCTGCAAGAACAGCATGGCATAACAAAGGAGGTACAAGGAGGACAGAATCTAATAGGTCTCCAAAACAAAAAAGTAAAGGATGTCAAGAAACAAAGGCAATGATTTAGTTAAGGGCATTAGAACTGAAGCAATTAAATACGAGATAAGGGCCGAGAACAAATTTCAAGTTGATGTTGATAAAGAAAAGGGAGTTTCAATAAGGTCGAGAGTTAGGAAAAAAAATGTGACATATCAAATGTACACATTGCTTTGGGGAATTTGTTTGATAACTCTCAAGCCAAAGGTCAAAATAAAATCAAGAGTGACAGAAAAGCATGGTCAGCAAACATAAGGTCAGATTGATTGATAATGATTCTGCACAAAATTGCCATTCCGGGGGGAGTAAATGGGGGGACATGATTTAGAGACGGCTGAAGCACCACCCAAATTCTTAGAAAATGCATAAAATTGCCCTTTCAAGGGGAATAAATGGGGTACATGATTTGGACACGACCGAAGCACCCCCCAAAATCTTAGAAAATTAACAAAATTGCCCTTCTAGGGACAATAAATGGGGCAAATGATTTGGGGGCAACTGAATAACCTCCCAAATTCTTGGAAAAAATATATAATAAAAAAACAGAGTACAAACTAGTATACATATCTTAGATAAATCTATGTAAAATACACCGATAGATATTATTCTTCGATGTACTCACAATTCAATACGATATAGTTACCTCAAGAATGATAAATATCAATGTATTTTACATAGATTTATCTAAGATATGTATGCTAGTTATATTCTATTGTATCATTTTTAATGTCAAATATTTGTTATCTTAATATTTAAATTACTATAATTTTAAATATTATTAATTTTATATTTTCATCTCATTTTTAATGTCAAATATTTGTCCTTTTAAAAATTAAAGGGATAATATCATGAAGAGATTGACATCAATTAATATATGAAAAGTTGCGAGAAAATTCTCAATTCTTGATATCTAGAGAAATCAAGCATTTCATTTTCATTTTCTTAGATATTAAATCCAACATTCCTCAATTAATAAGGAAAAAAAACAAAACATTAATATAAAATAAGTGGTAGATAGAACAAAATTCATTATGATTGTGATTGTATTCGCGTTTGATATACTATACGATTTTATAAGTTATTTTGGACTTCACTATCTTCTTTGATTTTGTTTGTTTTTCATAATGTCGACTTTACATGAACTAAATAATTACAAACATAAATAAATAAATTCTTTTATTTTAAAGTAAATAAAATTAACACAATAACAAATATAAAATAAATAAATAAATTCTTTTATTTTAAAGTAAATAAAATTACCACAATGACAAATATAATTCACCTATCGCATATTCCAAGATGGTAAATAAATTCTACGTAAATAAAATTACCACAATAATCCCTGATAATAGGGTCAGAAGCAATCTTAAAAAACGCAGGAGAGACAATTGGACTCCACCATCTAGCCTCAGGATCAAGCTCAACTTCGATGGCGCTGTTAAAGGCAACCTTGGTATGGCTGGCACCAGGTGGTCATTCAAAGATTTTAGGGGCAAATTCTTTGCTTGGATTCAGTGAAGCGCTTGGCTCCTGCTCCAATAATGTCGTCGAAGCCAAAGCCCTTTGGCGTGGTCTCTCTTTGGGGGTTCAAAAGAATTGGTTTGATCTAGAAATAGAAGGGGGCTTGAAAGTTGTCATTGAAGCCCTCTCAAAAGGATCTTCTCAAAATTGAGTCCTGAAAAAAATTTCGATGACTGCAAGACCCTATGATGCAATTTGAAGACTAATCTTCCCTTGCATGTCTTTCATGAAAGCAATAAGCTTGGTGACCATATGGCTAACGAAGGGGTTACCCTCAATCATTTGAAACCAAGTCTCCATGTGACCAACACCTTCACCAAGGGTTCTAAGGCTTGGAGAATTGCGGAAAATGATGCTCATAATAACCATCTTAATGAAACTAATCATTAAATGGTCTGGGTCCATTTTAATAGATCTTCAAGGCATGGGAATTCATTGTTCGCAGTGGCAAATGATGGTCATCGCGAGACGCACGCAACGTGCATGTCTCAGAGCATGGCATTTATCCCCATCCGCTCTCCACCTTGGGCATTCTACACTCTTCTTTGCTTTCTGCTACAGACTCTTAAACGCTAATTTCTTTGGTAGAATGGATTTGGGAGGCTCTAACAACAAGAGAACCAGGCAGGGAAAAGGTAAGGCTTATGTCGTCAATTCGGTCAATGACATGAACAATAGTTTGTTGCACAACTATTCCCTAAAAGATGTCCACTCCTTTTTGGGCCTGGTGGATGACCTAAAGCTCCGCCATTTGCTGGACTCGGGCCTCCTCCTAGATAAAAAGACTCGTTTCACGGCCCAAGAAGCTTTGGTCTTCTGGCAAAAAACCCTTCTAGGTGTAAAGGATGAGATGTTGTTGAAATGATGGCCACGAATCTGCTCCGTGCCCAGCTTGTTGCTTGTCTCGGTGGCGGCTCCTCGATGGCTTCTGTGGAGGCTGTTATTAAGGCGATGGAAGACACTGGTCAGTCTAATGCCCGCTTGGACACCCTCAAAGTTGCTCAGCTTATCGGCATTCATACAGTTCTATTCAGTGCTAGCAATTCTCTAGCTGTGCATGAAGATGTGGATCATTTCAGCCACCTGATGGAAACCAGGCTTGACCAAATTTGGACTCTAATAAAGGCAATGGCAGAAGACAGCATCCTTCAACACCGAAAAGCTAAAGGCAATATGTGAAAGGTTGGAATCATGCATGACACTGATGAGATTCACCTGGTGGGCTCCTTGGCTACTATCAACCTTGAAGAAGTTTGTACTGCTAATAACAATAATGTTGATATAGTAATCTCTGATGAAGATTAGTTTTTCTGTTCAAGTTTCTTAGGTGCTACAGAGCTTCTTGCTCTTTTAGCTTTTTGTACAATTGGCATTTTCCCCTGGTTCTTTCAGGGTTTTTGATTAAATATCTATATTAGACGGGCTTTGCCCCTTTTTTTGACTTATCAAAAAAAATTACCACAATAACAAATATAAAATAAATAAATAAATTCTTTTATTTTAAAGTAAATAAAATTACCACAATAATAAATATAATTCACTTATATATTCCAGCATGGTAAATAAATAAATAAATTCATTCTTTTATTTAAAGTAAAAATAATTATCATAATAACAAATATAAAATAAATAAATAAATTCTTTCACTTTTTTATTTTAAAATAAATAAAATTACCACAATAACAAATATAATTCACCTATCATATATTTCAACATCGTAAATAAATAAATTCTTTTATTTTAAAGTAAATAAAATTACCATAATAACAAATATAATTCACCTATCATATATTTCACCACGGTAAATAAATAAATTCTTTTATTTTAAAGTAAATAAAATTACCATAACAACAAATATAATTCACCTATCATGTATTCCAACATGGTAAGTATATAATTAAAATTCTCCACACCTCCACATGTTAAATTATTTTTTTTATTTTTTTATTAAGTCAGCTTCTAATTAATTAATTGCCAACCCACTCACGCCATTACACCCTTTCACTCCCCACCAGATGCCACTAGAGGGAACACCTATCGGTGTAATTATAAAATTATTTAACTACAGACAAATTTGAACCAATCATTCAATTTCTCATTAATAGTATTACACAAAATGTTTTTTTGTAAGGCCCAAGTCATAGAAAAATTGTTTTATTTTTTATTTTCTCATTAATATTTTTCTTTCAAAGGGTTTTGTTTTTTCTTTGATCCCTAAGTGAGGTGCACTTTGGCCTCCTAGACACATCCTCATAGGGATGTTTGGACAGCTCGAGGAGATCCCTACCATGTCCTTGGGGGGACATGTCCACTGGGGTACTGAGTATACAAGATGCATGCCTATAGAACACAAAAGGGAAGGACACCCAAGCATGGAATTAGAAGATTGATCATTAGACAAAGAAGAGCACTAGATCCCAAACTAAGAACTACATCTCATAGATAAGGCATATGATGATGAGCAGCATGCAGTTGGGCATAAATATTATGCAATAATATGATCTCTAAACATAAGTGTTAAAATAACAATCATTTGTCATCATACACGGAAGTATTATCATACAATAATAAGGGTCATGAATGATACTGCAATGTCTAGATATGTTATAATGTCTTGTTATTATATTAGGTAGCATGTAGAGAATAATAGATGATAAATAGTATATGGATGATAATCCTAATTGCAATATATAACAAAATAATTAAGGAGTCATAAGTACTTTGCACCATCTCCACTACATCTTGTAGCGAAATTTGGGTATTAACAAAACTTATTTGTTTTCACAATTCCCTTCCTATAGTTGCAAGCACGAATGCTTCCAATTTCTACTTCGTTATCAGAAACAATGGGAAAAGGGATTCTAACAGGAAAAAATATCATGTCAAATGTTGCAATATATAAAAGGTGAGAGATGATAACATGAGCTGAATGGCATATTAATTCCCACGTTTTTACCATCTACTAATATTGTAAACTGTAAACAGTAATATTAGAGCGTATACTACCAACGCATTTTAGACAAGCTGCCGTCCATGAAGAGAAGAACCCAATTTTGCATCATCTATCCATCACGGTGATTTGAGGATGTTATTAGTCAATGTTATATTTTTAGTCAAATGTGGAGATTTTGACATTTGTTGACATATAACTAGGATAAGATCCAAGTTGAACTGGAGATGCAACAACCCAGAGTTTATGATTTAGCAAACAAAACATATGTTCCCTTGATTTCTCTTCCAATCCAAGCATTTGTGCCACTCTGGCCTAGTCAACAAGATAGTTGAAAGGGGGGCAGGTTAAAGGGTATAAGGCCCCTTGTAGTAACAAAGGACTTTTTTGTTGTGCACCTAAATGCAGCAATTTTGTTACCCTATTATAATGACCCAGTTTACCTACAAACTCATATTTTGTAACGTCGTAATACTTGGTATATGTTGTGTGGAGATACCCCTTAGTAGGCGGCTTGTGTGAGAAGCTATTAGTAGGTGCATTGTATCTAGTCAAAGAGGTTATGTATGTGGTTTGTGCAAGAAACTGCTCTTTTGTTATAAATAAGAGTTTTCCCCCCTCTATGTAATCAATCTATTTTCATTACTAATACAGCTTTGTGTGCTTATCACATATCTTGGAGGAGTGATTTCTCTCCCCTTGCGCTTGTAGGTTCAGTACAGTCCAACTTTTGGTGTGCCGGTGCCCAACATTTCAACATTTTTGTGTAATTGTACCTCTTATGAATGCAGGTATACTTCATCGATGTTGTTCAAATTTTGCATCCCTTATGTTTTGATCTCATGACCAAGCTTGGGAGCAAACCAAGCCTTGCCAATCCACCTACATGTGTAGAACCCTATATCTGAAGGTGGATGAAGCCAATTCTGCAGTGCAGACGTCTTTCCAGCTCTAAAAATAAAATGTGATGATTCCTTTCATTTCTTATATTAATTCTGAAACACGCAGTTTTGAGATTTGCAATTTTAGCTATATTTATCATGCAAGTTACATTCACTGATATTGAAATTATATATAAAACTACAGGCCTGGGGATACAGATATAATAAAAGGTGATGTTTCCTTTCATTTCTTACATTATTTCTGAAACACATAGTTTGGGATTTGCAATTGAAACTGTACTTACAATGCAAGTTACATTCACTAATGTTGAATGTATATAATAATTTTGACGCCCAAAGATACAAATATCATGTGTCAGTACAGGTTTACCTTTTTGTTATTTTGCCAGCACTAACCTTCATTGCTAAACATGCTAAATGCTTGACATACATGGGAAGTAATTTAACAGAAAATAGTTTACAATAACTGCAATAAGTTAATTACTCAATAGAAAAGCTATACACAATGATCCAGGCACAGCCATGCAGACCCGCACTATCACCTTGAGTGCCTTGGTTATTTGTGCAACTTTGTACAGCACCTCACATAATGTGCTCCTATGCAGCATCAGGGAACATGCCGCACAACCTCTATGCTTTGAGCACCTTTGCGCAGCTCCTTGCATCATGCACCTGCCACACAGCACCAAGATCAATGCCACAGAACTCTAAACACTACACCACACAGCTCCTAGAATCATGTACATCCAATGCAAGAAGCATGTTGCACAATTCTCACATTTCAAGCACCTCCGTGCAGCGCCCAACATCATGTGCCTTACATGCAGCGCCAAAAAACATGCCACACAGCACAGAAGACAACATTGCGCACTTGTATTAGTGCATCACGGGCTTAGCCCTCACGAGATGGAGGGGAAGCAACCCCTTCTCCCACACCAAAATATGGATAATCAATCCTGCCATTCAGTGCTACTCCACATTCTACGCAAGACAACCTCCAAGCACTTTGCACCACCTACACAACACCACCACTTTGTGCCATGCGTGCAACCTCTGCACAACATCAACCAATGGCACAGCAGCTCCAAACATACCGCATAACTCAGTCTTTGTGCATAACCTCCGGATTGCACATTGCCCAAGTGGACGCTCTGCTGCTGTTGTATCCTCGAGTCCCATTGACCTGCTTTTGGTCATCCATGGACATTAGAATAATTTCTTTCTTTATGCGCCGTGCCAGGTGGGACTTCCAAGGCTCACGTTATGCCACAAGATATGTCAGCATACCAAGTTAGTCAACCCACATAATGGTTGGAAGATGAAGAGTCACACATGGAGGCCCAAATGGTTCAACTTCCATAACGATTCCTTAGCTTTCGCGGCATTGTAATCTATGTATACGTATTTTTAGCATTAGTTAGCAGGCAGATAGTAATAAAGTACACAGCCACATCTTTCTCAAGAGTATGCCATGTATAGAATGCACAAATCAATATAGTTTTTTTGTTCTGGTTATAATAGTTTTTCTATTCTCCATCTTATTCAATATTACTTTTGCATACGGATACAACCCATCTAAACCCTCATTTAGAGTGTGGGCCCCTGAATCTCATGGGATCTGGATCACACAGAAAGGAAGATTTTTTTTCTAATGGTCAAAATGAAAAAAATGTGAAGAGAACAAAATAGAATGAAAGCCATGTAATGCGCCTTACATGCAGCCACTGTATGTTGTCTAGCAAACGAAGGTAATCATAGAAATATTGTTAAACAGCTCAGACATACAACAGTTTAAATCAATGTTGCAGCAAGAATCGGCAAGAGGAACTTGGAAAAACAGGAAAGAGGAATTCCAATAAATGGGGGAGTCTAGGATCCAACCCCAATTGGAAACTTGGATATTACATCTGTAGAAAAAACGAGGAAACAGGGAAATGAATGGAAATGACAGGAAGCAGTTCTTATGCAGGAAAATATAAATTAAAAAGAATGTTGAAATTGATGGAAACACCAAGGGAAACTTGGAAATGACCCCAAATCAGACCTGAGAAATCTTTGAAAAACTCGCAACATTGTAAGAGGTATGCCCTAAGTAGGACTAACTAATTCTGAAAATGTTTCTGGAATTCATAGGTTAAGTGCATGCACCTTTTCCCTAAAATGAGAGTCTCAAGTAATAGGGACTTTAGGACCAACTCTGCAGTGTGTCAGCCATTCTTTTGAATCTTGTCATCTACTTGGACGTACAAGATTGACTTCTTTGTATCAGTTGCTATTAGAATGGCTAATTAGTATGGCCATCTATTGGACACTCCTTGGTAATATACGTGCTTAAATTAAGACCAAACGAAATTGTCTAGCATTTTGTGTTTGCATCTGACACTCCTGTTTAGTGTTCATGTGCTGAAATTAAGAGCAATCACAGTTCAATCAACAATTTTCAAATGTAATAACATGAGAGTCTCAAGTAATAGGGACTTTAGGACCAACTCTGCAGTGTGTCAGCCATTCTTTTGAATCTTGTCATCTGCCTTGCAAGATTGACTTCTTTGTATCAGTTGCTATTAGAATGGCTGATTAGTATGGCCATCTATTGGACACTCCTTGGTAATATACGTGCTTAAATTAAGATCAATCGAAATTGTCTAGCATTTTGTGTTTGCATCTGACACTCCTGTGTAGTGTCCATGTGCTGAAATTAAGAGCAACCACAATTCAATCAACAATTTTATAATGTAATAAATTGGTCTTATATTACACCAACAAATATGAGAATTAAATCAGCAGAGCAGCAGATTTACAAGAAAAACCTTACCCTATAAAATCTCGAGAGGGTAGTACATGCGCCTTTACCTCGAGAAGCAAAGAATCTGCATACTTGAAATAAAAAAGCAAATTTGGCTCACATGCAAAGCTGGATCCTGCTTAAAAAGCTTCAGCTTTCCGAAGCTGAGCAAGAAACTGTTCTCATGACAGATTGCCTTGCATCTTTTCTTCTGGAGGAAATAATGGCAGGCAAATCTTTGGTGATATCCTCAAGTAGATCACATATTGCCTACTGGTTAATACTAGTAGTCCATATTGGGAAAATCAATAAACATCAGTGATAAGATCAGCTTGGTCTTGCGGTAAAAACCTAATAGGTACAAATTTTCAACAATATATATAGGGTAATATCAAAGAGTCCTCCTGTTCCCTCAAGGGGGTTTCCTCTACCAAGTTGGCATGTACCTTTACTTTTATATGCTAATCCCCAAAAAATAAAGCTGTGTCAAGGACAGACAAATTTAAATCCTGCAAATACTGTTATGCTTAAAAAACCACATCTGAGGAGTTTCTACCAAATTCACCTGGATTTGCAGCCAGCCTCATCTAGAAGGGTCTATTTTCTGCCAAATTAAATGCAAAATTGCACTCACCCAAATTCACCTAGGAATTACACCCAGCCATGTCCAGCAGGGTTTATATTCTGCTAAATTCAAATGGGATTTGCACTCAAGCCAAAGTCACTGGGGACTTGCACACAGCCTCGTCCAGCAGAGTTTATAATCTTTTCATGTTTACCTATATAGGTACTAAATTTGAACAATATATAGAGGTTGAGTCAAAAGGTCCCCCTGTACAGAGTTTCACATACCAGGTTGGCATGTTGGCTAGGCTGTGACCTAAAAAATCACATTTGATTTTATATGCTAATCCCCAGATGGTAAAGCTTTGTTAAGGGCAGCCAAATTCAGACACTGCTTGATGCCACCAAGCTTAGATCACTGTTATGCTTAGAAGCCACATCTGAAGAGTTTCTATTTTACCAAATTCACCTAGACTTGCACCCAACCTCATCCAGAGGCATCTATTTTCTACCAAATTCACTTTGGATGTGCATTCAGCTAAATTCACCAAGGACTTGCACCCAGCCTTGTCCACTATAATTTAAATACTTCCCAATTCACTTGATATTTGCACTCAAACCAAAATCACCAGGAACTTGCACCCAGCTCATCCAATGGGGTTTATACTCTTTCCAAATTTACCTCGGATTGGCACTCAACCAAATTCACTTAGTACTTGCACCTAGCCTTGTCCAAGGGGGGTTTACATTCTGCCAAATTTATCTACAATTTAGACTCAAACCAGTTTACCTGCAATTTAGACTCAAACAAATTCACCTGCAATTTTTATTCAAACAAATTCACCTGTGACTTGCACCCAATCTCATCTAGGGAGTTTATATTCTGCCATATTCATCTAGAATTTGTCCTCGGCCAGATTCACCTGTGACTTGCACCCAACCTCATCCAGCGAGGTATATATTCTAACAAATTCACCTAGGTTTTGCACTCAGCCAAAATCACTTGGGACTTGGACCCAACCTCATCCAACAGGGCATACATTCTGCCAAGTTCACCTGGGAATCGCACTCAGCAAAGTTCACCTGAGATTTCTGCTCTGCAAAAATGCTTGGGACTTGCACCCAGCCTTGTTCAGTGGGGTTGATATTCTACTAAATTTACCTCAGTTTTGTACAAAGCCTCATTCAGCCCTCTAATACTGAAAACATGCCTAGTAGGGCTTCAACCCATATTGTCATCATGGCAAAGACTTTTACTTACCACTAGACCACGGGCCACATAGTATCAAATCCCAGATGCTTTGAGAATCATGTGTGGGATAGAGTTTATGTTATTTAAAGTTTTATGTGGGCTTACAGTTTAGGGTTTTGCAAGTACTATTTAGGGTTTAGGGTTTAACATTTAGGTAACTCCAGTATAGGTATTAGGGACAAGGATTTGTATTTTTACCCACAGCTTCTAGTGACTGAGAGAGGGGTCCCATGCTAGGGGCTATGGCTTTTATAATTTTGGGTATTGCAGTCTCATGCATTATGAAAATTAAAAAAACTGCTTACAAAATATCTGCACCTTAAAATAAGGAGCAGCTACACTTTAGGAAGAAGTTTTGGAGGGGTGGGAAGCAGCAGGGGGCTGAAGATTGGCATGGCTGCTCCTATTTTTTTGGTTTCCAACTGTATATTGGTATCCAATCAATTTTTTTTTTTTTTTTTGTTTTTTTTTTTTTTTTTTATGTTTTTTTAATAAGATACTCCTAATTTTTCTAAGCAGCATATATTGCATAAATTTTTAAAATGCATGGGACTACTCATCAGGAAAAACTCTCCTATAATTTCTCAGCAGCACCCCTTTAAAACAATTAGCTATCCCCCAGCATGGGACCAGGCTCTAAATTTACATACTATATCCATACCCTTATTCATTTTTTGTGGTGACTATAGTCAGGATCCTTATTCACTTACTCTTGTACCCTCATTCTAGATGGCATCCATCTACCCTTATTCATTTACTCTCTTGCCCTGGATTTAAAATGGCATCCTTGCACCCATAACTTCTGGTAACTATATTTATATATAATACAACCGTATCTGCACTTAGATTTGAAATTGTATCCTGTACCTGCACCTTCTGGTAATCTATTTTTATCCTTGTTCATTTACTCATGTCCTGATTTCAATAGGTGTCCCTGTAACCACACTTTCTGGAGAAATGCATCCATACCCTTCTCCGTTTATTTTTGTAAACTAATGTCAAAGGTGTCCCTGCATCCACAACCATCTGGAGTAATATATCCGTACCCTTGTCTATTTAATCTTGTATCCTGAATTTTGGGATTGTGTCACATACCCACGATATCCATACCTTTATTCACTTATTCCACTACACTAACTTTGGTGACTATATTTATATATATAATATAATACATCTGTACAGTCATTCATTTACTCTTGTACCTTAGATTTGAAACAGTGTCCCCGTCCCTGTACGCTGTACTAGCACACATATCCCTAGGTGATGTGTTTTTGAGATTTAAGTTTGGGGTTTGGGTTTTAGGAGTTAGGGTTTAGATTTAGGTTTTAGGATATATGTGTTAGTAAACACAGAATTGCAATACATTTGCTAATAATAGAAGATACAAAACCCTAAACCCATTGAATGCCCGAATGATAACAGTTAGCAAAAATGACAGAGATAACGAAAAAGGGTATAATACCTACTTACTTGGGTGCCTGCATGAGAGCGATTGTGAAAGGACCAGATTGAAGCTCAGCCCATTTGAGAGTGCAGACGTTGACAGTCAAGCCGAGGCCGTCTGAGTAAAATCGTGCAGCCTTGGGAACATCCTTGTGAAGTTGAACAATCCAACGAAGTGTTGCAGCCACTCCCATTATAGAATTAAAGAATCATGTCACATCTACATTGATGCATCAATTGAATAATGTGTTCTTGATTTGAATTGCGTGAAACAACACTACTGGCTCATATATGAACTGTGCTGGTTTCTCAACGATTTCTTTTTGCTTTGGGTTTTTTTTTTTTTTTTCAAATTGTTTTTGAAGTATTATATTCTGAAGGGTTGCATTTTAATAGGTGTGGATGTTAGTGACAGAATTATTATGATATGGAATATAAAAAAGAAAATTTGTGTTGTGAGGAAATTTGGTGAAATGGATATTTTTAAATATTTAATATTAAAGTATAAGAATGTTTATATTTCAATATATGGATAGATTTAAATGAATTTGATAATTGTAATTTTAAAAGTAGTTTTATATGAATATATTTAAAAGTAATTTGTTTTTGTTTCAATGTATTATGTAATTTACAAATAATCCATTTTCATTTTAATGTATTATGTATTCTAGAAGTAATTCGTTTTCGTTTTAATGTACTATGTATTTTAGAAGTAACTCGTTTTCGTTTCAATGCACTGTGTATTTTAGAAGTAACTCACTTTCGTTCTAATGCACTATGTCTCGTAGAAGTAACTTGCTTTCATTCCAATGCATTGTGTATTTTAAAAGTAACTTGCTTTTGTTCCAATGCACTCTGTATCCTAAAAATAACTCACTTTTGTTACAATACATTATGTATCCTAAAAGTAACTTGCTTTCCTTCCAATACACTATATATCCTAAAAATAACTCGCTTTCGTTCTAATGCATTATATAATACACTTACCATTCCACCCAATTTTAATATACTATTTTTTAAATATATGTATGATCCTTGGTCACCATTCCCCTTAATTTTAATAGACTATTTTTCTTTCTTTATATATATAAAATGTTAAGTACCTTTTTAATATTTTGATTTCTTTAAGAGATATTATTATGAGAATATTTGTTATTCAATTCCATTCTAACATGGGTAAATAGATTGAAATTAAATGCAACAAAATAACATAATTACTTAGACCTAATTAATATTTTCATGACCTTATGGAAGGCATTTACATATAGTTTTTGTACTTTAACATTTTATAATGTAAGATTTTGTAATAGTCGATGTGATCATAACATATAAATGCATACTTAACAATGATAGTAACTTCACTTAGAAAATCAGGGTCAATAAGAGAAGGCTCCTAGGAGTGTGGGTGATGCTTTTAGTAGATGACAAGTATGTTAAAATGTTTTGATGACTACGCTCTCCTAGTATGGATCTTCAATAACTTCACTTTGTTTTCTATGTTGAGATATTTGTAACCTACAAAATAGGTCTTTTTCCTTTGCCCTAGATTGGCAACAATAACCGGAACTTAATGAAAACACTAATTATTTTGGGGTATATGTTGAGGGTTCGTTGGGTTTTTATGTATTGCCTACATATCGAGTCCCTCAACAATGAAAAATATCAAAAACAACATATTTCATAGTTGAAAACAATTCTAATGAAATGTAATATTTTATTTAATAAAGCCATAAAAAATATAAAAAAGTGGCTAATTCAATAACCATAAAAACTCCTACAATCCAAAAAGTTAATTAATCAACATAACAACCAATGAGCTAAAAATAGCTTGAACATATATAAAACTACAGTAATAATGAGTAGCCATTATTTAGGCCTTATAGTAATGTGACTAAGACTGGAGAATTATTTAATAAAAATGTTATGATACCCTCCCTTAATTACTAAATGATAAATCACTCCATGTTTATTTCTAAAATTTACAAATTTATCTTTAGCAAGAGATGTAGTCATTATGTTTAAATAGTTTTATTCATTTTAGGATAATAATAAAGATAAATGTCTTCGTTATCAACCAACTAGCAGATACGATGGTGATGAACTTCAATGTGTTAAGTTTTGGAATGATAAATTAGGTTCTTCGATGTCTTGAGAAAACTTTGGTCGTCGCAAAAAAATTGAGATGATACCATTTGGTCAAGTTAAAGATTGTTCAATATTGTTTGAATCCATGTAGTTTCACAACCTACACTAACTGTAACTTTGTACTCAACTTTAGTGGAAGACAAGACAATTATAGTCTGAAGCATGATTTGTGTGAAAAACTCCTAAACCAATATTGAAAACATATCCTATTATAGACCTTCTTGAATGAATTGATCATGCCCATTCTACATCAATATATCTTATTATCCCAAAATCAACATTTTTTTAACATAGAATGCTATATTTAGGAATCTCTTTGACATATTGAAGTACTCATTTTGTAGATTGTCAATGTTTTTATTGTAGTTTAAACATGAAGTAAGAAACACAATTTACTATCAAACACATATCTAGCCAGGTGGTAGTGAGATAAATCAAACTACCTACCAATTTTTTATACACTATTTCATTGACCAGTGGTGAATTAATGTTATTTGAGAGTTTATTCCCAACTTCCATAGGTGTAGTTGTTGGATTACAATTATACATTTTGAATTTGTCTAATAGAGATTTGCCATATTTAGTTTGTAAAACAAAAAATAGTGTGATCAAATTTTTAATATTCTAAACCTAAACAATGTTGAAATAGTCCAAGTTTTGTCATTTCAAAAATAGATCAAATATCAATTTGCACTTATTGAGTTAAATTAACACCGATTCTAGTGATGGCAAGATCATCAACAGAGACAATTAAAACCATCATGTCATCACCAACTAGTTTTACATAGAGATTTGGTTCAAAATCACTTCTTCTAACTCTATAAGATATTTATCAATTTTGAATTACTAGGCTCAAGGAAGCTATTTAGGTCCATACAATGACTTTATCAACCTACAAACCAAATGTTTTTTTTCGATAACTTGAAATCCATGTGACTGAATCATATACACTTCTTCCTCCAAGGCTTTATTGAATAAATCACTTTTACCATCTATTTGAAATACTTTCCATCAAAACTGAATAGCAATAGTGATGACTGACCAAAAGGTTACCATCTTCACAATATGAAAAAAAGTTTCTTCATAGTTTACATGAAAATTTCATTTCATTCGGCTCCTCCTTGTGCATATCCTTTAGCAATAAGATGAACTTTGTATTTGTTAATATAACCATATAATTTACATTTAACTTTATAAATCCACTTACTATCAATGGATTTATTACCTTGGGGTAAATCTGACAATATCTAAGTCTCATTTTTCATCAAAGCATCATATGCCACCATCTTAATGGATTTTCATTCATGCTTCCCTGTTGTCTCTTCAAATGTATCTAACTCGATTACTTGTGAAACAACTTAATTTAGAGCAAAATTTACCCAGTTACCATTTTACAGCTGAAGTTAGAGAAAAATTACCTACTCGCTATTTTGCACTATTGGTTTCCCCAATCTTGTAGAACTTCCTTACATTACTTGTATAAATTCACCCTCCCATACATCCTTCACTATGGCATAGTATCACTTTGGTCTCATTTGTTGATGTACATGATCTGACTATGAATCATTATTCCTTCACTAGACCCCTCCCTAGAACTTGACTCCTCTAGTGTTTCCTTTTTTTAGTCCTGTTCAAATCTAGCACTTGAACTTGTTCTATAATCATTAGTAGTTATCCACACATTACTATTTATAGATTTATCATTATTTGAGAAAAAATGTATTTTTGCATCCACAATAACATCTATATTTACCACAACTTTGTATGTAGAGACATCTAGTAATCCATATGCTTTGGACTTCTCACTATAACCAAAAAAAATGTATATTTTACTTTTGGTATCTAAGCCACTTCTCTTTTCTTTTAGAATCAATGGAAAAGCAATACAACCACAAATAAAAAAATCACTTGCATTAGGTGTTCTACCTGACCATGCTTCCTCATGAGTGATGTTTTGCAAGGCTTTACAAGGACTTATATTAAGGATTTAAACAACTATATTCATAGCTTCTACCTAGTACCAAAAAGATACATTTTGGCTTTATCCATTCACTATGACATCTCTCTAATCATCTTATTTCTCCTTTCCATGACTCCATTTTTTTGTGGAGTGTGTGGAGTGGTAAATTGCATTCTATACCTTATTTCTTGTATGATTATTTAAATTATTTCAAGGCGAACTCTTCTTCATTATATGACCTCAAAGCTGTCACCTATTTATTTAATTATCTCTCTACCAAAGTTTTCCATGCAACAAAATTAGAGAAATAATTTGAATTTTATTAATAAAATAAATCCATGCTTTCCTATAAAAAGTCATCAACTAATAATAAGAAATACCAAAATTCAGACATTGTTGGTGTTTTCATTTACCCTTGCAAATCCACATTTCCCAAGTCCAATACTATTTTGACTTGGTGTGCCTTACTAGTATCAAACAAATGTCAAATCTTCTTGATCATTTGACATCCTATACACACATTCTAACTTTATTGAATGTATAGAAGTTTGTTCATCGTATTATTCTTTCTCGGTACATTTAGATATTAATAACTAAGGTGACCATACCTTTCATGTCAAAGTACACTAATGTTTTCAACTCATGCTAATACATGTATTGTTTTGGGAATAATTAGTTTTTATAACCCCTTTTCACTTACAATAACTACTACTTTGTTATCATGAAGAGTAGATACCATACATTTATTTCCTAAAAAAATAACAAAAAACTATATGTTTTGGTAATCTCACTAATATACAATAAGTTCTTGTTCATGTTAGGTACATATCTTACATTTTGAAATGTAAATATAAAATTAATGTTTAATGTAAATTGAACATCCCCACATCTTACAGTAAATTAAGTTTGATTGTCACCCAAGGAAATATATTTAGTACCATTATCTTCAATGAAACTAACATACTAGACTCTATGACATGTATAGTTTCAGGATGCTCCCAAGTCAAAGTACCAGGTTTGAGACTCGATTGACTAGTCCTAAGATGCTACAATGAAAAAATTTCTTGGTACCTCCTCTTGATCTCCTTTAGTAATATTTGCATATGTGATTTAGTTTGAGCACTTTCCATTTATTATTTCCTCTTCCAACAATCCTTCTTGAGGTGACCAGGTTCCTTGTAATAAAAGCACTACCATTGTGACTTATTTGACATGTTATTGGTTTTTGACAACTCTTCAAATGAAATACTCGCATTTAATTGTTTGTTCTTTCCTTTGAACTATGCGTACTCTCTGTAGCATCTAAGGTTGACGCTTCTATCTAATCTTCCCTCTGTTCTTTCTATATGAGAAGTGTTGATAACTCATCATATTTAAAATTTTGTGTTTTTGAAATTAGATGTAGTGATTCTATAAACAAATCAAAGGACAAAGGTAAATTATGCAATACCAACACAATCTTGTCTTGATTATCTGTTGGATTCTTAATGGCAACTAATTTATTGCAGATATCCCTTGGACTTAGGAGGCACTCATGATTAATAAACCTCATTCCTAAAGCTTAGTAGAAAATAAAAAAAATAAAAAATATATAAAGCCCTTGCAATTTGTAATGCTCAATATTTTGTAATCAGTTGAATTTATAACCTTTAGTACTACGTCATCAATAACTAAAAGTTTTAAAAATATTAATGTGTCTATGTGTCTTTTATAATAGTTTTCAACATTGTTTATAGATCTTTATTTTTTGCCTAACATAATTCAGTCAATATTTTTATTCTTACACAAAATAACTATCTTATGTCACCGCAAATTATAGTTTTACTTGTTAATTTTTATGAATCAGGTAGTAAAAAATGTTGAATATTAGCCATTTCTCTTACAAGAAGAACTCTCTGACCACAAATCAATTATTTTCTAAAAATGACAGGGTTTTAAAAAAATCTTTACTACTATGTGTTTCCCTAATCTAGACTATCCTACAAGTTTGCTAGGCAAAACTCCCATATAAAAAATGATACAGTAGAAATTATCTTCCAAGAACATTAAAGCAAATTTTTAATATATTTTATAAAGTTTATCAATTCATAAATATTATATATATATAAATCATTAACATAAGTCAAAACACCTGAAGGTGCACAAAACAAGCTACCACCACAAGGGCAGTCAAATGTCACAACAAAAAAACATGCTCAGAACATTAACGATATGTTAATATAAAAAATGCCCCACATAGGAGGCACTAGCAGAAAATAAAAAGTTTGAGCCAATTAAACACAAGAGTCATGGCCTATGGTTCACCCCAAAAAAATTAAAAATAAGAGAAAACTATGAATGATCATTCGGTACCCTCCCAAAAGTAGCACCCTTAGATAAATCACCAACACCATTTTAAACTAGACAACCAAGTCCCTGTTGTACAGAGTCTACAGATCCCAACTGAGTAGAAGAGTGAATGTCCACTTCTTGGGGGAATTATCTAGAGACCTTGTCCAACAAAGGAGCAATTATGTTTTCTTTTGTAAACTGAAGCACATCATCCACTTCCTTTTGACCACCAACTTTAACTAAGTTCTCAAGTCTACTAAAAAAATCATTAATTTATTTATGAATGATCCTCCAATTTTCTTTGTTATTCCTCATTGCACTATGGAGAAGATGTAAGCTCCACCCCCATTTCATCGCCTGTAACATCATGCTCAAGATCTAGGCTCATGAGTCCAATGCTAGAAGAGTCTAGGTCATCACCAGCCACTTGAGAATCTAGAATGGGATTGACACTATTAATAATCATGTTGTGAGTCACATTCATCCAATATTAGACACCATTTTTATTAGAGTCTGAATAAAAAACCCAACTAGGAACAGGATCCCTAGCCTGCTCAAAATAATAATCCTTGGTGCAATACCACTCATACTCAAAAACCTTGAATTCAATAGCCATATTATGGTATAGATTCTAGTCCAGATGAGGTGATAATCTTTAAAAACCACCTGAGTCTAGTAGATAATCTGAAGTGACTTTCAACATACATGCACTCAAAAATTTATCTAGCACCTCCTATAGGATATTGAACCTAAGAAGAATCTGCACAAAAATAATTCTAGCGATGACTTAAATTGAGAAGTCAGTAAGTGATCTAGCTTTGAATTGAAACACCTCTTCATTCTTTTGTCTCTAAATAAACCATATAATTTCAATTGAAAAAATAAGCTATAATTTATGGAAGAGAGGATGCACTTTTTTCTTATGACAAACATAACCAAAAGCAATGTTAAGCCAAGTAAGATCACAAAAAAATAGACCAACACTATAAACAATTCTTCCAAACTTTAGTAGCAAAGGGATAAGTAAAAAATAGATGTTCTACGGATTCAATTTCACCACAAAACAAACAAAAGGGTAGGACCTTAGAGTGCTTAGAAATGACCTTGCTAACATTAAGCCTGTTAAAAATAATAAGCCAATGAAAACAAGATTTTCTTAGGTTCTAGACAAAATGCCACAAGACATTAAATCTAAAGGACTAGCTCAGAAGGGGGTCATGCACCTCCCAAATATGGTTAAGAGATAGGCAAAGGGGCTTGGGAAAAGAAAGCTTGTTATATAGCCATTTAGTAGAGAACTCATACAAGGGAGGTCCATTAATCCATTTTATACTCTCCTAGAATTCATCCTCATTATCCAACACTAAAATAGTATTATTTTCCTTTAGGGCCTTATAAACCATAGAGAAGGTCTTCCTTTGAGACAAAGGAATATGATATATGAATTTGATTAGATCCCTGGAGGCCCATCTTTCAAATGAGAAGATATCCTTGAAGCTCTGTAAATTTTTTTGGAACCATTGCAAGGCAGAGTAGCCCCTTATGAGGGCAAGGGGTTGATCATTGAGGGAGAGGTTCCACCATATTGATTTGTGCCCCTAACGATAGGACTCAGACCAACTAAATACATTTTTTGTAGTGATCAAATGCTTGACCAAGTCCCAGGCTTTCCAAATTGACCTAAAAATAGGAGAACCGATGACTTTGACAAAGAAAGGGCTGAGAAAGAGATATGCCATATGTAACCCAGTCACCTATGTCTACCTTTAGGAAAACCTCTCAAAATATTGTGTTTAGTGAGAACTTTCCAAGGTTCATTGCCATCAAATGATCCATTTCATAGCCAGAATGGTGCCTTGATTTCTGAGATCTTTTATACCAATCCCCCCAATGCATTTAGACCTGAAAAATAACTTTCAAGCTACAACATGTCATTTATAGTTAACTTTACCATGAAACTAAAGGAAGTATCTAACAATTTTGTTTAATAAATTGATCTGGTACTTTTTGAACATCCAACAAGAGGCATAATATATGATGTATGAGGAGAGAACCTTCTAACAAACCTAGAATATTCCTTGAAAAGATAAAGCATGACTTTACCATTTACCAATCTTATTGTTGATTTTGACATACAACCATTCCCACATTTTCTTAAAGGAAGGGTTGAGAGCAAAGGGTATACCCAGATATCTAACAATCTAATTAGGACATTTCCATTCCCAACCAAACTCAAAAATAACATCAGGAGGTTCATCAGACCACCCCATCATAAAAGACTTGTGCATGGCAATCTTAGAGCCTGAGGTTTGGACATATATATTGAGATTTATTTCAATTTGGATAAGATTATCATGGGAAATCTCAAAAAAATAGAGGTGTTATCAATAAAGAGGACATCAATAAGTGCATAGTTGTTGGGGAGAGTGATACCCATAACTGGAGGGCCAACCTCTACATAATGAAGAAGATAGTGGAGGGACTCAACAATAATGGCAAAGAGAGAAGTTTTAGGATGTGAAGTCACTACTCATAGTCACTATTCATGAATCACTATTCACATGCACTATTCATGGTAATGTGGCCTAGTGTTGATGTGGATGGTTAGTGATGTGGCTAGGTGATGACTTGGCATGACCCACAGTGGGTGGTATGGCCCATGGATCATCTTTGAAAGTCAAAATAAGAGGTGAGAGAAATTGGGATACATTTCTCTACTAAGTCACATGGGTTGGCTTATGTGAAAGCATGTGCAGACATAATGATAGTGGATCACATGTTTATACTTTGGCATGTGCTTATGGGGCACAGTTGTATGTGGGCTCCTAATTGGTGAGGTTAAAAATGGGAATATTTTGACTCACACATGTGTGCACATGGGAAAGTGGGAAACAAAAATCACTATTATAGATTGAGGTCACATGTGGAGTGGGACGTAGCACATGGGTGTGCACATGGAGTGGTCAAGTGGTCATGATGAGATGTCATTCAAAGGCTTGACCTTACACATAGGGGGACATGATTCCCTATTGACAAATAGTTCTCCCACAAAGAGTATGGCACAATTTTATCTTGTCTTTCTATTTTCTTTCTATGTTGTAAATGTTATTTATTAGCATGAGCTCTCATTTGTAAATTCATCATATTAGAGGATACATGCAAGCCTTGGAATTACATGCTTGGAGGTTGGATCCTGTAGGCTAGTTTTGCTTTGGTTCACAACCTAAATGCTTCAAGTAGAAGCATTGAGTTCTTTGTATGTAACTAGGTGGAAGCATTGAGTTCTTTGTATGTAACCACTGAAGGAGTTGCTATAGAGGAGCTGTTGTAGAAGAGAGTTTGATGCTGAGATTAATATGAAGTCTAGAGCTGCCATTTGCCCATGGTTTTTTCCCTTACTTGTTTTCAAGGGTTTCCCACGTAATATATGTGTAATGTGTCCTATTGCTTGTCTATATTTTGTGTAGCTTAGTTTTTGCATTTATTTCCTTAAAATGTAGGATATAGTTCATTGATCTAACATGTGGTATCAAAGCTTTGGTTTTGAAACTAATAATGCATGACTCTAACATCTAGTATTAGATCTATGGTGAAAATTTTTGTGTATAAGTCTTTTCTATTGTTGGATATTTGCGTGCAAGGTGAAGCTACTGTGACAGGAGGAGAGACCAAGTAGAGATTAAAGAAAAAGAAAAAAGAGGTTTTATTATTTTGGTAGGTATCTCTTTGTGGATCATGGTGGAGGATCTCTCAGTAAAGGCCCTGATCTCTTCATGTTGATGAGGAGAATCCTGTGGGAGAGTTGGAGGAAAAATCTAAAAAAGCTTTGCCAAACAAGTCAACAACCTACATAGTGTTCTTATTGGTGGAGAAGCAACTCTACAACTTGAGGAGTAAGCTAGACTCCTTTGGAGGAGGTGGAGATGATGCATAACCTTGTTATAGTTCTTGGCAATAAATAGAAGGGGTGTTGATGTGGTATCCTACTGACCACATGTTGTTAGCTGAGATGTTGGTGAAGAAGAAAAATCTATGGAAAGGAAGGAGGTATAGAGAAACCTGAAGTTGTACCTATTTTGAAGTAGTCAAAGAAGAAGATGATGAAGATACAGATGAACAAGTGAGACTTAATGTTCCCAAAAGGATAAGGATGTATGTTTTGGACATGCGGTATGTATGTACTCAAAAATGCATCATGTATATAAATCAATCCTAATTCACAAAAGATAAAACATACTTACACTTGTGATTGGGAATACATTTGTTAAGCAGGATGTTAGACCCAATTAGGGGATAATTTATCATAATACACTATGCTAAGGAGGGTTCCAAAGCCTCTAGTCTAACACAATCATGCAATAAGCCTAAGGGGGTCCTAGGTTTTGATATTTCACCTAAATTAGTAACAAGTAAAGTAAACCTAATCTAGTGCTCACCAAAGCTTGTGACAAAAAAAGGGGGTTAGAAATAATAAAACTAAGCATGCATAGAGGACATATACTCATGTTAATGTACACAAAATCTTAATGCATGAAAGAGAATAATAAATGCATATCTATCTACTCTTTACAAAGGAGAAATAAAGTTAAGAATACTTACCTTTGAAGATGAACCCACTGAGCTTTAATCTCTCTATTGGTCAAGTTGCTTCATAAGAGGTTGTTGTGGTATGTAAGGATGACAAAGACAAATCAACTCTAGGCTATACAACCTATCAATGCATCCAAAATACATATTCACAAGTCAAGATCCTTGTCTCCAAAGAAAGTATGGAACCCTAAGCTTTACTTCTCAAGTAGAATGGTCAATAAATAGATGTTCATTCGCTCTTACTTCTTATTTTTCTTCTTCATAATAAATGATGGAAATGAACTTGTATTTATAGGTGAATTTGACCCTGAACCCTTTCAAAAATCCTAGTTGACAAGGTCGACCTAGTCAACCTAGCATAGTTTCAGACAATTATTCACTAGGTTGTGAGTTAGGTCAACCAAAGGTCAAACTAACTCTTAATTGAAAAATACCCAAAATTATACAAGTTCAACCCAATCAACCTAGTACAATTGACTGACAAAATGGGATTTAGGTGAGGAATAAGAGGATAAAAGGTAGCAAATGCCTGGAATGGGTACAATAGAGAAGAACAAGCTTAGGGTTAATGGTTTTAGGAGATAAGTGTGTAGATAACAAGTGACATAAAGGACAATAATCCTACAAAACACCAATGGTTTTCCCACCCCTTTCTTGGTGCACTCTTTAAGGTGTGTACTCAGAGAGATTGAGACTCGATAGGTTATTTTAAGAGATAAAGTATTAGTAAGTGATAAAAGTTTTAAAATATTATGTGTATACATATGCCCCATTCAAAGCTCATCACATGTCATGTGAGTGTAACATGGGATGGTGCTTCAAGAATAGAACATGATAACACATAATGTTGATGTTAAGTAAAATGCAGTAAGCAACAAATAAGATAAAAGAAATGATAGAATTGAAATATGCATACATTTACTTACCTTAGTGTTATAGATAAAGAAGTAGACTGCAAGAGAAGTGAAGGCATCTAATGTGAAGAACATTAGGCAAACCTGTAGAAGTTAGTGTAAAAATAGCTAAAAATAAAATTAATAGAAGATAAACATATAGTATTTGAAAAGATTATCTATGTCATCATGATTACAAAACATTTTATGGTTCAAAAAATGGATGAGTAGAAACAAAGATAGAGGCAAAATAAAGAATTTGCCATAAAATAATTGAAAGATTTGAATTGTGAAAAGTAATTTTAAATAGGGGGAAATGAAAGTCATTTGTTATTTTTGACTTGTGAAGGAGAGAAAAAGAACTCTGAGAGACCAAACGAGTTAGGATTGTGAGGAGACGACAAGCTAGGTGAGAGGGACCCCTAGAGGTGGTAATGGGTGCAGGACAGGTAGGCAACTGAGAATCTTAAGCTAGTTTTTGAGTATTTTAGTGATTTAAGTGTATTTTTAGAAATTTGTGTTTTTAAGCATTTTTAGATGTCAAAATGAAACCAAATCAGATGCTAAAGTTAGGTGATATGAAGGATATTTTTAGAAGTTCCTTGGTTTTCTTTAAACATGGTCTATTGTGTAGAGATCATCAAGAGCTTTCTGATAACTATTGGAATGCAAAAAATGGACATCATATGCTCCAGTTATCATTGGTCAATAGGTGGTCAAAGTTGATCAAACTAAAAAAATTGATGGTCTTGGAACATTTCTGAAATAGTTCCATAGTGTAGAAATCATTACAAGCTTTTCGACGCATTTTAAATAGACTAATTTTGAGTTCATATGCGATAATTATGGCCAATCAAAGTTGGTCAAAAATCAATAGGACAAGTCAACATTGGTCAAACTCAGTGAACAAGAATTAAAGGTGAGACCACCTTACATGGAATAAAGTTTATTATTAAAATATGTATATATATTTATCTCACATCCCAACAATGTGAGATAAAAAAATATTACGAGCGCGAACGCGGACGCGGGGGAAGGGGAGCGCGGACGCGGACATAGCCCTAAAAACCCTAACCTCTGCGGATGCTTCCTCGCTTGTTAGAGACCAGATCTCGACCCGTGGTTGGTGGGATCTTTGGTGCAGAGGCGCGGTGCTGAAAGCTCAATCTTTTTTGTGCATAACTGTATTTTTACCTCAGATTTCCATTTGGTGGCCGCCGTGCTGACCATTACCTTGTTCTGAGCGGATCGATGTTTTTTTTTGGAGATATTTGGAATGCCATGGCGGTGATTCCTCTGAGTAAGCAGGTGATCTTTGCAGACACTAGGGTGGATGGGTTGGGCGGTGGTGGTGACGGGTCTGGAGGTAGTTTCTTTGTTGGTGGTGATGTCTGCTTTGGGCAGTGCATTGGTACACAGCACTTAATGTAGAGATCTGTCCTTTTACATGTTTTTTATTTTGCTTCAGTCTGTCGTTCTGAGGATGGAACTTGGGTGGGATCTCTTGCCTGAGTTGGATGGCCATCCTGTTCTAGTATGCGAAGAAAATAATGTTTGATTGGGGGAAACTCTGTTTCCTCAGTGGTTGGTGTTTGAGCCACAATGCCCTGCATAGGGAAAAATGGAGAAACCCTAAGCCGTGGAGGAGCCTTGCTCATTAAAAATGATGGGTATGGCGGTTCTGCCTTCGCCATTATGGCGCTTTCAGGCTGTTTGCCTGGTTTTGTTTAGGTTTTAGGTCCTTGTAAAACCTAGGGAGCTGTAACTGGTTTATTTTGTTGGTTTCAGGTCCATGTAAAACCTAGTTTAGTTACTATTTTTTGGTGGGTTTGCCTCTTCTGGCAGTTTGTAACACTTATCTTTCTTGATCTGTACAGGTTTTCGGGGCCCCTTCAAAACCTGTTTTTACCTTAATCTAAAACAATGTGAGATAAAAAGGACTTTTGACTGAATATTTAAAAAGTATATTTTCCACACATATGTGTATATAAATAAAAGATAGCCTTTTAATAAGGCATGGAGATATGAAAATATTTATTCCCACAAAAGTGGGATATTAAATGGCATGAATTATTTGATGTTTTTTATAATGTAATGTTTTATTAAAACATGTAAAAGCCATATAATTTATGTGTGGGATAAATAAAGCCTTATATTGTAATCTCACAATAGAATGGGATAATTGTTAATCTCATTAAAATAGGTCTTGGGATAATTATGAATATTATTTAAAATTGGAAAAGGATAATCATCCAAGCCCACCTTTTGTGGACCCATAAACCTATATAAAGGGTTTGGAGGGGCTATTTGAAATCACAATCAAAGTGTGAAGATCAACACACAAGACTTGAGAATAATCAAGCACAGTCTGAGCTAAGATCGAGTGCCAGAGCCGAGAGTGAATGTCAGAGCCAAGAGTGAATATTAGAGCCAAGAGTGAGAGCCAAGAGCCAAAGCTAGATCCAAGAGCCAGAGCCAAGCTAGTTGCCAAACCTAGAGCCAATAGACATCAAAACATTTATTTATAGATTGAGAACCCCTACTAGGAATAATTGATGTGCAATGTTATTTTGCATCAATAATCAATCAGTTCCACCTTTGAGTAGGACCCAAAGACATAGCCCAAATCGGGTGAACTCCATTATCAATTCTGGTTTGCATATTGTCTTTATGGCTCATGCTTTTGTTTTATCATTAGTTTTTTAATGTTGATTTTTAATTATTATGCCAATTTTAAGTTAATTAATGGGAAATTTAGAATTTATAAATGATCCACAAAAATAGGGTAATTTTTCATATTTTGGACACTACCTGTTTATGGATCAAGTTTGGTATCAGAGGGGTTGAATTCAGTGGCTTGCTTTTGGTTTGCATTTTATATCAGTTTGGTTTTGATTCAATATTTACAGACATTTGGGCTTGTTAATCTTCCATTTGCAGTGTGCATTATTTTAGATGTATAGGTTGTTTGCACGTAGCTATGGGTAAAGCCTTGAAAAGAGAGAGGTTGGAAGATCTTGAAAGCATTAACAGACAAATTCAGGATCAGAATGCTTTCTTGAGATGCAAAATCTACTCCCTTAAAGAATAGATTGACAAAAAAATGCACTATAAGTTCATCACCGTATTGTTCTTCCTCCCATTTAGATTCAGTTAATGCTTTTGGCGATTTTAAAAAACATACTAAAGGCATTGGATCAAAATTATTAATTAAAATGGGATTTGATGGAAGAGGCCTTGGTAAAAATGGCCAAAGTATTTTTAAACCAATACAGGTAGAGAATCATCCTCATTTTATAGGTTTGGGTTATTCTAGTGTGGGGCTTCTGACAGCCAAGTGATTACCCTACTAGTCTTGCAAGAAGATTCTTTACAGGAAATTATTGATTCATTGTCACAGGATGAAAGATGTAAGAAAATTCAGAGAAGAGGTAATGAGATTCCACCTCCTAATTTTCACATAAATTATGATCATAAACGTAAGGGAAATTGTAAAACTTTTGATGATGCACTCTTTCAGTATAAACAATATGATTTTAATATACAGAAAATGATGTATGCTTTTTCATGTGCTTTTTGTGGGTTAAGTAATAATTTTGTTGCCTATTGTTGGAAGAGAAAGTCATTCTCGCAGAAGTGGTTTCCATATGAGCTTAGTGCTAAAGACCAATCTCGTCATTAAAAGGTGAGAAATGGCAAACAAGTTTCCTCGCCTAGGAAGAGGAGTTTTTACACTCATTGTTGTATGAGTGGACATTGAGGGGAACAATGTTGGAAAATTTGACCATCATGCCATCTTAAAAATAGTACAAAAAAGATGGAAAATAGACCTGTTACAAAGGTAAATGACGCTGGTAATTGACCTACAGTTACTAAGTCAACCCTGGATCATGTATTAACTAAAAAGGAAAATCAATTAAAAAATCGGTTGGTAAACAATTCTTTAATTATATGTTGCATAGTTGATGATTGTTGAATGGCATGCAAATAATTCAAAGCATTTGGTTGTATGGGATTCCTATTGTATTTTGAAAGGAAATATTTTTCTCGTATTATTTAACTTTGATTTTGGAGTTCAAATTCATGAGAAGACTGAGAGACAGATTTATCATGCTCAGTGATCTTCTTAGATTTGAAAATTTGAATTTGAATCTCCTATTTAACATTTTGAGTTCCTAATATAGTTTGGGAATTAAACTCATATTTTTAGCATTGGATATTTTTTATAACAGTTACACAGGTTAACGGGCACATTGGTAGTGTATAATTTTTCATACTTGCATTTCATAGTAACTATTATTTTGGGAATGCATCTATTTTTGGCATGTATATGTTGGATGCATTTTAAGACCCATATTTTGGGCAGTGTTTTTAAATGTAATCATAATGTAGAATTTATAACTCACATGTTATATAAGACCCATGTGGGCAATAAATGTGATTTCTAAATAGGGTTACAACGTTAGAGTACATTTTGATTACATTGACAAACATGTCTGCAATTATACCAGGTGATATTTTGCAGTTACAATAAATTCACCATTTTGGGAATGCAACCAATAACACAAACAAATTATGTTATCCCCATGCTATATAGGATAGCTTATTCACTGGTAAATCACCAAATCAGTCGAATACTTGTCTCTTTGACATTGAGATGTCTTTTTCAAACTAATCCTTTTGTGTATTGATGATTTTCCACAAGAAAGGAATGGCATAGATAGCCCATATTGAAATAGTAGTTTCAGAGACCATAGAGTCCATTGTAGATATCTCCATGAGGCATTGCAAAGAACCAAATCTAGTACCAGGAAAATGAATGTTTTAGATTTTGGTGGAATAAAAGCCATTTCAATGGGGAGACATGATTCAAAGGATATTTTCATAAGTTCCTTGGTTTTCTTTAAACATGGTCCATTATGTATATATCACCAAGAACTTTTTGACAATTATTGGAATGCAAAAAATAGACATCATATGCTCCAATTATCATTGGTCAATAGATGGTTAAAGTTGGTCAAACTGGAAAAATTGATGGTCTTAATATATTTATTAAATAGTTCCATGGTTTAGAACTCATCGCAAGCTTTTTGACATATTTTGAACGGACTAATTCTGATTCCATATGTGAAAGTTATGGCCAGTCAAATTTGGTTAAAAGTTAATAAGATGGGTCAACATTGGTCAACACGTCAAACCTAGTCAACAAGCATTAAAGACGAGACTAGTTTATATGAAATAAAGTTTATTATTTAAAAATATATATATATTTATCTCACATCCCAACAATGTGGGATAAAAAGGACTTTTGACTAAATATTAAAAAAGTATATTTTCTACACATATGTGGATACAAACAAAAGATAGTCTTTTAATAAGGCATGTAGATATGATAATCTTCATTCCCACAAAAGTGGGATATTATATGGCATGAATTATTCGATGATTTTTATAATGTAATGTTTTATTAAAACATGTAAAAGCCATATAATTCATGTGTGGGCTAAATAAAGCTTCGTATTGTAATCCCACGATAGAATGGGATAATTATTAATACCATTAAAATAGGTATTGGGATAATTATGAATATTATTTAAAATTGGACAAGTTTTTGGACCCATAAAACTACATAAAGGGTCTAGAGGGTTCAATTAAAATCACAATCAAAGTGTGAAGAACAACACGAAAGACTTGAGAATAATCAAGAAGAGTCTAAGCCAAGAGTGAGTGCCAGAGCCAAGAGTGAGTGTTAGAGCCAAGAGCTAGAGCCAGATCTAGTGGACATCAAAACATTTATTTACAGATCGAGAACCACTACTGGGGATAACTAATGCACAAAGTTATTTTACATCAATAATTGATTGGTTCTACCTTTGAGCAGGACCCAAAGATGTAGCCCAAATCGGGTGAACTCCGTTATCAATTCTTGTTTGCATATTATCTTTGTGGATCATGATTTTGTCTTATGCTTGTTTTTTTAATTCTAATTTTTAATTATTATGCCAATTTCAAGTTAATTAACAAAAAATTGATAATTTATAAAGCATCCATAAAAATAGGGTAATTGGTCATATTTTGGACATTACCTATTTATGGATCAATATGAAAAACCTTTAGGGGAATGGATTTAAAGGGTTTGAGGAAATAAATCCCATAAGGCACTTATTCTATAAAATATAAGGGGTTGGCAAGGAAAAACAATTGAGTTGACTCAGTCGACCCAAAAGGCTGAAATTTGGTAAAATCCACACTGCCAACCCAATAGGTATGTGTTGACCTTATACATTTTGTAGACTGTCGACCCAATACATAGTTGATGACTAAGTAGAAAAGCCCAGTATGACAATGCAGTATTGAGGGGGGGAATAAGAGGTTTAACTTAGATTTTTAAGTCAAAATAGGGGAATTTGGTCAAATTAGGGTTTGACCAAAGGACCAAAATAATGCAAAAAGGCGTGCAAGTAGTCGAAAGAGTGCTAGAATGGCCTAGAATGATCGATTAAGGGTGAAAAAGGCTGAGTAGGTTAAAAATGGGTTCAAAGATTTAAAAATGCGTAAATTAAATCAATTTAGGCTTGTTGATTAAATCTAAAAAAAAATGTATTTTGACTAAACATGACATGAAAGATCTAATACATCTTTTGTTGTTCCCTACTTACAAGGGTGTCTAAGATTCTAGCATTTGGTAGACACATCATGGATATTAAATCTATCAGAGTGAATATCAATAGAGGATAGAGCAAGACTAATTTTTTTAGGCCTAGGAGGCATAACAGAGATGTGTAGGATACCCCTAAGCTCAGGTTTATTAGTCATGTTATCGGGATGTTGGGAATGATTGACTAACACCTTTAAGTGGAAGGTGAAAGGGGATACTATAGAGGTTGGCATCACCTTAGAATATGTGCATGTCATCCTAATATTGCCTATATTAGGGACACCTGTGACTATAGGGATACTTGATAGTGATGAGGATAGGAGAGACTTAACTGTATGGGCTACAAGCTTAGAGAGGATATACTTAGGCTAGAGGGTGAGTATGTTTGATGTATATACATCATAGGTTTCAGACATTCAAAATGTTGTGATAGGATTTATGATAACATGAGTTTTGTTCCATAATTGAAATCACAAGGTACCACTCTTTGTGATAGCCTTGAACTAGACGATATTAGAGGAGAGGGTGTTATATGACCTGGGATCTATCATCTAGGTTCAACTCATACATGACATGTATGGAGTGATATCTAGATGGTATAAGTTAGTGGGACTGATCATATTATTGATAAATTAAATCTATGAGAGGTTCTCCATGTATCAGCCAACTGGATTGCCCCATGTGGTTGATGATAGGTCACCTCGAGTTCAGAGATGGAGACAGGACCAAGTAGTACGAGTCATGCCCCACATGCCAATGTTATGGATAGTGAGATGAGTAGATATAGTATGATAGTTGTATGTGCACATCACTATGATATGGTTAAGATGAGACATAGTTACACTAACTTTAACACAAATGGAGGTGATGAGGCACTATGCTTGGTGGACATAGCCATATTCAATAGAACGAGTACCAAGGTAGATGGGCTTGCCTTACCTATTGGCACTGATAGTGGTACCTATGTTTTGGGCCCATCATGTGAGAGAGCCATAGGGGAGAGGAAGACTAGGGCCACCAATGGCAAGGCTGACATTCAGGCCATGGTGTGAGAGACCATGGATTAGTTGAGCATGATAGGTAGTAGAGCAGAAAGAGATGGGTGCAGAGGTAGGAACACCAAAGGTACCACTACTAGCTTTGTAACAAGATGAGTAGTGACCATCAAGGACATGACATCAACAAAGGTAACAAGATATAGTAGAGACTATATATGTCTTAGATGACCCAGTAGGTGGGTTAGAGTAGAGTTGGACTATAGAAAGATCACTCATGTGTAGCTTGAGATGGGTACGAGTGGCATCTCCAGGATTTGTTTGTAGGAAGTGACCAACACAGAGGAGGTTTTCAGAGGCTCATAAATGGATAAAATGTTCTCGATAATCATGCAGATGGTGAGATAGTAGTGGCTAACACACATATATGTAATAAAATATGGTTAAATGTTGCTTAAGTTATTTGAGATATACTAGAGATAAATATATTTTGAGATATATCAATGATCTAATATCTATTTGGTTTGCTTTTTGTAGGTGTGGTAAAGGATGAGGAGATCAGATGGGGGTCCTTGGTGAGGGGAACACTCCATGATGTCTTAGATAAGGCACTGATGTTGTACGACACCACTACATTGAAGGATCTTAAGATACCATCTACTTCAGCTTAGGCAAGCTAGTTTAGACTAGCTGGAGAGGCCACGAGGTAGCTATGAGCACATAAAGAGGGGATGTAACCACTGATAGATATGGGTGCAGGGAAGACACATGCATTATAGGTCCTAGCTAAGGAGAGAGATGCACATTTGGATATAGTAACAAATATGACATAGGCACATGCCTAGGAGAGAGCAACACATATAATAACTTTAACCTATATGATACAAGTACAAGAGTAGGAGAGAGTGACACATCTAGTGACCCTGGCCTAGTTGGCATAAGTGTAGGCTCAGGTAGCTCATCTATAGGGGAAAGTGTCAAGATTGAGATATTAGATAGCTTCTTTAAAATATTTTTTGCATAGGAGTTAGATCGAAGCATCGATGGGCAGCATGTCTAGGCTATGAGATAGGCAGGATGTGGCCCCACCATAGAGCTAGAGCATTGTATATGGTTGTATTGTTATATTAAAACTCATGATATATATATGGCTCATTTTGGTATTTGGATATTGGTTGTATGTGTTATCATCATGGTTGTGGTTGTGGATGCTTTGGATATATTTCTTTCTAGCACATGTATTTGGCTTTTGATTGTATATGCTATAGGAAATATATGAGGTGTGATTTCTTTTCTAACAATATGTAAAACACATGCATGGTTAAAAATAATTAGGTAAAAATAACTTGGTAAAATATAATCAATAAAAATGTACTACACACTATTTCAAGTTGGAAAATGTGTAATAATAAGAAATGACTAAGTATAAAGAACCAAAGGGTAGTAAACAAGATGGCAAAAAATAAATGTTTTTAATCCAAGTAAAAGATTGACACCAAATTAAAACAAGTAAAATCACATTGGTAAGTATGAAAATAATGTAATAAAATGGAAATCATGTAAAAAAATAAATGGTACAAAAAATAAATCAGTTAAATCATTCAATCATACTAAATCACATTGCCAAAAAATAAGAGAAAAATAAAATTGGCAAAATTTGGTCTTAAATTTATCACACTAATTCAAGTTGGGAAGTATGAAAAATTCAAGAAAATGGTTGAAATATTACATGCACTTGGAAAATAAGAAGACAAAAATGAAATAAAAATGAAGTAAGCATAAAACATACTAAATCAATTTGGTAAGTATGGCAATGACATGTAACTTCATGATCAATCACATCTTATCTCATATTTGGCACATGTAATTTTGATCGTGACTTGGATTATTAGAAGATTTTATGAGGAGAGCCAGGTCCTATCCATGGTATTACACTACAAATCACAAAGGGAGCACCACTAAAGTGGAATGAATGTGAAAATATGGTAGTAAAAATATATGGATAATAGGAAGGTAACATGGTGGTAATTTGTGAGGAAGGCTAGGTCCTATCCATGGTCTTACAATGCAACTCACAAATGCAATTCCAAGGGGAGTGATAAGTGAACAACACAATATTTCTCAAGAGGAAAGATGAGGAATGTAAGGAGTGAAAAAGAGAGTGTAAAAATCATAACCTATATGTCTTATGAGAAGACCTTAGGAGACAAGAAGCATACTAAGGACATGAGAAGACACTAAGTGACTAGTGACCATCAATGTACAGAGGAAACTTGTTTTTTATAGACACCAAATTGTGTAGGCAAATAAGCATGCTACTAAGATCAAATCATAAAAGGATATTGGTACAAGAAGAGGAAAATGGACCTCCCTTCTCATGACGTGTTCCCTGTTCCTCAATCAATCTACTGCAAATATTGGGTACTTTTTTGAGAAAGTAAGTAGCACTAAAAGATTTTTTTATTCTCCTTCTATAGTCTACTATCCAACTGCACCCTAATGGACCTCGGCTCTATCATAAGGCCAACTTTGACTGCAGGAAGGAGATGTTCTTTGAATCATGTCTTTTAGTGTGATTTGACTTTAAATTTTTTTAATACTTTTGTCTTTTGTATCAATGCCTTTTGTTTAAACAATTTGGCTTTTAAATGTTTTTTTTAAGCCTTTTTAAGATTCCTCCTTCATACAAAATTGGAATGACCAATCATGAGAGATAGAGTGATACACATGAATGAGAAGTAGGTTTAGGCTAAAGGAACCTAAGTAACCAAAGACAAGACTGTCTAGGACACTTAGGCTTAACAATGAACCAACATGTTATCTTAAGACTCAACCATGTATATGCTTAGTTTGTGGAAAGGGAATAAAGGGGAAAAAGAGATCCAAAGTGGACCAATGAAAGGAGGTTATAATGAGATTAATTATTTGGTAATTCATCACATGGTAATAGGAAATGACTAAAGGGAACCAAGTTTGTATAACCAAGTCACAATGATAATTAGCCTTGAAAAATAGAGATAAGAAAGTAAAAAATCATGAATAAACAAGAAGGGAATTTTGTTAAGAAAGAAAATTCAAGAGAGAAAGAGAAAACAATGATAAAAAAAGATATCCATAAGCAAACATAAATGATAATATAAATAATATAGAGTGTAAAAGTAAAGTAATTGTGTAAGATAAATAAGAATTTGACATAATTTCAAGTGATATAATAGATAGATAAAGATGATATTGGATCACACATCTAATCCAAATGAAAATGTAAAAATACCATGCATGTGCTCATAAATACTGATAAATCTGACCACACACATTATCTAGAACATCATATAGATTTCTATATGTGAATTGTTGCTAATGTCTCATATAACTTAAATTAAATTTGGGAAAATACTTCTCATTTAATCTCCTCAACAAAGAAAGTAGGAATGTTTGATGGATTGTGTTGAGAAGGGAAATCAGGTAAGGGATGCATGGGATCAGACTCTACGAGAGATGCAGGAATCATCGATGGGGAAGGATCCACAAGTGAGGGAAGGTACATGAGTGAAGGAGTCATGGGTTGAGGCACAAAAGGTGGTGAAGGGACTACAGGAGGGGATAAAACCATAGGAGGTGGAACCAAGGGAGAAGAAGGAGGAGATTGTATATGAGAATGACCTATGGAGGAACTGTCAAAGGTCTAGGAATAGCTATAAGGTAATCGTTAAGGTGTGGCTAAAGGATGCAAAAATGTTTGGTGTGATGGGTGCCACATTGGTGTCAAATATAATACACATCTCCATACTTAGGCATATATTAAGGCAGTACCTTAGGGGGAGGTATGGGTTTCTTTGAGGATTGAGGGGAAGCAGGATGCAAAGTATCAATATATTATCGTAGCTTAGGACAATGAGTGGATGAATGATTATCTATTTCATGAGAGTAACAGATGCTCGTGATTAGTCTTGGTAGAGGCACTCACAAGAAGAGATGTAATGGGAATGGAAGGAGTCTAGGAAAGCTCATCAACCCATTTGGTGGGAAATGGAGCCATCAAAGGCAAAGGAAGCAAACCATCACCAAGAGAATGAAGTGGCGGGGAAGGGATAGGACTAGGCTCAATAAAAGGATCAATAGAATCAGAAGCAGGGATATACTCAACTAAAGTAGGAATAGGAATGGGCTCTAATATAGGGTATATTGAGGGAGGGGTAGGATCTATAAAAGGTCAAATAAGGGTTGCACATATCTCAGGGATAAGCAAATTATAAGGGTTAGGGTACCTAGCAAAACGGTAAGGCCTAGTCATATCATGATCCATGAGCACACTTCTATGAGGTTCCTGAGAAACTAGAGGTATTGGTGCCATCTCTACCCTATGATAAAGAGGAAAAATACTAAAATTAGGAACTATAAGTGATGGAATATGGGAAGATATAGGAAAAGACTCAATCAAATAATAACAATAACAAATAATCTCAGCATTATGAGGCTAAATACGACCACCTAGGAAAGGATCATCTAAGGAATAATGATCATCATAATCAGGTGTGTGAAGATCAATGACACAAGTAGGGATGACCATGTGATCCAATAAAGTGTGGTGAATAGAATGTCAAGTTTTAGTCAAGACAATGGGAATATCATCACAAAGTGGTTTGTGAGAATGAGGCTGTAAACAAGTAAGAAGCTGAGAAATGAGATGAGGTGAAAAATCCAAAGTTTTAATCTTTGGGTTGATCTCATCAGGCTCATCATCATCAAAATCTAAGAGGTTAAGGGGAATGTTTCCAATGAGTTTTCGATGACTGTTATAACCTCTAGTGGAATTGATGGGAAAATTGAAATGTTGAGCCTCATGAAATGGAACACTGGGCAAAGGTTCAAGAGTAAGAATATTGAAGACACCACGATCTTGAAATCATTCAAAATTCCAAGGGTTAGTGTCACCTTCAACCATATAATGGCTCTATTGTGAGGGAATTTAATGAAATGACAAGCGGAAGAAGCAACTACTCTCATATGGTGAGTCCTCGACCTACCAAGCAAGATGTTATAAGAGAGAGGAAAGTTAAATATCATCACCTTCACATGAACAGTGACAGGTGGGACAGTAATGGGAATCCACACACAACTTAAAGGAATAATTTGCCTTTTATCATATCCTTGGCAGGTGTTGCATATGGACTTGAGATTACATTCATAATATCCAAAGGTTTTGATAAAATTAAGAGAGGTAACATAGGCACTGAAACCCTCATCAATCAATGCATGCTTGACTTGGATATTGCCTATTTGGACACTAATGAATAGAGGAGGATCATCCATATAAAGCAAAATCTCATCAAGAATCATATAAGTAATAGGAAATTTTAAAGAAAAAGAAGTGTCTATTATTTCATCAACATGGATGGACATCTCTTCACATTATTGTAATATGCTATCCTCAGATCCAGATAAGGTTGTTTCACTTCCTGTTAGGGGAGGACAAGGGAGGTTGATTTCAACAAGAGTTGCATGAGATAGTTTTGATGATGTAGAGAAGTCATCATAAGTTCAAGGATTTGAATTTGATATGGGAGATTAGTGAGATCCATAATGGGATCCCACTCATCATAACCCATGAGAAAGTTGTTTAAATAGGTGCAAAATGATTAAGGAGATCCTCAGAAGGAGGAACCAAAGTGCATTGGAATTTATGTTGATAAGAAAGAGAAGGTTTAGAACAAGGTTGTAAATTATGGTGAGAAGATGAAGCACTTGGTTCAGGTTGATTTTGAAATTTGGTATAAGAAGTGTTAGTATAAGCTTGATTATCATTAGTGTTAGGAAAAGAAGATGGATGGATGGTAGAAATAAAATGGGAAGTGTTATCCAAAGGAGGATTTGGAATTAGATCGTCAAAGGTTACAAAGTCATCTTGCTTCAACTCATTTAAATGAGTTGGAGAAGTATCTTAGGTAACATGAAATGTGCGAGATAACAGATGGGTGTAGATGGGTTAAGGGTCAATGAAAGTCACCACCCTTTGAATATTAGTCATATTAACCACATTCTCTTTTGAAGTGGGGTCAACAAGACTTTCTACATTGTTGGTAGAAGGGGTGGGCTTGTCTTAATTAGGTTGGTGATTAGGAAGAGGGTCTTTATAGATATCCAAATGAGCATTAGCTTGATTTAAGGCTTTAGATTTAGTATGTGATCTGTGAGCCTTAAAAGCAATGTCATAGGCTTGTTGACATTTTCTAATGATAGAATCATGATCAAATTAAGACCAAGAAGAAAATCCATCGCTAAATTATGGAGCTACCTATAAGTCTCATGAGAATGACCCCAACTAGCATGAAACCAATAAAATTTGTTAAGATCATACCTGGATTTCATAAGAGGAGTGGGATCAAGTTCTCATGGTAGAGGCCTAGGTAGACGCTTAAGTAATCCAGCTGAAGATAAAGGTTTGTGAACATTAATGGTATTGTTTGAAGATAAACGAGGATTGGTGTATTGTTGAGAAGGGGGAGTTGGTTCCATAGATTGGTTAGGAATGATAGCTTGAATGGTGTGAATGGTATCATAAGAGTCCGTGACACCATCATTAGTAACATTACAATTTTTGTCTTAAGTAAAAGATGAGGACCCATAAAAGGTTGGGGTGGATCAAATTAATGCATAAGAAAATCTTGATGTTTTTCTTGGTCAATAGCCTCTTCTAAAGTACGTGGAGAGAGTGTGCAGACTCGATATTATAACTTGGGAAAAGAAACATTGGTAAAGAGATGGAAAAGGTTATTATCAGCGATATTATGTTCACACTTATTGGACAATGTTTTCCACCTTTAACAAAAGTTTGGGCATTTTCATTTTCAAGTTGTTTACAATTTATGAATTGGGCCAAAATATTTTGAGGAAGATCACTAGTTTGGAACTCTTGAACTAAAGCATTCATTAAATCTTCCAAACTAGCAATGGAATGAGATCTAAGTTGGTTGTACCATTCTAAGGCATCACCCATGAGGGTTTTGGCAAGAGCTTGGTAGAGTCAAAGGTAATCAATTTTACCCAATCCTTATAAAGATTTCCAAATGTTTTGAGATGAAGGGTAGGATCAGTTGATCAATTATAAGAAATGGTAAGGGTGATGCCTCCTCTATCAATATTAGCAATTTGAGTGGTAAGAGGCTCATTTTGAATATGCTTAATGGTTTTGTTGATCAAAGGAGGTTAAGGGATGAGATTGCCTTTAGAATATTGAAGAGGAGGAGGGGGAACATTTTGATTATACATGCCCTAAATCATTGGTTGAGGATGAGTTTGAAGATGGAGAAGGTGATTTTACATTCTCAACATTTGATTTGTATTATGAACTTGAAAAGTATTCATTCGATTAAGTGTTTGTAACAAAAGTTGGTTGGTTTGATTGGAATTGTTAGTATTATTTGTGTTAGGGTGATTAATTTTCATTAAATAATAAACTAGTAATATTAAATTACTCATAGCGAATTGTAATACAATTATTTATCGTAGGTAGTTTGGTAGGTTATTTAGGTTAGTAAAATTTGAAAATCTTTTAAAGTTTATAATTGTAACCTTTGATTTATATTTAGGAGATTATATTGTTTTTGTTTTTATCATTCCTATTTTATATGAACTATTATGAGCTTATATTTGTGTATAAATAAAGGTCTATAATTGTATTTTTTTATTAAAATTAAATATACTTTGATTATTCCACAATATTTTATATCGAAGCTTTCAAATCTCTGAGCTTGGAACTGTTAGATGTTGACGCAGTGGATTGCACCCGGGGCAAGGAGACCGAGCTCCTGCCTTCCACACGCAACAATGGAAACTCCCCTCTCACCTGTGGGACCAGCGAAGCTGGAGGGGAGAGTCTCTAGATAAGGGCTAGCTCCCTTTGATGCATCATGTTTGTTCCAGTAAGTGCTAACATATATATATATATATATATATATATATATATAATGGGGGGGATGGAAAGGGAGAAAGATTGCAGGAAAACAAACTACTCTAAAGAGGTGATGCACCAAAATAAAGTCGACCTTCTCACATCCACACTTAAATCAGACAAACACATACATACACTTCAGACTTGGCAGAAGGACCAGGCTGCAAGAAACTTGGCATGGAGGCTCTAATGGATAATATAGAAAATAGAGATTCACCAAGGTGCTATGAAATGCACACTATAAGTAATTTATTTTATTTATGCACTTCCAAATATAGCTATCCTTGTCAACTGCAGAAATGGCACCTTGTAGACAACAAGTTTGTTGGTGTCAAACCTGTGAAAGCATCAAGAAATAATGACTAAACACAAACTAACACTCAAGACATACTCATAAATATCTATCCAAGATAGAGGTAAAAAATGCATTTATTGATTCAGGTGAAATTTTGCCAGGGCTACGCCTTATAAATATGGAAGATGATTACAAAAATGACAAGTCTCCAATATATAGAAGAAGAAAGGAGGCCTTTTGGCACCCCTTTTACAAGTGACCCATGTGCCTTACGAGCATTGGGAAGAGCAAGCCACTCAAAACATCAATGAGTTGTGCCATTTGTTTGCTTGTAAGGCCACTTCTTCAAGGTGATTACACAGTTTGTCTACTCATAAATGTGAAATGAAGAAAACCAGTTGCACTGCTAGCTGTTGCACCTCCTAATGGTCAATTCACAAGCACTGTATCATCTACCAAAATAACTTCTTGAATTGGTGCCTCCCTTTGCCACTTGGAATATTTGCCTGCTCCTACACTTGGCACTTTGTCTTTTAACTATCTTGTCTCTTCTAGCTCCTTCGGCCCTTTGGGCTATCTCTGGGCGGGTAGCTGCATTTCTAGGCCTTTTCCATGGTTAGCGCTCTTTTAGTTCGAAAGCAAACAACTATTTCACTGTGTTAAAATTGATGTTCAAGCGGTCGTCATCACTTTGAAAACCAATGACTAATTCGCTTCCTTATATTTGACGGCTTTCAAGAAGTCATTGTCCTCAGCAAATACCTTCAGGCTTTTCTTTTTTGGCCCTTTGTTGAACCAACTCATTTGAACCAAAATTGGTTCAACAGTTCAATGGTTCAATACTACGCATCGAGCAGATTGAACTGAACATTGAACCACTCGCTTTGAACCAAGCTTGTTGAACCAAGCCATTTAACTAAGCTTGTTGAACCAAGCCATTGAACCGAGCTCATTGAACCAAGCCATTGAACTGAAATTGGTTCAACAGTTCAATGGTTTAAATGATTATTGAATTGAGGTGTTTGAACTGAGCAATGAACTCTTTGTTAAACTAAAATCCGCTGAACCGTTTAAACTTTGCTGAAGCGCTGAAACTAGGCCTTTGAACCGAAGCCTTTGAACCAAAATGTTGAATTGGTTTAGCGGTTCAACGCTGTGTGCCAATGAACCTACCGATTGAACCAGAGCCTGAAATTGAAGTGATGGTTCAATGGTTCAGTGCTGCCAACCTTCCTTGTGAATCCTCTTTAGACAAATGTTTGAAAAGCCTTGTAAAACCCAGCACTTTTTGAACTGATTCTTCTTTTGCCAAGGATTTTACCTGCTGAGTCTATAGAAACTCCTGGACTTGTGCAAAATCAAAAAATGAATTGGCCTTAAACAACAGGGGAAGAAGGGGACTGATTTTTTGCCCTGTTGGGCAAAAATGGTCAATAGATTGGTGCCTCCCAAGGGAAGCATCCCTGCTATGCTTAGAAGCTAGTTGCCTTAAAAATCCATTGGGCACGGAGTCAGATTGTAACTTTAAAAACAACAACTTTTGATAAATTCTAGAATCAATCACGCAGATTCACCCCAAGAGGAAAAGAAAAACACACACAAAGCTAAGAAAACTACTTGTGCAAACATCACTTAGGGAAAACAGGGAAAGAAAACTGAAAGCAACCTATTATATATAGCTAACCAGGCATTTTTTATTCCCTCTTAGATCAAAGGGAAAACTTCTAACATCCCCTTCCTGGCAAGAAGACTTATGGTGCTAGGCAAGTAGTTAAATGAAAAGGAAAGCTGGTGACCTGCTCCTCTTGCCTGTCACCTGATTTGGCTTGTACCTGAGTGGAGATTCAAACATGCTTCCAACGTATACGTACTCTGTTTGTTCTTGGAAGCTTGCCTCCTGTTGGTTCTTCAAGCTGATGTATCTCATCAAGAAATCAATTACTACCGGTTCATCACCATAAGCCCCTTGATACGCATCATTTACTGGCTTGTTCTCTTCTACCTCATGCTCGGGTTCCATGGTATGACCATCTTCCTTGATGATTTCAAAGAAGATATCTTCAGATTCACCAACCTCTCGGAGGGATAAATCTACAAAATTGCAGCCTCTTTACATGCTTGTTTGAACCCCAATGTTGCCTTCTCCGCTCTTATCCAGCTCATAGCCTCCTTGAAGAACATTGTAGCCTGCCTCAATGACTCCAAATGAATCATTCAAAACATGAACAAGAGATTGTCCATGATCCTCCATGTCACCTAAGGTGATCTCCTCCTCATCCATACTCATGAAGTCTCCCTGGTTAGTCATAAACTAAGCATACTCCTCTTCACTTGCTTCCTTCAAGACAAATTCCTCCTTGAGAAGGGGTGAAGTGGAAGGCTGATGGACGAACTCGTGTGGAAGAGGAGGCAGTCCTTGAACTAGAACCAAATGATTCTCCTCTTTCCATTTGGTCAGCACTTCACCTATATCAGGCATAGCCTGATAGCTCTCTTGGGGATGTGTAGGTGGGGTGTGTTTAGACATGGAATGTGATGTTGGGTCTGAACCGTCCATCACACATTTGATGAGGAGACCTGCTCTAGACTCCAACTCTATAATCCGCCTATCTATATCCTCTTGGAAGAGCCTTTTCTAGAAGTCACAATCATCATCAGGAGCAGGAGCAACCCCATCTTCTTCAAGGTTTTGAGCAAAACCTTTCTCTTCTTCTTCCTTTTTTCTCCAAGATTTCACTGTTTGCTTCCAACTCATGATCTTGGGATTGGAATCTTGCTCCTGTGAATAGGCATCAACTCTATCCTCTTCAAGGTCCTGAGCTGGTTCATGATGTTCCTTCTTCCAACTTAGAATTTGGAGATCATGTTGAAAGACTTGAGGAGGTTGGGGAAGATTTGGGAGGGTCTGTTCATGTACAAGAAGAGCTGTCTGAAAAGAGGCGTGCTGAAAAGCTCGGCACACGAGATTGAGGGTAGGATCGATTGATGTATCGAATGAGTCAGAATGAGCAAATGCCATCTGATAGAAAAGATTTGGCATACAAGAGGGAGTTTTCTCTAGAATAGGAGGGGGCAGACCTTGGGCCAAAATTTCTTGATTTTTGTCCCTCCACTTTACCAACACTTCATCAATATTAAAATTAGCTTGTGGATTGGTGGAAGGGGTGTATTTTGGTGTCGGCTCCTCTATAAGGTCTGAAAGCTCCATCTCTCTTTCTCTAAGCAGTCTCATCCTAGCTTCTAATTCCTCAATCTGCTTGGTCAGATCATCCTCATTTTATACCTCTTGGTGCTCATGGGAGTCATCATAGAGATGGGGAGTGCATGAAGATTGCCATGAAATGCAAGGAGCTTCTTGAAGAAGGGTGGGGGGAACTTGAAAAGGACTAACCTCATCTTGTACCTCACACTCTTGGACAATGTCTTTCACCCCCTTGCTATTCCATGACTCAACCACTTTATTCCAGCTCAAGAAATTTGGACCGGGCATCTCCTTTAGGGTTGGTGGGGCCACAATGTGAGGGGGTAGTTAAGATTTAGATTCCACTTCCCTCATTGCCAAAATGGACTGCTGCATCTGAAGGTTTTCCAATTCGATCTGTCTATCAAGATTAGCCTTAAACACAAGGTTTATTATTTCAAAACTCTCCTCAACATAATTGGGGAAAGGACTTTGACAGGCTTGACTTGGCTTATAAGTAGGGGTTATATATGACTGATATGATGCTTGGGGCAGCAAGTATGTAGGTTGATAGACTTGGTAAGGCTGCCTCTCATGAACACTCAGCTTCTCTTCCAAAGATGCAATCAAACCACCCACATCCAACATCTCATTTGTAAGCCTGTGCCAATTGGCTCTTTCGATGGGAGTCCATTCCTTCTTAACCTGATTCAGTGCATTTCTCACTTGATGGACAATATGATCAGGAATTTATTGGCCACATCCCCTTCTGGTGTCAAGATCTATTACATATTTTTCGTATCCCAACAGTGCTTGTTTGAAGGCAGAAACAGGTTGATTGGCAAAGAGACTGGGTTGAGTAGGAGAAGTGACATATTGAGAAGACTGGGCATAAGGTTGATATAGCTTATGGCAGGGTTGAGACTAGCCATATTGAACCTGATAAGGATCAATGTAAGGCTGGTAAGGATCATAGCCATGTTGTCTAAAGAAAACAGGGTCCATGGCTCAGAACGATGGGATTATACATACTAGAATATTGTTTCTTGATGGTATGGTACCAGAACTACTTAACCAATTGATTTAACTCAAAGTCGCCATTGGTGTTTGATGCAAAAGCCTCCAAAGGTTGATTGGTCGAAGAACACACCAAAATTTCTTCAACTCTGTGGACACAACTTGTCCTAGTTGGTCCCACCGGGCGTGCCAAAAATATTTGATGCAGTAGATTACACCTAGGGCAACGAGGCTGAGCTCCTGCCTTCCACACGTAACAATGGAAACTCCCCTCTTACTTGTGGGACTGATGAAGTTGGAGGGGAGAGTCTCTAGATAAGGGCTAGCTCCCTTTAATGCATCATGTTCATTCTAGTAAGTGCTAACACACACACAGATATATATATATATATATATATATATATATATATATATATATATATATATATATATATATAATGGGGGGATGAAAAGGGAGAAAGATTATAGGAAAACAAACTACTCTAAAGAGGTGATGCACCAAAATAAAGTCAACCTTCTCACATCCACACTTAAATCAGACAAACACATACATACACTTCAGACTTGCAGAAGGACCAAGCTGCAAGAAACTCGGTAGGGAGGCTCTAATGGAAAATAAAAAAAATAGAGATTCACCAAGGTGCTATGAAATGCACAATGTAAGTAATTTCTTCTATTTCTGCACTTCCAAATACAGCTTTCCTTATCAGTTGCAGAAATGGCACCTTGTAGACAATAGGTATGTTGGTGTCAAACCTATGAAAGCATCAAGAAACAATGACTAAACACAAACTAACACTCAAGACATACTCATAAATATCTATCCAAGATAGAGGTAAAAAATGTGTTTATTGATTCAGATGAAATTTTGCCAGGGCTATGCCTTACAAATGTGGAAGATGATTACAAAAATGAAAAGTCTCCAATATATAGAAGAAGAAAGGAGGCCTTTTGGCACCCCTTTTACAAGTGACCCATGTGCCTTACAAGCATTGGGAAGAGCAAGCCACTCAAAACATTAATGAGCTACGCTATTTGTCTGCTTGTAAGACCGCTTCTTCAAGGTGATTACATAGTTTGTCTACTCTTAAATGTGAAATGAAGAAAACTAGTTGCACTACTAGCTATTGTGCCTCCTAATGGTCAATTTACAGTCACTGTATCATCTACCGAAATAACTTCTTGAATTGGCACCTCCCTTTACCACTTGGACTATTTGCCTGCTCCTACACCTGGCACTTTGTCTTTTCCCTATCTTGTCTCTTCTAGCTCCTTCAGCCCTCGGGGTTATCTCTTGGTGGGTAGCTGCGTTTTTGGGCCTTTTCCATGGTTAGCGCTCTTTTAGTTCAAAAGCAAACGTATATTTCACTGTGTTAGAATTGATGTTCATGTGGCTGTCATCACTTTGAAAACTAACGGCTAATTCACTTCCTTATATTTGATGGCTTTTGGGACGTCATCATCCTCAACAAATACCTTTGGGCTTTTCCTTTTTGGCCCTTCATTGAACCAACTCATTTGAACTAAAATTGGTTCAACGGTTCAATGGTTTAACGCTGTGCACCGAGCCAATTGAATTGAACATTGAACCACTCGCTTTGAACCAAGCTCATTGAACCAAGCCATTGAACTGAGCTTGTTGAGTCAAACCATTAAACCGAGCTCGTTGAACCGAAATTGGTTCAACGGTTCAATGGTTCAAACGATTATTGAATTGAGGTGTTTGAATTGAGCGATGAAATCTTTGTTGAAATAAAAGCCACTGAACGATTTGATCTTTGCTGAAGTGCTGAAACTAGGCCTTTGAACCGAAGCCTTTAAACCAAAACATTGAACTAGTTTAGCGGTTTAACGCTGTGTGCCAATGAACTTGTCGATTGAACCAGAGCCTGAAATTGAAGCGATGGTTCAATGGTTCAGTCCTGCCAACCTTCCTTGTGAATCCTCTTTAGACAAATGTCTGAAAAGCCTTGTAAAACCCAACACTTTCTGAACTGATTCTTCTTCTGCCAAGGATTTTACCTACTGAGTCCGTAGAAACTCCTGGACTTGTGCAAAATCAAAAAATGAATTGGCCTTAAACAACAAGGGAAGAAGGGGACTGATTTTTTGCCCTGTTGGGCAAAGATGGTTAACATGAGATAAGAAGGAGAGGCCCGTGCACTCCCACACATTTGTAGAGGCTGCAAACAAAAAGAAGGCAATATATATATATATATATATATATAGACGTCAACATGGCTTCAATGCCTTTTATGCTACGTATATATTTTTCTTTATAGATCTTAACGCTTCTGCTTCAAAGCTATGTATGTTACATTTAAATCCAACATACATAGCTTTGAAGCAGAAGCGTTAAGATCTATTAAGAAAAATATATACGTAGCATAAAAGGCGTTGAAGCCATGTTGAGGTCTGGGAAACTTAATAAAGATTGCATTGGAAATAAGCTTGATGTCATTCTTGGAGACTACAAATAATGATATTTTAGAGAACAAAAGATCTTGAGTAAGGCATGGTGCAGTTGTAAGCATTGGAGACCAGTTTTTCAATAAAAGGCATAGGAGAAAGGCATTAAAAAAAGAATCTTAAGCCATTGAACAATGACTGTTTAAAGAACAAAGGAAGAGTTGGAATAAAGGTTGGTATAATTCTTTTAAGTTTGTAAATTACAAACAATAGTTTATAAGTTTATTAAATTCAATCACAAGCACCAAACCAACTCTTTAGATCTCAAAACCGCCATCCATTTATGTCATTTGTTGCATATATACCTCAAAATCGCCTTTTTATTTATCAAAACTACTTACATAATATTTCCTTTGCTGCAAATTCCATGAAATACCACTCATTAGCAAATCCATGGTATATTGAGGTTAGTGGTTTTGCTTGAAAAACATAAATTTTTAACATACAAATACAATTTTTGTCTCATCATCACTTGTATTGATGCAAAGTTGAGTTGGTGGGTTTAATTTTTAGCAAAGTGGAGGTGGGAGGTTTAAATCCCTCAAAAACATTTTTTTAGAGAAAATTTTAGTAGCCACTCCAACTTTGTCCATTCCATTATATAACTAATTAAATTAGCAGTAAATGTACTAAAAAAAATTTAAAATGCAAAGTTAAAAAAAATTTGCCAAAAAGAGGCCAAAGATACCAAAAATAAAAAACAAGCAGTTTTTTAATTTTTTGAAAAGTATTGTAAATTTCTTTTGTAAACTATTGTATTGCATAAATTCTTAAGTTTTTCAAACTTGATGTAGTGTTCAGTCATAGCTATACCTCTAACTCACATTTACGAGTAATGTTGTCATGCTTGAGTTACTACATACACAACCTAACACAGCTGCAACAATGACATTTGGACATCATCCCTTTAAATCATCAGGGAGAAACAAGACACATTCACTCATATCCTTCCCTTTATATACCCATTCATTTCAATTGAAGGGTATAAATCTTGACTGGTGGTATTTCCAAGTATATAGTAAGGTTATGTGCGCGTATGCAAAAATCCATCTAAGTGATAATGATTAGATAAACCCTTGTTAGTACTATTTAGGTATCAAGTATCAAATTCTTTTCCTTATGTTTATGCCTCTTTTCCATACCATCAGGTATACAAAAAGGGTGAGCTTCTTCTTTGTACCGATGTGTATAAAGGAGGGGCATGTATAAAGAAAGGTTTGGTATATCATTTTGACGGTATATAGAAAGGGAGACATGTTTACCTAGAGTGATAAGGAACCAATCCATCACCCATAGTTTTGATAATGTCTGCACAAGGTCCAATTTTTTTTTTGCCAAATTCACAGTTACTCAAAAGTGACAACTACTCTACATAAAAGACAAAGCTCAAAACTCAACTAGAGTTTGAGGAAATTTGGTCTGTAGTAGATGGATCATCTACCTAATATGCAACATACATTGATTGACAACATAAATTTGATAAAGCCAATTAGAAGGCTCAATTGATTATCATGTTTGGAGTATCAAATGAAGTTCACCCACACATTTGTGAAGCCAAAATAGCTAAAGAATCTTGGGATAAGCTCCAAAATGTATATGAGGCCAAAAATGAGAGCACAATTTTTCATTTATGAATTCAACTCTACTCTCTCAAATTGAGGTCACGATAAATAGTTAAGACCTTTTTAAGACGTGTTGCAACACTGACGACATCACTTCAGTCCTTGGGTGAGATAGTTTCATATGACTCTCTTGTACCTAATGTATTGAGAGCATTGCCACCCTCATACATGATTTTCGTGACCACTTTGACCATCATAAAATAAAAACCAAGTTTTGAAAAATTGGTAAATTGTTACTATAGGAACAAGGTTTCAACACTCATGACAAACAAAAAGAACATGCACTAATTTCTCATCAATAAAAAGGCAAGAAACCAATCAAATCTTCATCAAAACCTAACTCAAAGCAAAATTCATGAGGAAAGTCACAGAAACAATGTCTTATTTATGGTTTTAAAAAACATGACCTAAAAGATTGTTGGTACAATACCTTCAGAAAAGGATCTTTTAGTGGTCAAAAGTTCACTAACCAACAATCATCCCCTAGCTCTTTCAGTAAACCACAAGGACCAAAAAAGGGGACTTGGCAAAATAAATCAAAACAATAAGGCAATATTGTTGAATAAGAAGAACATGATGAGGAAGATACCTATTTGTAGTCTACATATATCCATGATGTATCCACATTACAAAGTGACATATGGTATGTTGACTCGGGTGTAGCCTGACACATGACAAGTAGAAAAGACTAGTTTTTGACTTTAAAGGACACACCCAATAAGAATCATGTTTCTTTAGGTGATGATACCTCATACAGTGTGTAAGTAATTGGCAACATTGCTTTACCACTAGGCATGTAAACATGTAAAATCATAAATGTTCTCTATGTACCTAGATTAACCAAAAACTTGTTATCAGTAAGTTAACTCTTAGACCATAATTTGAAGATTAAGTTTGATTGTAAAGGTGGAATGAATTTGTGTTTGATCAGAGACAAATCTAGAAACTCCAAAATTGTTGCATGAACATCTAATGTGAACCGTATGTTTCGTCTTGATTTCATTTAAAGAAATAATCAAGCACTTGTTGTAAAGGAAATAGAGTCAACACAACTATTGCATAGGAGATTTGGCCACATCAATTTTCGATATCTCGACACACTCCACTGTATAAAAATGGTAAGAGGATTACCACCCCTTAAAAAGGGTACAAATAAATGTCACAATTTCTTTGTAGGAAAACAACATTGAATTCCATTTCATAAAAGTACCTATAAATCTAATGATAAACTTGATCTGGTTCAAACAGATCTTTGCGGACCAATGACACCTAGATATTCTAGATTTAAGTACTTTATGATCTTTGTTGATTATTGTTCTAGAAAAATGTGGATCTACTATCTAAAAACAAAGGATCAAGACTTTAAAATTTTCAAAAAGTTCAAAGTGATTGTTGAAAATGAATTTGGTTGACACATTAGGACCCTCCACATAGATCATGGGGGGAATTCACCAGTAATGAGTTTAAAAATTTCTTGCAATCAAATGATATTCATTGTCAAATGGCACCTTTGCATACGCCAAAACAAAATGCAATTATTGAATGGAAGAATCATACTATTGTAGAAATGGTGTAATGTATGATATATGACTTAGGCTTAACAAAGGCATTTTGGGTAGAAGCTACCAAAACTATCATATATCTACTAAATAGAGTACCCACTATAGCTTTTGATGGAGTAACACCACATGAAGTGTAGTCAAGGAAAAATCCATCTATAACTTATCTTCAAGTTTTTAGATGTCAAGTAAGTATGCACGTTCCCAAAGTGGAATGAACTAAGCTTGATATGAAAGCCCAAAAATATGTGTTCTTAGGGTACAATGAAGAAGCACTTGCCTATAAACTCATGGATACAAAAAACAAAAAAATCTACACCAACATGGATGCTGCATTCTTTGAAAATAAAGAATTAGAAGTTCCTTCTATAAGTGCACCTGATAAATAAATCAATCCCATAGAAAATATAGAAGATGGTGATCTCCTAGATGAATACAGTAATGATGATGGGAATAATGGTGCAACTCCACCACCTATAAGAACTACTCAAGGTATGACTAAATGTTATACAAACACACTTAGAGATGCAAAGTTTCATGGTGTTCCAAACACATCCACCACTAGACCAAGGACTCATAGTATGGCTCATGGTGAGGTCAATTTGGCCTTAATGAGTACAATTATTCAATCTATCGATCCCTCTATAGTTCAAGAAGCCCTATAGTTGAAACCTTGGAAATATACCATGGATGTAGAATATAATTCACTCATGAAAAACAAAACATGGCAGCTTGTAGATCTTCTACTAAGGAAGAAGCCAATCGGATGTAAATAGATCTTCAAGACAAAGTACAAAGTAGATGGCAATCTTGAAAAGCACAAGGCAAGACTGGTTGTGAACGGGTATGTTCAGAAAGAAGGCATTGACTATGAGGAGACATTTGCTCCCATAACAAATATCAAAACAATCAAGATGATTTTTGCTTTAGCTACACAGTTTGGCTGAAAAGTCCATCAAATGGACGTGAAAAGTGCCTTCCTTAATGGGGACTTACAGGAAGAAGTCTATATGACTCAACCAAAAGGTTTTTTCAAATATAGAAAAGAAGATAAAGTTTGTAGACTTATCAAATCACTGTATGGTCTTAAACAAGCTCTTAGGGAATGGTATAGCAAGATTGATGAGCATTTCTTGAAACATGGATTTGAAGGGAATCCATATGATCTGAATCTCTACCTCAAACAATAAGGGGGGGAGATGGTGATTGTAGTTGTATATGTCGATGATCTAGTCATCACTGGAAGTTTAGTGAATATGATTGAATAAATAAAGAAAGATTTGAATCGATTATTCGACATGAGAGATCTTGGGCTTATGTATTATTGTCATGGTTTGGAAGTTTGGCAAAGAGAAAATCATATTTTCGTATCTCAGCTCAAATATGTCAGGACAATACTCAAGAAATTTCAAATGATGGATAGCAAACCATTTGCAGTACCTATGGAGACAAAGGTTTAGTTCTCTTGAGCAGATCCATCACCACAAGTAAATGCAACTCTATATCGATAGTTAATGGGGAATCTCATTTATCTAACATACACTAGGCTAGACATCAACTATGCTATCAATTATATTTTAAGGTCCATGCAAGAGCCCAAGATCAGTCACTGGAAAGAAACAAAGTGAGTATTGAGGTACATCAAAGGAACTATAGATTTTGGCCTAAAATACAAGAAGAATGATAACTTCTTCTTGATAGGATATTCGGACTCAGATCATGTAGGGAACATTGATGACAGGAAATCCACTTCAGTATTTGTATTCTTTTTAGGATCTAGACCGATATAATGGGGGAGTAAGAAGCAAGATTGTGTTTTAAGGTCCTCCACATAATTAGAATATTGTATCGTAGGAAGAGCTATCTATGAAGCGATTTGGCTCAAACATGTACTTGAAGGATTTGGATTACCACATGATCAACCAATAATTCTTCATGTAGACAATGAAGGAACAGTGAAACTTATTTGTAATCTAGTGTTTCATGAATGCACTAAACACATTGAGGTGCAAGTTTATTTCATCCATGAACATGTTATAAACAACAACATCCAGCTTCAGTACTGCCTGATAGATCAACAATGTGCATATGTTTTTACCAAAGCACTTGTGTAGGAAAATTTTAAGGGATTTAGAGAATTTCTCTCCTGTTCACTTGAGACAATGCTGAATTAAGGGGGGGAATGTTAGGATGATTAATTCATCATTAGATAATAAATGAGTAATATTAAATTACTCACAGTGAATTGTAATATGATTATTTACCATAGGTAGTTTGGTAGGTTATTTAGGTTAGTAAATCTTGATTTTTTTTTAAATTTAGTAATCGTAACTTCTGATTTATATTTGGGAGATTATATTATTTTTGGTTTTATCATTCCTATTTTATAGGAACTATTATGAGCTTATATTTATGTATAAATAAATCTCTGTAAATGTATTTTTTTATGAAAATAAAATATACTTTGATTATTCTATAATAATTTGAAGCATTAGAGTTGGAATGAGTGGCTTGGGTACCACTATAGGTATTGGTAGGAGATTGAGAAGAACTGTTAGAATGTGAGGCACTAGTGGCAAATTTTTCTTGTGTGGTAAAAGATGGATTACTGAAGGAAAGGAAACACTAGAAGCATGATTACCTTGGGTAGCAAACGATGCATTAGTAGAAGGATTAAGGATAGTGGATCTTATAAGAGACCCACTAGATGTAGAACTTACCATTTTAGTGGCGATTCTAAGCATGGAGGTAGAAGAAGTTAAATAAGAAGAGGTCATGGTATGAGGAGGGGTCATAATTAAGGGAAGAGGTTGATAATCAAAGAAAGTAGTACCTTCAAATCTATTTGAGAAAATAGGAGTATGTGAATGAGGCTATTTGGATTGACCACTAATCATAATATGGTAAATGGTAGAGGGATCCTTTCCTTGATGTTGGGGAAATTCAGAGATAAAGAAGAGCATTTCAAGGGTATACTCTAATTCAAGTTGAACTTCTAAGGAGAACAGAGGATTATGCTATGAAGAGGTATTAGGAGGGGTCCCATAGTTTATTATGCAAGTGGCTATGTGAACATTACTCTCATCTAAGAGTGGAGCCCTACTTTGCATATGGGAGACCTTATGAGGATGGGTAAGACTCATCATGTCTATTGAATTCAATTTAGTATTATCTTCAAATAGAAATATCATGATGAAAGAGAAAGATTAAAACCAGGTAAAAGAGATGAGAAAGCAAGCAAATAGGAAGTGACATAAAAAGTATAGGGTCGACTAGGTTGACCTAGCATAGGAAACAGGGCTTGCAAATAATACAATGTTGATTGGGTTAACCTAGCACACCAAACAAAGGTTGAAAAAATGTATAGGGTTGACCTAGTACAATAGATAGTGAAAATCAAACAACTTAAAATAGATTATGTCAACTGAAATGACTGTGTATTGAAACAAGAATGATTTCTATAAGTATTTAGAAAAGAAAGAAATTAAGGGAGATAAATAATCAATTAAATCAATGATGTTAATCCAATTGAGGAACACATCAAAAAACCTTGCACTAACACTGGATAATGCAAGTTTTTGCAATACAACACATAATTTGAGCAAAGAGCAAACAATCAACTTGGGAAGTAAAATCTAACTAGATGGTCAACCTAAATGTTTTCAGATTATTATAATATAGTTTTAAATGTGATAGGGAATTGGTTGTAATCAAGGAACTATAAAGAAATCTAAGGATGGTTTCAAGAAATTTGGGCTGAAAGGGATCTATATTGGTAATGGTGCAGGTTTGGTATTGGGGCCTACCCCCTCACTTCACACACCGTACTGATAAGGGTGTCGGGTGCTTAGCCAAAATATACCATTAACCATGTGTTTATACTTAGCCAGAAAACCAACTTGGGTTCCCCCTTGGTGATGAAATCCAAGTAGGTTGGATTTGGGTAGACAATTGTTAAAATACTTGTTATGATTTTGTGATTTGGTTGTGTGTGCATAAAATAGAAAATAGTGAAACTAAATGGTATATTGAAAACCACCTAATTAGATTATGTGATCTATTATAAGCATGAAAACAACAAGAAATTAAAGTGTGAGCTAATTTACTAACATGTATGGGTTAATTCCAACTTTGAAACATAGTACAATGTCAATTCAGTTGATAGTGTATGCACATAATATAGAATAGGGTTGATAGTGTCGCCTTTATACTACAAAAGTAAAGAGTCTAAAAATGAACAAGGTTGACAGAGTTGACCTAGTTATTTAGACAACATATAAAATACATAACTAGATCAATAGAGTCAACCTAGTTGACTATACAAGGGAAGTTTTAAAGACTACAAACTTTGAAAAGAAAGACTATAAGGAAAAAGAGAAAGGATAGAAAGGAACCTTGGTGGGTTTGAAGATGTAGAGAAGGGAGATTGCTATCTAAGAACCTTGATAACTGCTTATAAATCCTACTAATATGGTTGACTGGGTCGACCTAGCTTTGCAAAACCCTGTTGTTGAGTGCCTAAAATGTACAGAGTCAATTGGGTTGACTTATTAATCTAAACTAGATGTCTGAAAGTCTAAAAAAATTTACTATGTTGACTGAGTCAATCTAGTAGCCTTTACTTGGAAAATAACTTGCATAGAAAGAAAAAAATCGTATGGATGCAACTCTGTATTAAACCTGCACATAGATGTTAGAACTATGTCGACATAATCAACCCAATATGTCAAATATATGATAAAAATAATGATACAATAATGAAAAATAAGTGAAAAAATCTTACAAGGGTTAGTCCACATCAGGTTCAATAGAATATATGTAATCATAAATGCTTCATGTCTATAAATCAATCATAACTTAGAGAAGAAATAACATACCTACACTTCTGATTTGGAATGCATTTGTTAAATAGGAGCATGACTGATTTGGGCATTCACTAAACCCAATTAGGGGATCCTTTATCAGAATACACTATACTAAGGAGGGTTCTAAATTCTCTAGTCTAACACAATCATGCAATAACCCTAAGAGGGTCTTAGGTTTTGATATTTCACCTAAACTAGTAACAAGTAAAGTAAATTTAATATAGTTCTCACAAAAGCTTATGGCACAAATTGGGGGTTAGTAATGATAAAAATAAACATGCATAGAAGACATATACTCACATAAATGTATATGGAATCCTAATGCATGGAAGAGAAGTGCAAATGCATATCTATCTACTCTTTATGTAGGATAAATAAAGTTTTGAATACTTACCTTTGAAGACGAATCCACCAAACCTCAATCTCTCCCTTGGCCAAGGTTTTTCATAAGATGTTATTGTGGTATGTAAGGATGACAAAGTCAAATCAGTTCTAGGTTACAAAACCTATCAATGCATCTAAAAGACTTATCCACAAGACAAGATCCATATCTCCAAAGAAAGTATGAAACCCCAAGCTTTACTTCTCAAGTATAATGGTCAATAAGAAGATGTTCGTTCACTCTTACTTCTTATTTCAATTATTCTTAATAAATGATGGAAATGAAATTGTATTTATAGGCATATTCAACACTAAACCCTTTTGAAAATCTTGGCCGATAGGGTTGACCCAATCGACCTAGCACAGTTTTGGACAAATATTCACTAGGTCATGATCTAGGTCGGCCAAAGGTCAAACTAGTTCCTAAGTGAAATATACACAAAACTATACATGGTCGACCCAATCGACCTAGTACAATCAAATGAAAAAATGGGATTTAGGTGAAGAATAGGAGGATAAAAGGTAGCATATCCCTAAGATGGGTATATTAGAGAAAAATAAGCGTAGGGTTAATGGTTTTAGGAGACAAGTGTGTGGATAACAAGTGGCATAAAAGACAACAATTATGTGAAGCACCAATGGTCTGCCCACCTCTTTCCAGGTGCACCCCTTAAGGTGTGCACTCAAAAAGATTGAGACTCAATGGGTTCTTGCAAGATATAAAGTGTGAATAAGTGATAAAAAATTGAAAATATTATGTGTATACACAGTAGAGCAATGATGCATTATAGTTACATTTTTTAGGCTCAAAAACTTGGTAGGTGTAGTGATGCACCGAGTAACACAATGACTTTTCTAAAGCTATGATTGGTCCACTTGTATCATGATGATAACTAGAGGCTATGTGGAGAAGTATGCTTTTGAATTTTGTGAGATCTTCTCTCTTCACTACTATCAAGAGTGATAAGTACACTAATTACTATTCAGATTTGGAACAATGTTATTCCTACATGGTGATCTCTATTAGGGAGAAATAAATAAAAGTGTTGAGGCAAAGGAATTGTTGGTTTGCATTTTGAAGAAATCATTGTACAAGTTTCCATTAGACATATTGATGGAGTACATGATATTCAATACCTTTATGGAGAGCCTATGTGTTATGACATGTTGGATGCAGGCCCTGATATGATCACTATTATAATGGCTTAGGTGTTAAGGATGCAGTGAAGGTGGTATATGTATCAAACTAAGATGGAGATGCACAAGGATGAGAAATCAAGGAAGTACCCCACTTCTTATATTATTGAGTTTTCTTTCCAGAAGCATCCTATAAAAGTGGAGAAGACATGTTATTATGTCCCATATATTAGATTCATCAGGATTATGAAGCCTAGTAATGCCGTGGTGAGCATTAGATCAGATATTCCTAAGTAGTGAGAGTTGTGAGCGGTTCATGGTAGAATCTCATTAGAAGATTGATTTATGGTGTGGAGAAGTGATTGGTCACTTTAGTGCCATAATTTGCTATGGTGGAGCAGATGTTGACAAAGTTGATCAGGACAAAGAAGTTTTAATAATGCAAGAAAACTTCTATTAGGTTTGTGTCAGGGCAGTAGAAGGCATTTATGAGTAGTTGATTATATAATAATCAGGTGTGGTAAAATCCTATGTATATTGACTTCAAGTGGGATAATATTAGGATGTGAAGTCACTATTCATAGGGACTATTCATGGTGATGTGGCCTAGTGGTGATATGGATGGTTAGTGATGTGGCTAGGTGATGACTTGGCATGACACATGATGGGTGGTATGGACCACAGAGCATCTTTAAAAGTCAAAAGAGGAGGTGAGATAAAGTGGGATGCATTTCTCCACTAATTCACATGGGTTGGGTTGTATGAAAGCATGTGAGGACATAATGATAGTGGATCACATGTTTCTACTTTGGCATGTGCTTGTCGGGCACAATTATCTGTGGGCTCTTAGTTGGTTAGGTCAAAAGTGGGAATGTTTTGACTCACACATGTGTGCACATGGGAAAGTGGGAGACAAGGATCACCATTATAAATTGAGGTCATATGTCAAGTGGGGTGTAGTACATGGGTGTGCACATGGAGTGGTCAAGTGGGCATGATAAGATTCCATTCAAAGGCTTGACCTTGCACATGGAGGGACATGATTCCCTATTGATGAATAGTGCTCCCACATGGAGTATGGCATAATTTTATCCTCTCTCTATCTATTTTCTCTCCATATTGTAAATGTTATGTATTACCATGATCTATCCTTTATAAATTCATCCTATTAGAGGATACATGCAAGCCTTGGGATTGAATGCTTTGAGGTTGGATCCTGCAGGCTAGTTTTGCTTTGGTTCACAATCTGAATGCTTTAGGTGGAAGCATTGAGTTCTTTGTATGTAAACACTGAAGGATTTGCTATGGAGGAGCTATTATAGAAAAGAGTTTGATGTTGAGATTAATATGAAGTCTAGAGCTACCATTTTTCCTGTGGTTTTTTCCCTTGCTTATTTGTAAGGGTTTTCCACGCAATCTGTGTGTAATGTGTCCTCTTGCTTGTCTATGTTTTGTGTAGTTTGTTTTCCACATTTATTTCCTTGCACTGTAGGATATAGTTTATTGATCTAACAAGAAGGAGCAAGAGGGAAACCCTGTCTAATAGATCTTTGCAAGTCCAGTACCTCAGTAAGCTCCCCATTCACCTCTATAATTGTAGAGGCATCTTTAAAAAAACACTAATCATTTGGCAAAATTTGTCTTGAAAACCAAAGGCTTGCATAATATATTCAATGAATGGCCACTTTATTATGTCATAAGATTTTTCAAAGTCTAGGAGAATCATTCCAACATTTTACTACGAGTCCCTAACCCATTACATCCCTTCCCAACTGGAAATTAAATTATCCAAAATATATCTACTTGGCACAAACCTAGTTTGAGTCTTTGAAATTATAAAGGAAAGCAATGAAGAGATTTTATTTGCTAGAATTTTATCCAAAATTTTATAAGAGACATTAATAAGGGTAATTGGTATCTAATTTTTAACTCAGGATTAGTCTTCTTTCTTGGGAATGAGATTGATGACACCTCTATTAATCTCAAGTCCAAATGACCCTACCTTACTGGCTTCCAAATAGACAATCAAACACTTAGACACAATCCATTCTTTATTGGCTTTATAAAATTCAACATGAAACACATCAATACTAGGGGCCTCGTCATCTTTCAAAGATTCAATAGTGTTAAAGACTTCATCTAAAGATATGAAACTATCTAAGAAGGAAGCTTGAGTAGACAAGAATTTCCTATGAATTACTTTGGCACACAACTCTCTATTCTTGACAATCTATTAATTTAACCCATCATCTTGAAAGAGGGAAGAATAAAACTCAAATAATGCCTTTTTAATCAGAGCATGGTCATTTTAGACCACTCCCGCAAAGCTAATTGCAAGGATTTTTTTGCCTTTGATGTTTAGTTTTCAAGAACCTAAAAAAGAACTTAGTCCCCCAGATGCATCCAATTAAGTCTGGGGAAAATATGAGTACCCATAGAAATACACATATGGTGTCATCTAATTTGATGATTAAGGCAAGATAGGTCTAATAGAAAGGAATGCTTAGCAGGGTCATTTTGAACTGCACTCTCTACCCTAGTTAACTTCTCTTGAGCCTCTCTTGAAACTTTCCTCACCCTCTTAGCTTTAAACTGACCATAAGATCTAGCGGATGTTTTTTGCATATCCATATAAATATTTCACTTATCAATATTAGAATAAGAACTATAGGTACCTTTACCCACATTTCATGCAGAGTGGATGCCATCCATACAAATCCTATCTTCAATATGGGAGACATTAAACTTATAAAGACCCTTCCAACTTACCTTATCACTTGACCTCTCATCCTTAAGGGAGACACATATTTTAATAGGGGAATTATCATAGATAGTACCCAGAGTCACCTTAACCTGGGTAGCATTAAGATAGAGATGAATATCAAAAATATCTTGACAGAGATAGAATTTTTCCAATCTAGAATATATCATTTTAGTGTTAGTCTAATTATCACACCATGTGAACCAAATACATTTGCTTGACTTCTTACCTTTATTAAGGGGATCCACAACCTTATGGATTCTCTTGAATTTGGACTATAAAAAGAGTTCATTTCCCTTCCATGAGTGTGGGTCACCTCCCTGCTTATCCTCTCTTTCCTCAATCATATTAAAATCTCCCCCAAATATCTAGGGGACATCTTTAAGGTTAGAGGCCAACCAATTCCATAGATCCATTCTTTGATTATAGTCATTGGGGGCATAAATGTTATAGATGCCAAACAACCAGTTATTAACAAGGAGAGTCACCCAAAAAACATGATTATAGGTGGAAAATCCATGCTCAATAATACATTCCTTCCATACTAGGTTAATCAGAATAGAGGCATCTCCTTTATCTCTTCGGTGATTAGTGAAAAAGTGAATCAAGTTGGGCCAGATAAAATTGAGACTTGAGGAGAGCATGAAACCTATAGATTTAACTTCTTGTAGGATCATGAGTTCCAAATCATGTCTGGTGTTTTTGAACAATCTAGCAATAGGCTTCTTATCAGGGGTTTCCAAACCCCTCATATTCTAGTTTAAAATATGCATAAAAAACTATATATTTTTATCCAGAACAGGGGACTTATTCCCCCCTTTATTTTGACAGAGTTTATTGAAACATTCTAGAACATGATTTTTTTGCTAGATCCATCACTAGACACTTGAGTAGAATCCTTTGATTTTTTTAAACATCATTAGTGAAATGGGAGTTGTTTGGGCCTAGGTCAGAGACTTGTGTTTTTAGCCTCTTTCCAAACCCTTTATCTTTTCATTTTTCTCTAGAATTTGGGTCATTAATGGTCATCATATTTGACTCCCTAGCCTTAAAGGCAAGAAGAGAATGGAGAAACGTAATCACTAGAGGAGACTCAAGATGAGTAATGTCCTCTAAAGAATTAGTAAGGTAAGTGATGTTACTATCAGGGGTCAGATCATCAATTATAACATATTCATCATAATCTCTAGCTAGCTTCCCGTTAGAGAAGGGAATGACATCAACCACGAGCTCATCTTGAACCCTAGAAGAGGGCTAAACAAAAATTGGAAAGTCTGACTTATTGAAAATCTCATGGGGTGGGGGAATTTCTTCCTCAATAATTAACATAAAAACAAACTTCAAACTAGTGTCATTATTTAACCTGAACTGACTAAGCCAATCAACACAATTATGTGGCTCTTGCATGCAATTATTACCCCCATCTATAATAGGGGATGTTATGTATTTCAAGGGTTCACTGTTAAATAGAGGATTATTATCAGGATGTAACTTCTGAAACCCAAGAGGGTTCGGATAAACAAGGCCCTCTTCATTGTCAAATTTAGGGCTAGGATTTGAGGCCTTAGGCTAATGTTTAACAATAAGAGGGAAATATTTCCTTAAGTGACCATATCTTTTACAAAATAAATAAGCATTGAGACCACCCAGTGCTGTGTTAGGGTAAATAGAGGTACAATGATGAAGACTAAAATCAAGGGTTTCAATAAAGAATTTCAATGGAGATAGGGTAATTAAAGCCCTGACATTCATGTGGGCCCAGGAGTGCCTTGTATCTTCAATTTTGAGCACATCACCTAGGGGCTTGAGTACCTGAGGAAAAAAAAGTCCATAATTTTTGAGAATTTTTTTTGATGTCGACCCATCTAGGTGTAGTCTTAAAAATAAGGTCTTTACAACCCAAACTTGGGTCCCATGACACAACTTTAAAAGGGGACTAACCCACATTCCATAATTATTTACTGATAACTCTTATCTACATATTTGAGTTTTTAAAGGTAACCAAAAAAACACTCTTCGAGCACACTCTATAAAAGTTCACATATATCCCCATTTTCTGTCCCTAGACAAAATTTAACCAATTATAAAAAAAATCTAGGATGGAAGATAGTTTTTATTAAGGCAAACAAAAAAATACCAACATTTTTTATTCTAGCTTTTTAATTTAACAAATATTTTTCCATGGAGAGATTAGGCTTAAGGAAGAGCGTCATGGAAGAGCTAGAACACTTACTAGTTTCTCCCACACTTCCCTTTCCTGCGCCATCCTCAGCTGATCCAACCTGACAAACCATAAATTCCACTTTGTCAAAGTATTTAGTAGCCTCTTCCTATGCAGGATGTCTAAAAAGTATTTTTTAGCTTCTTCCAAAAATAAAATTCCCATTTATGGATGATCGTCACTGCCACTTTTTCCAATGCAAGCCTTATACAAATTTGAAGCACGATTCTTTCCATTATTATCACCTTCAAAATTACTCCTCACATGATTGAGGTTGTCTTTCCCACCATTAAACATATACCAAACATTAAATTTGTCCACTTTATTTTCCCAAAGTGAGAGGGAATGAAGGGGGGAGAAAATAGGTGAGGGGATGTGGCACAATCCACGATACATGACCTAGACTCCTAATTAAGGAAACCCACACCAAAGATATATTAAACAATATAAAAAAAGTAAACATGGATAATAAAAAAATAAGCCTAGCTAACATGACCTAATAGAATGATGACAATAATCAGGACTATTGTCCTCTTTCTAAAACAAAGCATTTGGATCCTCTTTCAAAAATTGGTTCTGCTTCTAAACCTAAGAAAATGGTTCCTCTTAAGAAATTTGGATATGTGTCTAATACTTCCATCTCGGTCAGTAAAAAAAGGAAAGTGTCAAACTGTTTCTTTGTCTACCCTTGTTCCCAACCCCCTAATTATCCCACTCACCCCTCCCTCCTCCCCCCTCCCTTCAATAATATTCCTTTTTCCCACTCCCCTACGACCTTCACCTTCACTCCCTCCCTCCACCCCTCCACCTTGGCCTAGGAGGATAACAAATTTGTAGACATTACAGATAGCCTAACTATGCTCAGAGAGCATCCCATCTGCTCCCTCTCCTGACCCCATATAACCTATTTCTTCTCCCCTCCCTTCTTTATCTTCCCATCCTCCTAAATTCAAGGAAATCTTGGAGAACCATAAGCAACTCTCAAGGTTGAGTAATCTTGAATATGAATTAAACCTGCACAAATCCATTCTTCAATGGTGTATCAAGGATAAAAAATGATTCAAAAATGAACTAAACAAATTAAGCCTTAATATGGCATATATTATACCAAAAGTGATCTCATGGAAATCAGTTTTGAAGTGCACCAAATTAAGGAAAGGCTCAAAAATTTGGAAAAGTAAAATGCCTCCCTTAATGAGAATCTAAAAAGCTTGATCGACTACAATAAAATCACTATGTTTAAAATTTTTCAAAGTATGGACACTTTGAACTCCTTAGCTAAAGGCAAAGAAGAAAATGTTGGATCTCATTCTAAGGATGACAAACTGAAGGGCATTGCTACCATGGATACGCCTGATAGAATTTCTAGTAGGATTTATTCTCTGGATCATCTCACTCAGAAGTGGGCAAAAGTCTACAAAGAATGGATGAATCATAAAAATTAGGTTGCTACTTTTTTTCTATTTTTATCTTGTTTATCTATTTTTCCTTTTGTGTTAAGTTGTGGAGCGAAAAGCTTCACTAATGCAAACATGGAGGAGGTTGCTGAGTTTCAGAGAAACTGACGTCAGCAGCGCAACTGACGTCGGTCATCTTTAGTGCACAGGGCAATCGATATTGGTAGGAGTCCACTGACATCGGTCACCTCTAGACAGACAGGGACCGACGTCGGTCGCCTGTGCGTTCTAGGACTATTTGTTGCACGAACAATTAGTTTGTTAAACGGCCAATTTACATGTAAAAGACTATTTTGAGTCTTGAGTCTGCGTTTCTAATTATTGTAAATTAGGAAGTCTAGTTATTGTTTGTATGGGATCTATTTATAGACCCATGGGCATGTATTGTAATTAAGGCAAGGAAGAGATCCTTCCAATTTTAAGATCAGGTTGATCTGCAGGTTGTGCAATATCAAGGAGAAGATCTACATGGTAAGTAAGATCATTTGATTTGTAGGTGTGTTAAATCAAGGGAGATCTACTTGGAGTACGTGGAGTACTTGTTGGACTGGCAGTATTGTTACTGATTGGTGGAGGTGAACAACTCTATGTTTGAGTTGTTTGTTGTGACCGTAATTGAGAGAGTGAACTCTTGAAGGAGAATGTCTGTATGCCCAAGAGTTGTGGGAAGCCTAAGAGGTGTGAGAAGAGTGTGGCATCTCTTCATTGTATTTCCTTCTGGAAGAGTATTAATACAATATTGTATTGTCTCTCATATTCTGTGTTGTTTCTGATTTCTAGTTACTTATTGCTTCTGGTTTAATTCCGTGTTTAGTTGCTTATACAAAGGTAATCATATGTACTCTTGAGGAGTAGGGATCCTAACAATTGGTATCAGAGCAGGGTTAGGTACACTAACAGGTGGTTAAAGTGTGTTAAGTGTTTTTTGATTACAGGTCACTCTCAGGGGTTTCTGATTGAGTGAGAGTATAGCAATGGTAGAAGAAAGTAAGCTACGAATGGAGAAGTTTAACGGCAAGAATTATCAATTATGGAGGATGCAGATAGAAGATTATTTGTATTAGAAAGATCTGTACTTATCGTTGGGTGGGGTTGCAAACAAGCCCACGGATACGAAAGATGAAGAATGGAAGGTTCTTGATCGGAAGGCTTTGGGATCTATAAGGTTGAGCCTTGCATCATCTGTGATTTCCAACTTATCACAGGCTAAGACAATGGTAGAGTTAATGGAATCTTTGGCAAATTTATATGAAAAACCCTCAACTTCGAATAAGGTATTTCTTATGAAGCGATTATTTAATTTACAAATGTTAGAAGGTGGATCGGTACATAGTCATCTTAGTGATTTCCATGGTTTGGTAAACCAGTTAAATTCAGTCAATATTGTTTTTGATGATGAAATTAAGGCTCTCTTAATCTTATGCTCGTTACCTAAAAATTGGGATAGTTTGGTAATGGCAGTTAGTAATACTGCGTCTGCTTCAAAAATCTTGAAAGTTGATGATGTTGTTAGTGTAATCTTGAATGAAGAAATTCATAGAAAAAACACAGGTGAATCATCAGGGAATGCTTTAAGTGTTGAAAGCAGAGGAAGGCAAAGAGAGAAGATCGAGCAAGGGAGATCAAGGTCCAAGATAGGCAAGAGATCCAAATCCAGGTTTAGCAGAATAACTTGCTGGAAATGTGGAAAGCAAGGGCATGTAAAGAAAGATTGTTGGTCAGTTGAAGATCAACATGAAGGAAATGAAGAAGCAGATGTTGCAGATATTGTTGCATAAGATGCTCTCGTATGTTCCTTGGATAAAGTAGAATCTTGGGTTTTAGATTTTGGTGCCTCTTTCCATCCAACCCCAAATAGGAAATTTTTTCATGAATATGTCTAGGGAGACTTTGGAGAAATTTATTTAAGGGAGGGTAAGCCTTGTCAAATGGTTGGCAAAGAGAAAGTGAAGCTGAAATTGCAGATGGGCAACACATGGGTGTTGAAGGAGGTCATGCATGTCCCAATCCTGAAGTGGAATTTGATTTCTATAGAAAAGTTGGGTGATGAGGGTTGCACAGTAACTCTCACAGCGGATTCTTGGAAAGTTTCCAAGGGTGCACTTATTTTATCAAGAGGTAAGAAAGTAAGTACTCTTTATCTATCTACTTGTATTACTGATTCTCCTTTTGGTTTATCTACTTCAGCTGTAGATGCAAAGATGTGGCTCTATAGGCTTGGTCACATGAATAAGAAGGGAATAGATGTTCTTAAGTTAGAAAGTATGCTTTCAAATTTGAAAAGCATGGATCGAGATTTCTGTAAGCAACAGAAGAAAGTGACGTTTCTTGAAACTGGGTCAACAAAGAAGGTGGTAGCTTATATTGGTGGATCCTAGTATTGCATAAGGAAGAAATCTAATGTTTTTGATAAGGACTGTAAAGCCTTGGTTTTCAAGGAGAAGATGACAGACAGAGATCAACTCAAGGGGTTGAATAATTCTGAGTAGAGCAAGGTTGATTTGGACAAGGTTTTGATCCAAAAGGAGCTCGCAGGTAAAAGTCATCGCTCACAAGTAAAACACAAATACTGATGTCAGTCAAGAAATTGATGTCAGCGTTCAGACAAGAACCAACATCGGTTATGTGCAGACTGATGTCGGTGATGTCAGACAAGTAAACACTGGTGTCAGTCAGGAAATTGATGTCGGTGATGAGTTCGGTGCATGGAATCGACGTCGATCGGGTGCAGACTGAGAGATGACTAACATCGGTCACTGAGACAGATTTTGGGCAGACAACAAGCTGTTAAGGAGTCTCAAATGCCCATATGGAGGATTGAAAGGGTAAATAAGCCTCAAATTTGTTATTCCCCTTCTTTACACTACTTGTTGCTCACTGATGGTCAAGAATCAGGAAGTTTTTAAAGAAGCAGAGCAGGTAGAATCCAGGAAACAGTGGGAGCATGGCATGAATTCTTTGAAAGAGAACCAAATGGGAGATTTGGTAGAGTTGCCAGCCGAGATAAAAGCACTGAAAGATGAATGGATTTTTAGGATAAAGAAGAGAGAGAATGGACATGTGAGACAAAAGGCCAGGGTTTATGGTCTTGAGCAAGCTGCAGGACAATGGAGGTTTGACAGGTGTATGACAAAGCATGGCTTTAGTCAATGTCAATGTAACCATTTTGTTTCCTTTACCAGGTTGGATAATATTAGCTACATTATCCTGTTACTGTATGTTGTGTGTATGCTTGTTGCAGGGTCACACATGCAGGGAGTTGCTAAGCTAAAGGTAAAGTTAGTTCATAGGTGTGCCATGAAGAATTTGGAAGTAGTTAAATTCTTTTACATGAGTATATCTAGAGACAGGGAAGATCACAAGTTGATTTTGTCTCCAGAGGATTGTGTGAATAAGGTGTTGGATAGGTTTGTTATGCAGGATGCAGAACCAATATACACACTTATGGATGGATAGTTCATAGAACAATGTCCCAATTCACATGATGAGGTTAAGTACATGTGTATTAGACCTGAGTTTGCCCAAGCAGTGGGTGTTGTCAGCAAGTTTGTAGTCAATCTGGAAAAGAAGTACTGGAAAGCAGTTCAGTGGATTCTCAGGTATCTAAGATGGACCAGCAGTAGGTTAACATGCGATGCAAGGTCAAGCACTTCTCTACATGGGTATGTAGATTCGGATGTGGTAGGGGACTTGGATGATAGGCATAGCACCATAGGATGTGTGGTGGTTGGTCTTCAATATTGATCTTGAAGAGGGATACAAGCTAGGAAACAAAATTAGATGATGTACAGGTGCAGCTGTTTATCTCTAAGTGGGAGATTGTTAGGTTGTGGAGCTAAAAGCTTCACTGATGCAAACATGGAAGAGGTTACTGAGTTTTAGAGAAATTGACGTCGGTAGCGCAACTGACATCGATCATCTTCAGTGCACAGGGCAACCGACATCATCAGGAGTCGATCGACGTCGGTCACCTCTAGATAGATAAGGACCGACGTCGGTCACCTGTGCGTTCTAGAACTATTTGTTGCACGAACAGTTAGTTTGTTGAATGACCAGTTTGCATGTAAAAGACTATTTTGAGTCTTGAGTCTACGTTTCTAATTATTTTAAATTAGGAAGTCTAGTTATTGTTTGTATGGGATCTATTTATAGACCCATGGGCATGTATTGTAATTAAGGCAAGGAAGAGATCCTTCCAATTGTAAGATCAGGTTGATCTGTAGGTTGTGTAAGATCAAGGAGAAGATCTACATGGTAAGTAAGATCATTTGATTTGCAGGTGTGCTAAATCAAGGGAGATCTACTTGGAGTACATGGAGTACTTGTTAGACTGGCAGTATTGTTACTGACTGGTGGAGGTGAACAACAACTCTATGTTTGAGTTGTTTGTTGTGACCGTAATTGAGAGAGTGAACTCTTGAAGGAGAATATCTATACGCCCAAGAGGTGTGGGAAGCCTAAGAGGTGTGGGAAGAGTTTGGCATCTCTTCATTGTATTTCCTTCTGGAAGAGTATTAATACAAGATTGTATTGTCTCTCATAGTCTGTGTTGTTTCTGATTTCTAGTTACTTATTGCTTCTGGTTTAATTCCGTGTTTAGTTGCTTATACAAAGGTAATCATATGTACTCTTGAGGAGTAGGGATCCTAACATTTTTCTCTATATTTGTAATTGGAATGGTTATATTTGGGTTTCAAACCTTATTTTTACAGCTCTATGAGGGGTAGGGTCCCCTTTTAAAATACCCTTTGACTCTTTATTTTTGCTATGTACGCGGTATGGTCCTAATTTTAAAAAACCCACCTTTACCAATAATAGAACATGACTATGAGAAAAAACATGCCAAGAAAATAATAAAATAAGATGCCTCCTAAGTATCTTGAAAGAAACAAGTAAGAAGCAGACAAAGAGAAACAAGAAAGCCAAAGGAAAGCTTGAAGCACCATCAATGGAGGGTGACCTTTTGGCTTCCCATTGTAGACCTCCAAAATTCCTTTTTTGTGTTCAATTCATAAACTATATATATATATATATATATATATATATATATATATATATATATATTCAAAATACCTTTCTCCTAGATGTATATAGTTTGCAAAAACTATATAGTAATTTAAAAAATAATAATTATGTGTGTTGAGCATAAATGTCCAACTCCTCTAGGTACCATTCTTCACACCATCATGTCTTTTTATATAATATACATTTTTTATGCACCCACACTCATCTCAAAGCACTATTTTGAAAACCAGTGGCTTTATTATAATTTGCTCAGATGCCTTTCTTCACCATGCCTTCAACAGGGTCATTCACAACAACAAGTAAATATTTAAAGTTGTGTTATGATTAGAGTCTCTAACTCATGCTTAACAAATGGAATCATGTGAAAGCTATGGTGCCTAAATAATTTCATTCGACCAAATCAACACATTTATGGCATTGTCACGCTCCTTACCATTAAAAAACAATGCATCTAACCATTAAAGGCAAATAAATGCCTAGCTAGTGAAGAAAACAAATTCCCAACCAAGGAAATAATGCACTACATAAATATTCCATGATTATGAAGAAAAAAATAATTCTCAAGCAAGAAATATAATTCCTAAGCTGAGATAAATTATCATGGTTCTCCTTAGGTTGATAAAACATGTTCAGGTATAAAAAATAACCTCCAAGCAGTAAATATGCAAGCTTGGGCTCAAAAACACCATGCCTTGCTAGTTTTTTTCAAATGTTTCTTCTTATGCTTTGATATCACACCCAACAACTTCAACACAAAGATTATATTTTTATTTGTCAATGATTGTCCCAAATCTCAAAAAATCATGATGAGTCATATTTCAGTGCCTATTTTAAGCAGCACACTCTTTTTCATAACAGAAAAAACAATTAATTCCTCCGCATGATCTACTTGTTTAAAGTCTCATCAATAACTTATCTCTAATAACATTTTATTATATAGAATGGATTCATAATAATTACCAAGAATGGCTAATTAAATAGTTAGAGAAACTCTTACAAAACTAGGCAACAAACTAATCAACACAACCTATGAGTTAAAAATAGCTCAAGCATCTACAAAACTATAATAACAATAAGTAAACATTATTTAAGCCTTATTGTAGATTAGATAATACTAGAGCAACATTTAATCTAAATGTTCTACTAACATTCAAAATATAGGTTTCACATTAAAATTACTTTGCATGCAATATTAGAATATGTTCTTTGATAGTGATAAATGCTCTAATAGATGCTTGATATATCTAAAACACTTGTGAGTGCTCAATAAATACCTATAAATGTGTAAACACCCTAATTTGGTCAAGCAATCACAAGTACTATGTCTTTTAAAGATCTCTCACACAACGGGTCTTAGTGATGGTTGTAACCCTTGTTCACATGGTCACCTTGAGTCTTTTGATCTGTTTTATGCTTTATTCTCCTTATTTTTGACACTTTCAGTAGTCACAGGTCACCTTTTCCTTGTCCCAGGGGCCTTTATCCTATTATCCTTGATTTTTGCTTTGTTTTGAGCGTTCAAACATTATCATCTTTTTGAGGACAGTAACACCACATAGTGCTACTGTACACTTTTGCCTTCAGTGTTCGATGGGTCCTTTCACCTGTGTTTAAGTCATGATCCCTCTATGACCCTTTTCTTATGTTTTTTATATCTTTTTCATGACTTGTTGGCCAAGGAACAAGGTATTATATTCTAAACAAAGATCTTCCTATATAAAGAGCTTCACAAGGCATTTTACATCTAACACTTACTATTTTGGCACTTATGACATAGAATCAATCAATATTAAAGCTCAAATACTCTAAATACTACTCAAAATTCACACCTAGACATTTGCATGCTTGATAAAATAACGGTCTAGGTGAAATTCATCTTAACATATCATGCAAGTTGATGGTGCACATTCCCCAAGGGAGAACTACATGCGATCTAAGACCCCTATCATTAGGGTTAATGTAGGCAACGATCAATACAATAGGGGTTCTAATGTGTGTGATTGTAACATCTCATAACTCAATTTTTCCTTTTATTTTGCATTTAATTATTTCATTGTTTCATGTGTGCAAGTATTCATTAAGGTTTTGGAGAACAATCAGCGAAAACAATGACATAGATGAATCCCCACATGATAGGAAATCACCTACATGACCCTCAAGAACTCCCACAACTTCTTTGAAAGTTGCAGATAGTCACTATAGGATGGACACTAGTACCAGGTTTAGACACTAGTGCCACATAGTGCTACTGTCCTAAGGGGGTTGCTACTATCCAGAGTCAGATCTCAAAAAATAGTTAATAAATATAATATCCCTCTATGTCTGCTCAGTCACCTCTTATATTCAGATCCATGAGAAACTCTGTGTATATCCAAATAAGTCCACCTTCTCTTTGTATTTAATATTTTTAAAAAGTTACTTAAAATCAATAAATCCCAATTTTATTCTAGATTAACAATAGACCCAACCCTTTAATCTAGCTAGGATTTACATTGTAAAACCTAAAAAGATAAAACATTTGGTGAACCTGACTTACTTCTAGTATTACATAAAAACTCTAATTTTCCTTAGGGTTTATCTTCTATATTTTGCACATTAAATTAGGGTTACAAAAATTTGATTTTCTAATTTTTTGGATTAACCTCTAATTTAATTAATTCATTACTAGGGTTTTATTTATTTAATTTAATTTAAATATTTGTAATATAACCCTATAGTTCAAACCCTAGATCCACATACTAGGTCCCTATACACACATACATTAGCAACTAGGGTTTCAACAATAACCCTATTTCCTATTACAAACTTTGTTCAACAAATTCACACATTGCACACATACTTATGTTAGATTATATTCTACCTCTTATGTGTTTATTGTTCACTCTTTACACTATATTCTTTGGCAATTTTGAAATGGAATCTATAAAGTCTTCTACTCCTCATCCACTTGATACAATCTTGAATTTTTATCATGATTAAACAATGAATGGACTAGTTTCCAAGATTGTACATTAGAGCATGATAATGATTTCATTTATAATGATGATGACGACTATTTTTATAATGATGGCTATGAGGATTATTATGCACATGACAATATAAATGAACATAAGGATACATTAAATACATCATCTTCTCTTTCCTCTTACTCTTTTCTTCCTCGTAAAAATCCAATTAACAACATAATGCTATAAAAATCCCTTGTTGGTAGTGTTTTATTACAATGTGATCCTAGATTTTAAACCACTTTTGTTACTTCTTTATTCAAAATAAATCAATATAGGTGCACTACACGAAAATCACCTTGGCATGCTTCAAGTAAAGAAGATAAAGACAATGCACCTTCTTCACCCTGCTCAATTCCATTTCAAAATGCAAATACAAAGGATGTTAAACCTTTTGGTAATGTAAAAACTAAGGTAGATTAAATTGCTTTATCACTTTCATTCACATTTCAAGCTCAATGCAATGATTCATTGCCACAAATAGATAATGTACACATTTCTAACTCTTCTCCTAGATGTCACAACGTGTAAAAAGAAAACATGGTTGTTACTTGTTGACCATCCTTATCACAAGTCAAAATGGGTCAATCCCTATGGTTAAAACTTATATAGGGGCTTATTATGATGTCATAGGGTGTGTTTTAGTTCATTTGATGTCATTTCATATGTCATTCTAGATTTGGTCGTATTTTAGTTTAGTCCTTGTGTCATTTGATGTCTTAAGGGTCATTTTAGAGTCATATATGAAAGTGATAGGTTTTCATATTGTTCAAGAAATCAGAGAAATGAATAAGGCTTACACAAGTCTCAGTAATTTATTAAAGCATTGATAGTCTAAAGAATCATTTTCTACATTTCCATGCACACTCAATTGAGTGAGTAATAACCCTTCAAATGACAAGGATGGACTATAACAATTGTCCCATGTATGCATAGTCATCCACCATGAATGGACACCTACAAGTGCTATGGGAAGGTCATCATGTTAAATAAAATCAATCACCAACTTTGATTACTTCATGGTTGGAAGATCTTGTTTGAAGAAGAACCAAACCATCATCGCATATTGCGTAGAAATGAATAGATCAATTTGCTTATGCATTTTATGTGCATGCTTAGGAGGATTATTAGAGACAAAATATCATATGGACATGATGTTTTTCATGCCTTTACCATCCTCTACAATTTTCATGTCTTGATGAGTTATCTATCTCAAGATATAAGCCTTCAAGAATGTAATAACAAAGTAGGACATGTGTGTAGATGTCAAGTTCAGACCTCATGAAATAATCATTTGGGTTCAAATCTTCAAAAGGATCCTAAGATTAAATGTATAACTTCCAAATGGTGAGATCTCATGTGATTGGATCGTATATTAATGGCATGTGGGCAGTCAATGAGTCAAAAGTTCTTGGAGCAGGTTAATAATGTGCATTCCTATGTAAAAACAAAGATCGATGATCTACATTGAAGACTGGGATCATAAATCAATGGTACACATTTAATCACATAATGAATATCTAATGATGAGAAAAAAGTTAGCGTATCCTCAGATTTAATGCATCGATGACAAGTGTCATGATCATGGTGACTTACCAGATCAATGATATACGCTTGATCAAGTAGAAGGAGGATCAATGACATGCATTCAATCATGCTAAGGAGATTGACAGTGTACATAAAGTCAAGGAATAAAATATCTATATTGCATGTGAGAATGCAAAATATCATAATCTTGAGACCCCAAATCAATGATCGACAACCAATGTCAAAATTCAAATCGAGGAAACTCCCAAGGAGATCGACATAATGAATTCAACTAGATTTTAGGGGGCACAAGATGAAGCCATGTGTCTAAATGAAAATTATCATATTTTAAAATGAAATGAACAATTTGGAAAGGAAATTACACATGGGTAGATATGTATGATTGAAATAATTTGTAGCAAAGCAAGCACTTTAGACTCATATGCCACTATTAAAGCTCAGTCAAATATCCTAGATAAATAGTGACTGCTAAATATGAAGAACGAAGTCCAAAACATCAATGAATGAATTTAGATGGTAAATACAAGTTTCTAGAAGATAACTAACATATATAAAAATGACTTATGACTATCATAACATATGTGCTAACTCTCTCCAATTCAGTTTTAAATGTTTGAGAGATTATACATGATGAAATGTAGTTTTTGTGCATAGCAAAAGGAGTTCTATGCCACATTTCAAGAGTTTTATGTTTTGAGATCCATTTGTCCCATCAGACCTTGTATGGTATATTTATTAATTCATCCTCTTGCATGTGTAACTCCTATTAGCTACACATGTGTTCTAGTGACCTTCGAACTTCATTCTTTTCTCCTCTCTCTGAAATTCTATAAGTAGCTACCATTTTGGCCTTTGTAAAATAATACCACACCATGTATGGTGAAGCACTGATGTAATGACATCATATTTTACCTTTGAACATTAGTGAAAGTTTGGTTTTAAGTGTGCAAAGTGATGTATGTTGAAGTAAAGTGATAATCATCTATCCTTTCTTCCCTTATCCTCTCATGTTTATGCAAGAGTTCCTATTCTAATAGGTTATATAGAGTATATTAAAGTTTTTTAGGCTCATTTAAAGTGTGCAATTGTCTTTGATGTGTGAAATATGCCCACTTATTTGTTCACCTTGTGTTGCTTCATGCATCTCACCTCTATATTGAAACATTGATGTTAGAATCCTTTAAGACTTTGAATCTAGTCTGTATGTCTTATTTCATTGTGATATGAGTATGATGGTCATGTGGAAATCATTTTGGTGTATCTCCCCATTAGACTAGGTTTATTTCATGCAAGCTTCTAACTCTTTTCCCACAAGCAAATAGTTCGCATAGGTGAAAGCACTTCAAGATACTTTTGGGGAGCTATCCCTTAAACCTAGAGGCTCACTTTCACTATAGGTACACACATATACCTAGAAGTGTTCCCAAGTTTACTAAATCTAGAAGAGGTTTGAAAACCCTCTTCTAGGGTTAAATATTTGGTGACAATAGTTATGACATGCCCGGTGTGACCCAATATCTTCAAGACAACTTGTCAAGGTGAATCCTGGTCTTGACAACATCAACTACAAATTGGTGTGCTACTCAACATTTGACTGCTCCATCAAGGTAAAATCTAGTTCAAGGCCATTATTTTGTTATAAACTTGATCTCATAATTCATGGTTCTCACTAGGTCATCATATAGTAGAGTGTTCAACCCCATTAATCCACTTATTCAACCTGAACTTCCTCTTGAAGTTCAATATTTCAACCTACTCTGCCCTTTGAAGAACAAGTAGATTTTTCTAGAGAGGAAGAGATTGAATAAGTTAAAGAAATTGAATATTTTGAGAAAAATATGGAGAGGCCTCATGTCTACCCTACCTTTAATAATGAAAATCTAATTCATATTTGAGCATATGATGCAATTCCCCCTAATGCCACAAAAGGTGTGCCCACATTCAATGGTGAGAGTCATGTTACACCTAGTGAACACATTAGGGATATCTTCAACTTTTGTAGATTCCACAATGTTACTTAAGAGAACATTTCCATTAGACTCCTTACCATGTCACTTAGAAGGATAGATCTTGATTGGTATAAGACTCTAAAAGGTGGATGTATCACATCATGGGATGGTTTTGGAGTGTTTTTGACCTCAAGATTTGGAAATTAAAGTGACCATGCCTCTCTCATGCATCAACTCAATGTGATTAAAAGAAGATCTAAAGAAATAATGCATGATTTCAATGAAAGGTTTTAAAAGACTTGGTATAGATTACCCCCTCTCATGAGGCCACCTGCTATTTTTATCTTCCCTACTTACTTGAGAGCCATTGGTACTAAAATTGCTAGCATGCTTCAATCCATTGGTGGTTCCACTCTTCTCGAAGCATATGAACTTGTTATCAAAGATGAAAATGGTCTCATCCAAGCTGGAAGGTTGCCTTCTAAGGTTTCTATTCCTCCATTGTCTCATACTTCTACTAATATTCTGGATGTGGATCAATTTCATAATGCCAATACCAAACCTAAGGCTACTCCTAAGAAGACATATAATGCCATGGATAAAGATGCATATATTCAATGGTTGGAATATAAGCTTGGGAGAGGGAATATGAAACAAAGTGAATATAAAAATACATATCCCTATCAACAAAAATATGATCAACAATATGGAAGAGGAAGAGGTCAATGGCAACCTAACTCCAATAGGCTTGCCAATGTGTACAATCTTATCTCCACCACCAATGCAAAAAAGATGGTACCAGTGCATAGTAATTTGGTGAAACAAAAAGCTTGAAAACAAGGCCAATTTTTAGATGCTAATTAAGGTGGAAAGCAATATATTATTGATCAAGGTAGAGTTAAACCCCTCTATCAGTTGAAGATAAAGTCATGATGCAAACAAGTGAAGGTGGACAGCCTCAAGGAGAGATCTTCACCAACTTCCTAGTTGAAGACAATTTTGTGCTCAATCAAGGAGATTTTGTTGTAGACAATACAAGGGCCAAGAATAAGGCTCTAGGAGGTGATAATATCATGCCTACAAGGTCATCTAATCCTCCTCCAAGGTAGTAAAGCATAGTTACAAGCAAGGCAACTCCAAATGTACCTACACCTCCTTCAAATCAAAATGTGGTAAGGTCTACTCAAGGTGTCTCAACTCCTCAACTTACAAGGAATCCTTTTCCTCCAAGGAATAAAGATAAGGTGAGTAATAATACCCTAAACATATTGGATTCATTGAAGAGTACTAAAACATCCATTTCCCTTTGGGATGTTCTTCATATGCCTGGTCAAAAAGACCTTCTACAAAAGCAATTATCTACCATCCCTACTAGTGTCCCACCTTAAAATCAAAGTCATGGTCATGTTTCTATTAAAAATGCTTCTAATACAACTGTTGACCCATCTAGTAGGGTTGATAAACCTCCACCATTCTATCTCACTCTCATAGTGGGTGACAAACTAGTCCATAATTGCATAGTCAATAATGGAGTTTCTACTTTAGTCATTCCCAAAGTTGTAGCTGATAAGTTGGGCCTAAAATATGAGCCTCATAGAAAATGGGTTATCCAAATATATGGTACACCCACCAATACAATAATACTGATAAGAAACTTAAAGGTTTTCTTGCATGATTGTCCTAATTTTCCTATCCTTCAAGATATAATTGTTGTTGACCTCCCAACCCACTTTGCAATATGCGTATCAAGGGACTTTAGAGCTAATATAGGTGGTTATTTCTCATTTTATTGGTCCTTATTAGTCTTTAAAACAAGATATGGAACCAAGGTGACCATAATAACTTAGCCTCTTACAAGGTTTCATATTGAGCCCTACATTGAAACAAGTTCCAATTTGAATTGTGTTATCCATGAAGAGAAAGATTCTATTGTAGATGATGGTACTTCTTCCAAGCTCGAAGGTATTTATGATTTTTTTATTGATGTATATGGTACCAAAAATTATAACCATTATCCTTATGCACTTATGGAGGAAACCGATCTAGCAGTATATTGCATTCATGAAGAAGGAATACTAACACCTTTACTTGCCAAGGAAGAAGGTGAAGATGATGAGATGTGAAAGATGTTTTTTGATGGTTTAGGAAGTAAATTTGGTGAATTATATGGTGTTATGTTTGTCTCCCCATCTAAACAACAATATTATGCTTCATATAGATTCCATTTCAGTTGTACTTGTAATGTGGTTGAGTATGAAGGTGTAATTCATGGCTGTCAATGGGCAAGGAGAAAGAGAATTAAAAAGTTTCAAGTATATGGAGATAGTGAATTGGTTAGGAATGTGGTTGCTACCAATAACCCTTTTATTAAGTCATATAATCATAGGGTATGAATTTTTCTTGAAGACTTTAATGCATTCAACATACAATCAGTCCTAAGGGAACAAAATAATCATGTGAATAAACTAGATGCCATAGGAACACAATCTGATACACCGACTTCCATAAAAGAGAAGGGAAAGAATATCATAATAAGATTATTATCAGAGCTTTTGTACCTGATAATGAAGTGTCTTGGCAAGTTTTTGATAGTGACAAACACATTTTATGCTTCTTGCAAAATGAGGCTAAGTTTTTTTTCAAGGAATCAAAGGAGACTCTAAGAACAATTTGGTGATCAGATTGTGCATCTAAGGACAAATAAGATACCTAAGGGTCTAGTGACCTTATAAAGTATCTTCAATGAGAATGATCCAAAAAAAAAGGAAAAAGTGAGTATGTCTACAAAAGAGGATAACTATGAAAGAGTCTTGATCTTCAAAGATAAACTTCTCAAACTAGGCAAGGTACATTCTACATTAGAGAAGCAAGCATGCATTGAGTTTTGTAAAGAGTTTCATGATATATTTTCTTGGGAATATAAGGACCTCAAAGGATTTGATCCTAGCCTAGCATACCATACCATTGAATTAGAACTTGGAATTAAACTGATTAGACATAAATAAAGACCCATCAACCCCAAGGTTGAGCAACTCATGAGGTTAGAGCTTACCAAACTCCTTGATTCTAAAATAATATTTCCTATCAAGCATTCAACATGGGTAGCTAACCTTGTGCCTCTTAGAAATAAAAATGGGAAGATAAGAATTTGTGTGGACTTTAGATAGCTTAATAGAGTGTCACTCAAAGATCACTATCCTCTACCTTCAATGGAGCATGTTTTGTAAGTTATTTTAGGGTCTCAACATTTTTATCTCTTAGATGGATATTCAGGTTATAATCAGATTCTTGTGAATGAGGATGATTAGTTTAAAATATAATTCACTACCAAATGGGGGACTTTCACTTATAGAAAGATGTCCTTTAGTTTGTCAAATGTTGATGCCACTTTGTAAAGAGCAATGGACATGGCCTTCAAAGGTTTGATCAATGAAATGTTATTGGTTTATCTAGATGATATAATAGTGTTTTCTAAAGATGCTAATGAATATATGCTACAATTGAGGCAAGTGATTGAAATATGTAGGTATTATGGAGTATCTCTGAATTAAAAAAAATGCATCTTTGTTGTCTATGAAGGTAAGCTCTTAGGACATATTATTTCTAAGGATGGGTTGACTATTGATCCTAAAAGAATAGAGGATATTTTAGGCCTATCATTGCCCTTACATAAGGAAGGTCTTCAAATTTATTAGGTAAGATAATTTTTTTAAGGATATTCATACCCGGTTTTGCATCTTTGGTGAAACCTATCACAACCATGCTAAAAAAGAATCAAGTCTTTTCTTGGACTAAGGAAGGTAAGAATAGTTTTGAGGCCATTAAAAAAGAAATTTCATAAGCTCCTACTCTTATGAATCCTGATGTTAGTAAAGACTTCATATTATATCCATTTGCTAACCTTGATACTATCTTAGCTATGCTAATGCAAAAGCATGATAAGAGTGTAGATCAACCAATTGCATTCTTTAGTCAAGGTTTGGAAGATTATGAAATCAAGCACACCTTTGTAGAGAAGTAAGGCCTTGATATTGTAAGAGGACTAAGGAAGTTTAATCATATGATTTCAAATAATAAAATTCATGTCATGGTCTCTCATCCTAGTACCAAAGAGTTTCTTTTGAGCAAAGACATTAGTGAGAAGAGGGCAGGGTGGATCACCAAAGTAATGGAATATGATGTTGATATCAAAGTAACAAGGTTGATAAGAGGTAAGGGCCTTTGTGAACATCTAGCTTCAAATCTTCATGAACCAAAAAAAGAGGTTTTAATCAATCATGATTGCCCCCAACTAGCTAGTTCCTTGCATATATAAAGTTGGACACAAGATGTGATCAGAGTTATTCAAAGTGGTGAGTATCCAAATGATATGAATAGTAAAAGGAGATATTTTAGATTGCAAGATATTCCCTTTTATCTTATGGATGGTGTGCTCTTTAGAAGAGATATTAATGGTGTATTATTAAGATACATTGATAATGACCAATTTGGAGTGTTACTTGAGAAGTTCCATAATGGAATAGTAGGAGGTCATTTCTCCCCAAGAACCATAGCTACCAAGATTATGAGGGCAATGTTGTACTTGGAGTGGAGACCATATGCCATCATCAAGTGCAAGCAAAGAAACTATTTCCAGTTATCAAGGATGAATGGAAAAGAGCTGCCAATTCTTGTGAATGGGATACATTTGAAACCTTGTTATTGAGGAGTGAAGGTCAATTTTATAAATAGTAGATTAAATGTGTGATTTGTTTCAGTTGTGTGTGTTGTGTTTCATAAGTGTTCTAATTGAACACATGTGAATTTATTTTGAGTGTGTCTTGTTTTATGTGCCTTTCCTTGTGTTTGGTGTGTTGTCAAAGGCAATTTATGTGTCAAACCTGTATATTTGTGACTCCGTAACCCAATGGATAGGATTAAGTAACTTGTCATGGCATAAAAAACATACCACCCTTGGGAAATCACCAAGAATATTGATCATCTTTACCATAAGTCAAAATGGATCAAGCCCCTATGGTAAAAACTTATATATGGGATTATCATATGTCATAGGGTGTGTTGTAGTTCATTTGATGTCATTCCATATGCCATTCTAGCTTTGGTCATAGTCTAGTTTAGTCTTTATGTCATTTGATGTCTTAGGGGTCATTTTAGAGTCATATATGAAAGTGACAGGTTTTCATAGTGTTCAAGCAATCAGAGACATGAAGAAGGTTTACACAAGTCTCAATGATTCATTAAAGCATTAGTAGGCCAAACAGTCATTTCCTATGTTTTCATGCATGATCAGCTAAGTAAGAAATAACCCTTCAAATGACAAAGATGGACTGTAATATCTGTCCCATGTATGCACAGTTTTCCACCAAGAATGGACACCTATAAGTGTTATGGGAGGGTCATCACATTAAATAAAAGTAATCGTCTAGCTTTGATCACTTCATGGTTGAAAGATCTTATTTTAAGAAGAACCAGGTTGTCATCATACATCACACAGAAATGAATATATAAATTTGATTATGCATTTTATAATCATGCTTAGGAGGCCTCTTAGAGCCAAAAGATCACATGGACATGGTGTTTTTCATGCCTTTAACTTCCTCTAAATTTTTTGTGTCTCGATGAGTTATCTATCTCGAGATACAAGCCTTCAAGAATGAAATAATAGAGTGGGACATACATGTAGACATCAAGTTCAGACCTCATGAAATAACCATTTGGGTTAAAATATTTAGGAGGATTCTAAGCTTAAACATAGAACTGCCAAGTAGAAAGATCTCATGTGATTGGATTGCAGATCAATGGCACATAAGCAATCAATGAGTTAAAAGTTCTTGGAGTGGATGATGGTGTACATTCCTATGTACAAACCAAGATTGATGATCTACGTCAAAGACTGTGATCATAGATCAATGGTGCAATGAAGATTTGATGATGAGAAAAAAGTTAGTGTATCCTAAGATTGAACACATTGATGACAAGTGTCATGATCATGGTGACTTACCAGATCAATGGTATATTCTTGATCAAGCAGAAGGAGGATCAACAAAATGCATTCAATTATGCTAAGGAGATTGATGATGCATATAAATTCAAGGAGTTAAAGATCTAGATTGCATGTGAGAATTCCAAATGTCATAATATTGGGACCTCAAATCAATGATCAATGACCAGCATTGAAATTCAAATCTAGGAAACTCTCAAGGAGATCGACATAATGAATTCGACTGGATTCCAGGGGGCACAGGATGAAGCCATATGTATAAATGACGACAAACATATTTTAAAATGAAATGATCAATATGACAAGGAAAATCCACATGGATAACTATGTAGGATCAAAATATTTTGTAGCAAAGCAAACACTTCATACTCATATTCTACCATTAAAGCTCAGTTAAAGATTTGAGATAAATAATGACTGCCAAATGTGAAGAACAAAGTCCAGGAAACCAATGAATGACTACAAATGTGTCTATAAGACAACTAGTAGCTAGGAGAATACATTATGACTGTCATAGCATATGTGCCAACTCTCTCCAAGTCAATTTCAAGTGCTCAAGAGATGATCTATGACGAAAGGCAGTTTCTTGTACATAGCAAAAGGAGTTCTTTGCCACATTTTAGGAGTTTTATGTTTTAAGAGCCATTTGTCCCATTATACCTTTCATGGCCTATTTTTGAATTCATCTTCCTACATGTGTAACTCCTCCTATTAGTTGGACATGTTCTAGTGACCTTTTAACTTCATTATTTTCTCCCCTCTCTGAAATTATATAAGTAGATGCCATTTTGGCCTTTGCAAAATAATACCACACCATGTATGGTGAATCTAAACTGGAATGACATTATATTTTTCCTTTAAACATTAATGTAAGTCTAGTTTTAAGTTCATGCACAATTGTTTAAGTGTGCAAAGTGATGTATAGTGAATCAAAGTGATAATCCTCTATCCTTTCTTCGCTTATCCTCTCATGTTTATGCAAGGGTTCCTATTCTAATAGGTCATATAGAGTGTATGCACATGTGTTTGGATCCTTTCAAGTGTGCAATTATCTTTGTTGTGTGCAATATGTCACTTGATTCATTTACCTTGTGTTGTTTCATGCATCTCAACTCTATATTGAAACATTGATGTTAGAATCCTTTAGGACTTTGAAGCTAGTTTGCATGTCTTGTTTCATTGTCATAAGAGTATGATGGTCATGTGGAAATCATTTTGGTGTATCATCCCCTTAGATTAGGTTTATTTCATGAAATATTATAACTCTTTTCCCATAAGCAAATAGTTAGCATAGGTGAAATCACTTTAAGATACATTTGGGGAGCTAGCCCTTAAACCTAGAGGCTCACTTTCACTATAGGTACACCCACATACTTGGAAGTGTTCCCATGTTACCCAAATATAGAATAGGTTTGAACACCCTCTTTTAGGTTGCAAAATTTGGTGACAACATTACTCTTTCTTCCCTTGATTCTCAAATATAAAGTGGTAATCATTCTTGCATTTTAAAAATGACTAGTGAACAAATGCCTTGCATTACACTTACACATGATGATACATTGCATAGTAGTAAAAAATTAAAATCTTCTCCTTCTCCTTATTTTAATGAGTATGTGAATGATACTTCTTCTACTCTTACCTCTTCAAATGAATTAAATTTTGATTTTTATGAGCCATGGGATAATGAAGATTACTATAAATATGATGAAAATGACATATAATCTAAAACTTCTACTTCTTCTCTTACTTTGCATATCTCTCTTGTTCAAATAAACATTAGGTCACATGTTAAAATACACACATACACTTATTATTACGTGCTTGATTTTCATTCACTAGAGAATAAAATACCTTTTATGCAGCTGGTATGTGATACTCCTTCACAACCTAACAATATAAAAGATACGAATGAATCCCCCTCAACCCCCCTTACTATAGTAGAACCCATTTCTCAAACAAACCCAAATGAGGGTGATAACTCATTTACCTCTAAGTAGGTCCAAGATATCACACCTATAAATGTTATTGTGATTACATTCACCCTTCTTAAATAAGATTTCTAATCTCATGTACCAATGGCTAAAATAAATAATAAAATTAAGCATTAAACAAACCCCTTGATAATGATAATATACCTTCACAAGTGTTAATTTATTTAATTCATATTGTGGTTACTTTACAAAACCAAGTACATCATTTCAATTTGGATAATGAAGCATACAAATCTTAGGCTGAAGCCAATGTTATACATAATAATCCTATTCCATGCAGAATCTCAACTAAGAGGTTGCCTTGCAATTTTTAGATACCGGTGTTACCAATCTTTGATGGATAGGGAGATCCATATTTACACCTTTGGTCTTGTTAGAAAGCCATGGCTCATATTACAAACAAGTTAATCCTACTACAAGTATTTCTAAAGTCACTAAAGGATAAAGCACTAGATTGGTTCCACCATACACTTTCTAGTGGATATTTACATACATCTGAGGAGCTAGATATAGTCTTTCTCAATCATTATATATAGAATAAGGTACCTCTAGTCACATATGATAGATTACCTTCACTACACTAGGGTGAGATAGAGCCTACATCAAAATACATTCTATGGTTCAAAGCTTGTTTGCATTAGTTAATTTATCAACTAATAGATTTAGAAGTGTAATACATCTTTGTTAGAATCTTAATCTCTCCTCTCAAGGACAAATTGTTATATCATACATCTAAACGATTCAAACATCTATATAATGTATCTATATCATTAGAGGCATAATTATGATTAATAAATACATAGTTAGAGGCAAATTTGGCTATATATCCTTCAGAACCTTAGTCGTCAAATTTGGTACAAAAACCTACTCCACTTCCATTTCGAAAACTAGTAGAACATAAACAACCAATAAAAAAACTCACTAAGGGAAAAAAACCACTCTAAAAAACTTAATATATAGTGAGTAGCACACAAGATATATGTAAAGGTGTTATACAATTTTTGGATAAGGCTGGGCCTCATGACATCTTTCTTACACTACTAGATAAGGGGATGATCACACTTCCTTCAACTAATCATCATCCACTACACCATTTGCACCAGGTTCCACATAAGAATTATTGTGATTCTCACTAGATTAATAGACATTTAAATGATCACTTCGATGTACTTAGAGCTCACATCGATTAGTATGTTAGCAGAGACATTATAGAGTTCACACAAGGAAGATCAGGCCTTCATTCACCATACTCACCCAGATCACACTCCTCTATGACAGAGTTATCCTTGGATGTTCCTTTATAGGAACCATTGTTTACTCATCATATGATCCATGTGACTTATAGGATAACTATTTATCATCAATATCTTACACCATAACCTCAACAGCAATGGAAACTAATTTACAGAGACATAATACACCTCTAATGCATACACTAATTAAGATATTTGGGAACAACTATAGACCTAAGGGCACAATTTTGGTATGGACACTAATCAAAATCTTTGGAAATAATTACAGAGCTTAGAATGCACCTCCAGTGCACACACTGATCAAAATATTTGGGAATAACTATCAACTCAAGGGCATAACTTTAGTTCAACAACTGATAATGATATATGATAATCATTATAGAGATCATAACTCAACTTCAATTTGCACATCGATCAAAATATTTACAATAAATTAGAAAAATTAGAGTGTAATTTTAAAATGTCAATTGATCAAGATTTTTACATCAAATTCTACATAGTTATCCACTAGCAGTACATCATAGGCAGCTCTAGTTTTACAGTCTACATCTATAACAACACAACATGAGCATTATGGTTGTTGGTTCTCCATGTCATCCAAGTTTAGATAGGGGATTTTTCCATCACATGTTATACATGCAGACTTCTTTTGAAATATAACTAAAAAACTATATACCAATATAAAAGACAAAAAATTAAATCTCTTGCACATATGCCTAAAAAATTAATAACACATATACAAATAAATTAACATTAATCTAATGAAAATAAAATTACAAACATCAAACATTTCAAGCAAACAACCAAACTTAAACACATAACAAATTATATAATATAACTAGATCCAGATGTCAATACATAATGCCAAATTACAACAATAACCATCTATATATATCTCTCATAACATCATTCAATACAAATGTGATGCATCACTCAATGATGCGAACATGACTGTTAGGACCAACTTCCTCACTCTCACTCTCAAACACCTCAACACTAGAACTAGAGGTTGTACCATGTCTATGAGACCTTGATTTATGGATATACTTACTATCTCTCTCTCGATACATAACTAGCTCATCCCTACACTCAACATACTCCCATTGAACTCATATGTAGTCCTCTACTATATGACTACTCACCCCACCTAGAGCATTAGGAGAGGGCATGACTCACCTCTACATATTGACATGTAACTCATATCTATCTATTGTTTCTCACATATATGATGTAGTCACTATCATCGCATGATCAAATAAGTGAGCATGCACTCCAACTACATTAGTGTCCCACTCTACAAATCCATCATCCATGACATTATCTAGAATATGTCATATCCACTCATGCAATGTTAACTCAATGGTGACCTCCCATTACTCATCATCTCCTGTACCTTCAATTATGCATACCATTAATAAGAATATTATTATATCAAAAAACATGATCAACATTATGCAGAACATACAAACCAACTATCTAACTTACCGTCAATAACACTTAGGGGCTCTACATCTAGTGCCTCCTCTGTAACGATCCCATATCTCAAGAATAAAGTTGCCCTCCTATGATCACTCCACCATGTTGCATAGGCCTCGATCACTCCAACATCATCCATATATGTTACCTTAATCTCTAAACCCTGTTATATCACTAATATAGGGGCTAGCTCAGTAATCGATGGCCTCAACCTACTACCCAGCCTCATAAGAGCTCAAGAACTCCTCAACCACATTACTCATATTGGGGGCACATCTTGTATGACATAAAAGTATTAGGTAACCCTCCCATACTAGAACCACTCATATACATTATCCCATCAATCATGTATCCAACAACTAACTCGAATCCACCTCAACTATGTGTTATCCTTAGGCCATCCGTAATAACCCCTGTAAGGTCTTTAGATAATATCCTTTGCTCTCAAGTTATCTAGTAACTAACAATAGTAGGTAGTACTCCTCCTTAGAGCATGCCCTATCCTAGTCCATCTAGTTGTAAATACTTGTGGGTGAGACTATCCATCCTATGTATGTGCCACTATCCTGCTCATAACTATGTGTTCATATACCCAATAGTGTAATAGTGTTGATGCATCGATACCCCCACCACTCATCTCCTATGTAAATTGGTATAGGTCCATGTATATATGAGCTGGTATGGTCTAACCCCAAGATTATATGGTGCCATGATGCTTAATGTCATACACTATCTCATGCATCTGGTATGAAATAGAGAGACCACTCCCATACATGACAATAAATGATGATAATAACACTATTAAAAATTTATGCAATCACATAACATCAACCATAAAAATTAGGGTCAATAGTATGTCACTTTGACTACTTTTGCGATGAGTACATGTAACCATAACATAAAAATAACTAGATGCTTGTTGTATCTCTCACACACCAGTAGCCTTATATAATACAACCCGTTGCCCAAAAATCAGTAATTGTAGGGTTAAATACATATCCTCCAATGTCACAAACATCTTACTCATTGACAACCAAAATGTACATGTGTCTACATTCTACCTCTTGCATAGTGCAATTATCATATGCTTGTCCTAGACCATAAGCTCCAAGAAAATAACATCATGTAGTCTTGCTCTATCGAGCACCTTTATCTCTGCCTTAGACAAGGGCAAACCTTGAATAGTCTCCATCATATGGCCAATATGAAACTCCCTCATATGAACATGAACTTGCAAAATTTCAACCAAATCTGACATCAGTGAAACAAAAACTAATACTAGAAAATAACAATAGAATTTAGAAACTAGTCAACAATATTAAACACCATATCTGAGGCTAATGGACATTGGCATTGCCCAAAACATAGTGGCACTAGATAATAGTGCCATAGTCTAGACAATAGCATAAAAAATTGGATACTAGTGCCTAGAATGTGATAGTAGCACCACCTTTTCTAAACCAAGCCAAAAATAATGTTTTTCTAGTAAAATCAATAAAATAGACAACTAAAATGATAAAAAAAAGGGAAAAGTTAAGGTCCCTTACTAGGTGAACCTCCTCCCTGTCCTGAATAAGTGCCTCAACCTCTTCATAACGTGAGCACTGTCTCCTTGGCATGTTTTTCTCTCTTAGAATCAAACTCCTTTCCACTCAAACGATGCAAATGAATTGACAATGATTCAAAATGACCTATTTAAGTCATCACTTAATGCCACCATGTTAAGGTTACACATGTGTGCCAATTTTGTTAATTAATAAAATTATCTTCTTATGGCCATATATCAAAACACATAACTATGATTCATGATTCATTTCTTCTGAATGGGACCTGACATTGATACACTCTATCCCATAGTGGTCAAAAAAATCCTCATATCATTTTCAAACCTACAAAATGATAAAAACATTTATAATCTATTAACCATGCAATAGACCAAATACCTATTCAACTACACACTACATTATCAAACTCTGACATAATAAATACATTATTCAAACCTAACACACCATCATAATTATTGTTCCCGAAGTCTTTCACTCATTTTTGGGACAACACATGAACTATTTTTGGTCCTAAAAGCCAAAAATTTCTCTCTTCCCTTTGTAGAGTAAAATACTCTACATTTTATTTTGAGTTTTAGTTGTGCGCTCCAAGTTTTGTCCCTGCGCGTTTCAGTTTCGAGCAGTAAGGGTTATGACACAGGGCACAGGTTTTTCATTTTGTGCAAGTTTTTCATTTTGCCTAAAGTTTTGTCTAAGTCTCAAAGTCAAGCATAAGCTACCAAGTGTCATCTATTGGGACACATTATAATTTGTTTCTAAAAGTAGCGGAATGTGCCACATGTCCCATTATAACTCAGCGGAGCGTGACAAGTGTCTGCATCTACATTTCAAGTTTCTTATAAGTTTCAAAGCTTCTTTCAATAAGCTTCTCTCAGAGTCCCATGGAGGGCACCAAGTGGCAACTATGGAAGGTTTTAATATGTTTTTTTAAATGCAGGGAAAGTCACCATGTGCCCCTTGTAAAGCTCGGTGAAAGGCACCAAGTGTCAACATCTGCAGTTTCTTCTTTTTGTTTCATTATTGAGTAAGGCCTGTGGTGGGCCCCAGGTGAGTTGCTAAAGTAAGCAGAGTATGCCAAGTGTCATCATCCATGTGAATCCAAATGAGTCCCAAATGTTTCTATAGTGTTTTTAAAGCTTAGCAGAAGCCACCATGTGTCATCTTCCGTAAGACTCTCAAAAGGTATCTAAAGCTTCTATAAGTTAAGTGGATGCCACCAAGTGTCCTCACCTATTTCATAATGGGAAACACCATGTGTCACTTGTTAAGATCAGCAAAAAGTGCCACCTATCCCCATTCCCATTTTGTAGCTACTTAAGTAAGAAGTGTTGTGGGTCCCATTTTCTGTAAGTTGATATAGTTTCAAAGCAACAGATTATGACAGATGTCAAAGACGGAGCACTCCCAATACAAAGACATAGGAAAAAGGATGAAGCTTGATAGAAAATGGCTAAAGCAAATAGGAAAGACACGAAGGAACATTTCCTTCAAATATTTTGTCTGAAGGAATTAGGACTCTAAAGACCACCCAAAGGACAACCTTAAAGGGTAGGTACCCTTGCGGGGGGGGCTCTCACTGACTAAAACATAGACCTTTCGCTAGACTTCAAAGGGCAGGTCCCCTTCGAGAAGGATCAAACAACAAAGCTGAAGGAATTGCCGAAGAAGATGACGGGCCTGCAGACGTCAAAGTTGAGCATTGTGAACTAGTCATTGGGATCCAAACATCTGATGATGTCCCTTCAGCTATCAAATTTAGGGCAACCAATTAGCCATTGGCTTTCAAATGATGATGGACCCGAAGATGTCAAATTTGTGGCAATAAAGTATTTGTTGATCTTTACAGGCTTAAACGCGGACTCGAAGGCATTCAAAGACCTTCAGGCTGAAAGGAAGAACCATCGAGAGGAGGAACCAAAAGAACCAAAAAGGGGAAAAGATAGCTTGAGGGCTCAAATTGTAGTAGAAAGAGGGAAAGGCCAAAATATCTATGCAATAGTTATTCCAGTAGGTGGAATAGTCTGCAAGGTCAATTTTTGGGCCCTTAAACATTGAAGACATGGCTTGTTTGTCTCCCTTAGAGTAAAGACAAAATGGACAGCTGTGTAGATATCAAGTGACATACCAAATGACTAGACCCAGGAGAAGACATTTGAGATAAAGTGACATGCCATAGTTAAGGCAGTTGCCCTGTTCTAGCATGGTCCCTTGACGAAGCTGAAAGTGCATTCAAGACATTGAATGCAGCATAGGCCGTTCCATGGAACAAAGAACCAAGCCTTTTTTGGCTACTATATATTGTAAATCTCTTCTTTTCACAAAGGAGATCTTTTTGATAAAAGAAGCAAAAACTCTGCCAAAATTGAGAGGCTATCACTGAGACTTTAAGCTCAAGTTGTTAATCATATTTCCTTATTTGAATGAGAAAGTTACTTTTAAACTTTGTGCTATCATGGCTTGTGTCATTTAGGGGATTGTTCTTATGTCTATTTTTTAAATGTGTTCTTGTCCATTTGATGAAATAAGCAAAATTTGTGGAGATAATCCCTAAAGCCAACTGTGGGAAGACTTTGTGCTGCCTACAGTTGCCTTTAGTGTGTTTAGCTATTTTCTATTTTCTATGTAAAGGATCTTGGGATGACTTTGTACCCTCATTGTTCTTCGTATCTCACTCTTTGGGCAGCTAGAGTGGAGACTTTGTGCTACACTTCATTTTGCTGTTTACTGTACCTTATTACCAGTTACTTGTCACTACCTGAAAGAACTACTTTTTACTAAAAGATCATTTTTGAAAGAAGAGAAGTTCCTTCAATGTTTATACGAGGATTTTTTCCTTTGTATGTGAGCATCATCTCTAAAAAAAGAGAGATGGATGGTTATGCCCTACCCCTGAGTGTTATTTTTTGTTTATATCTATAGTATATAGCCCCTTCATACTTATAGGGAACCTCCCCTTGATGAGAGGAGAGATTTGTCCCCTTTTGATGTGGTAAACCTACACATTCAGCTGACCAATCTTCCTTACTGTGGTTGATCAGACCTATTTTGCTCATCAGTTAGTTGATTGATAAAATATTGACCCAATAGTTTTTTGATGACTCTACTGGGAAAAATTCAAACAAGCAGTTCCTATCCTTATCCATTATATATTCTGGAAACTCTCATATAGGTCTTACCCATTATCATTATAGCCGTATCCATTTCCATTATATAATCTGGTCTGCAAACCACATCTGCTGGGGAAGAACAAGCAATTTGAAGCCTCAAGCTTTAAGCTGAAGCAGGACCATTTCTTTTCCATTTTTATCCTACAATCTGGCAAATCCACATTATACCAGGAATCAAAGAGCCCAAGGTGTTATTGACCCTATCTTTGAGTTGATGCAACAAGGAAATTTTGATTTGTTTCCTTCATAACTTCAAGTTCAACGATCTAAGAGTGTTCCTCCTACTCGTACCAGGTCACCAACACAAGGCAGAGCTACTTTTTCTGCTGTTAGTAGAGCTTTGCCTATACATACTCCACCTAGATTTGTTATCCCCCTTTTCCATAATCTAATCATGGCAGCTCAAGGCCCCTGGGGTAATTCTTTTGGTCCTCTAAATTTGACTCCACCTCTACATGAACTTCCACGCAGTTCAAGGAAGAATTTATCCAAATTCTTTGGTGATTGGAAGGTTCATCCTGATGAGCACATTACAACCTTCAGCATAGCCTATGGTGTGATAGGTGTGTAATTTGAAGACATTGCAGTCAGGCTGTTCGTGAAAACATTACAAGGTGCTGCTGTAGACTAGTTCTACCATCTACAGGCTAGATCAGTGACTGACTGGGACACTCTCAAAGATAAATTCAAAGCAAGATTAAAGCCTACATAAGATGCACATGCCTTGCTATCCCAGCTCACACAGATAAAGAAGGAACCTCATGAACCTATGAGGGATTTCATTGCCAAGTTTGACAAGTTGAGGAACCGAATTCCTACCATTGCTCAGCCAACACTTGAGAACCTCAAATACTTCTTCATCAACTCATAGCTGCCTAAAGTGAGCTTTTTACTAAGACGTGCTAGTCACATAGACCTTGCTACTGCTTAAGACTTGGCTATTGAGGTGGAAGATGACCTTATCTTGGTAGGAAAGATAAGGAGAGATCTAAATAGAGGTAAATATTCTTCTTCTTCTAAATATCTACCTACAACCACCACTGATCTAATGGTGCATAAGCTAGCAAACGAGTTGCTAGCTCTCAAAAAATAAATGGCTCAAGGAATGTCATCCGCTCCTGCATATAGAGATATGCTAAGGAGGACATTTCAAAATCATTCATACCAAGGCAATGCTACCATGAATCAAGGACAAGAAAATCATCTTCCTCCCCCATGGGGGAACCTGGCCATTGAAGTGCCCCCGACAAACTCAGTAGTTGGATATCTGGAAATAGAACATGATTCCTCTTTCCAACCTGAGTTTGATCAAGAAAATGATACTGATCTCTTCATGGAGGACCAAGAAAGAATCAGCTCGCGACTCCAACATTGGTTTCCTGGATTACCAAGATGAACTTAGAAGTGAAGGTGAAGCAACCAAGGGATCATATGCTATGTTTACCCAGTCCAAGAATCAATCAACCCAGCAAGCTAATAAAGAGAAGACAAAGAAGTGACCTCAACCTGCAATCTTAATTGCTAAGCGTGAAACCACTCTGTCTTTCTAGCCAAAGGACCCAGTGACTGCTAAAAAGGTGACTACCTCAATTGCGCCTTCACCTCCAATTTCAAATTTGCAGACCAATCCTCCCCCTTTCAAAAACCAAAAAGATGAACTCCCATCCTCTGCTCCTAGCTCATTCTAGACATTTGATATAATTGATCATATAAAGAAAACCAAAATTCAAATGTTTGAATTTGAATTCTTGTAGTCCAACCCTGATCTATTGGACAAGTTGGTTCAATGTGTAAAGAACCGAACCATCCCAGCAAGACAAGAAGCTAAGAAGGTAACTCATGATCCCCCAAGGAACATGCCCATCTCAAACAATCTTGTCATTACTCCTCCTACTGCCCCTGGGAAAATAGAGCCTTTCTATGTTTCCCTGTTGATTAATGGTCACAAGCTGAGCAATTGCATCATTGATTTTGGAGCTTGAGATAATGTCATGCCTATCAAAGTGGTAGAATCTCTTCATCTCACACTGACCAAGACATTTGGGAGATATTTATCCATAGAGAACAAATAATTTCCACCACTGGGATAAATTAAGAACACCCGATTTGCATTTTCAATGTTCTTAAACAAAAGAATCAAGATGACTGTCCTAGTGGCTAACGTCCCAACATCATATGGCATCTTTCTTGGCAAAAATTTATACAAAGATGTTGGTGACAAGTTGAGCATGAACTTATCTGAGGCAAGAATCCCTGTCAAAGGCATCATGAAGAGGCTGCTTCCTGAGAAGGAAGTGAAATACGTGGTTACTCAGACATCAGTGCCTGAAGCTCAAATTCTGTTTGAGTCTTCAGGCATGGGTAATTATTTCTTAACCACAGAGGAAGTCCATAAAGTGCCTAATGAAACTCTTGAATGTGATAGCCTGAAAATACTTTCAGCTAGAACAATAAAAAGGATGGTAGAATGTAGTACAAGTGCTGAAGAATCTTTCCCTCCAAACGAAGAAGAATTCAAGGAAAAATCAGTGTCTGAAGAGGTATGGAATTTAGAATTTGATGACAGTTGCTCCCATACTGGTTCAGGAGCTAGGATTGTGCTAATATCTCCTCAAGGAGATATTTTTCCTTCATCATACAAGTTAGAGTTTAGCAACACCAATAATACAACTGAGTATAAATCTCTCTTACTTAGATTGAAGGCTACTCGTGATAAAGGCATCAAACTTATTCATGCCAAAGGTGATGCCAAACTGGTGGTTTATTAGGTGAGGACCCTGTATCAGACTAAGAATGAGAGATTATGCCATTATAAAAATCTAGTATGGGATCAACTTGAATACTTTGATGCTTTCAACATCTCTGCCATACCCAGGGAGTTCAATGATAGAGCTGATGCACTGGTTGTTTCAACAACTCTCTTAGTCCCTCACCTAGACTTCAAAGGAGATAGGTACACTATTGAGCTAGTCTTTTAACCAAGTGTACCTAATAATGCCAATCATTAGTAGGTGTTTAATAATGAAAACCAAATCATTGCTTTCCTAGAGTAAAAGGATAGCTTTGAACGGCTGCACTTTGAAGGCAGTGAGCATCAGAAGCTTGAACCAGCTCTTGAATCAAGTTCAAACGTAGGTGAGAAGTTCCTATAGCTGAAAGGGAATAAAATTCTCAAAGGATTGGTCTCCCTTGAGAAGTTGTTTGACAAGAATGACAGATTCATCAAATAGCAGCAGACAAATTCAAGCTCCTCCTGAGAATTTGATCAAGTAAATTTAAGCACCAAAGAAGATCCCAAGATGGTGAACATTGGAAAATACTGCACTCCTGAAGAAAGATTCAAGTTCACTACTCTACTCATCCAATACATGGATGTCCTAGCATACTCATATGATGATCTGAAGTCATTCAGACCCGAAGAAATTCGCCATGAAATTCCTCTCAAAAGTGATTTAGTGCCTTACAAGCAAAAATCTAGACATTACAATCCAAAGATATCGGGTACTATTCTATCTAAAATATAGAAAATACTGAATGCTAGGATAATTTTCCCAATCCATCATTCCACATAGATTGCCAACATAGTACCTATGAGGAAGAAGAATGGCAAAATCCACCTTTATATGGATTTTAGGAACTTGAATCAGTCATCCTTGAAAGATAACTATCCTTTGCCCATCATGGATCAAGTCTTTCAAATAGTAACTGATTCAGAAATGTTATCTATGCTGGATGGCTTCTCAGGGTATAATCAAGTTGAAGTTGGTGAAGCAGACCAACATAAGACTACCTTCACCACACCATGGGCACCTTTGCCTATCAGAGAATGCCATTTGGCCTGATAAATGCTAGCACCACCTTTCAAAGAAACTTACTTTTAAATATGAAATGGGTAAGTTCATTGTAGTATACCTGAATGATCTAATCGTCTTTTCCAAGCACTACCCGGATCATGTGCACCACTTGCAACAAGTGCTGGAATGCTGCCACTAGAATGGAATTTCTTTAAACCCCAAGAAATCTATTTTTGGAGTGACAAAAGGGAAGCTTCTTGAACACATTGTGTCCAAAGAAGGCATAAAGATTGACTCAAATAGAGTCAAGTCTATCCAGGAGCTTACTCTGCCCACGAGTAAGACTGCAGTTCACTCTTTCTTCAAAAAAGTGAATTTCTTACCAAGGTTCATTTCTGAGTTCACTGAGAAGACTCGTCATATTATAGATATGATGAAAGGAAAGGCCACTTTCAGTTGGACTAAAGAAGGCAAATAAACATTCTGGGACATCAAGATAACCATTGCTCATGCCCTAATTCTAGTTTGTCTAAATTATACCAAGGCTTTCACCATATACAATTATGCTTCTGCACACACACTTTCAACCATCTTGGTTCAACAGAACCAAGAAAGTGTAGAATCTCCCATTTCTTTCATGAGCTGTCTTCTCAAAGCTCATGAGCTGAAGTACTCAACCATGGAGAAACATGCTTACACAGTGGTAAAGGCAGTGAAGCATTTTTGTTTCTACATCCTGAATTCACACGTTACTACCTTGGTTCCTGATACCACAGTTAAATCCATATTAACTCAGCAGGAGTTTGGAACCAAAAGAGGGAATTATATTGCTAAAATCCAAGAGTTTGATCTAGTCATCAAACTAATGAGGTTGATGCAGGGAAAAGGCTTATGCCAATTGGTTGCTGACAATAGACCAAAAAAATAGAGCATGAATAAAAAGAAGTTGAAGATACTTCAACAGTCCTCTTTGTCTCCACCACGAATGAGTGGTATTTAGATATCGCTTATTTCCTTACTTACAGTGAGTGTCCTGCTCACCTATCTCGTAAAGAAAGGGGGACTGTTAAATTGAAAGCCATAATTTTTGTCCTTTGGGACAACGACGTGTATAAGAGGAGCCTTGATGGAGTATTCCTTCGTTGCGTGGATAAAGAGCAACATAATCAACTTTTGAAGTCCTTCTACAATCTGGCCTGTGAAGGACATTTTTATGCTCTTGTAACTGCCCATAAAATTCTGTGAGCCAGGTACTACTAGCCTACTCTTTTCCAAGATGCATACAAATGGGTAAGAAAATGTGAACTATGCCAGTAGTTTGTTGGAAGGCCTAAGTTAGTTGCCTTGCCTCTCAAGCTAGTGGTGATAGAAGAGCCATTTTAGCAATGGGGGATTGATTTCATTGGTGCTGTAAACCCATCTTCAAGTGCTAGACATGATTATGTCCTCACAACCACATATTACTTCACCAAATGGGTGGAAATAATTCCAACCAAGCATGCTACTTCAAAAGTAGTATGTGATTTCCTCAATGAGAACATCATTTCCAAGTTTGGGGTCCCAACCAAGATTGTGACGGATAATGCTGCCTGTTTCTCTTCTCATGAGATCACTCAGATTTATTTTTACTATGGGATTACCCTCTCCCACTCCTCTAATTATTTCATACAAGAAAACGGTCAAGTTGAATCAAGTAACAAGCACCTGGTGACCATCACCAAGAAGTTGGTAGATGACAACCAAAGGACATGGCATAAAGCATTGGTTGATGCTTTATGGGCAGACAAAATTACACCCAAGAGGGTGATAGGTATGTCACCTTTCTAACTTCTATATGGTCTCAATGCAGAGATATCGATCACCTTAAAATTACCAGCACTCAAATTGGAAAAGGCAGTTGAAGATCAGACATATGAAAGATCTATTAACAAAAGGATCATGTGCTTGACTGAGCTAGATGAGTAGCGAACTATGGTGGTGGATTGAATTACTACACACCAATGTCTAGTGAAGAAGCTCTTTGACCAAAAAACAAAAACTCAAAATTTTCAGATTGGAGATCAAGTTCTATTATGGGACAAGAGAAAGGAACCAAAGGGAATGCATGGGAAGTTTGATTCCCTATGGAGAGGCCCATTGACTATCCATGAACTCAACGGTAAAAATAGTTTCCTGTTGAAGTATCAAGATGGCATGCCCTTTCTTTGCCTTACAATGGGCAACATCTGAAGCACTTCAATTATTGAAGTATCAGATAAGATCATATGTACATGTGTATATTTGTATAGTCTTTAGTTCTATTTTGTGCTTTTGATTTTTATTTTTAATTTTGGCACCTTGATTTATTGTTAGTTAGCACGAATCCATAGCCTAATGGCACACTTTAAGGCACTAGAGATTTTGGTCTCTACTCCCCTCAGTTGTTCTAAAATTTCAACTAAAAGAAGTTCCCCAACTGGAGCCAGCTGTTGTTCCTGAAGTCTATCACTCATTTTTGGGATAACACATGAACTATTTTTGTTCCTACAAGCCAAAAAAATCTCTCTTCCCTTTTTAGAGTAAAATACTCTACATTTTATTTTGAGTTTCAATTGTGTGCTCCAAGTTTTGTCCCTGCACGTTTTAGTTTCGAGGCAGTAAGGGTTATGACACAGGGCATGGGTTTTTCATTTTGCACAAGTTTTTCATTTTGCCTAAAGTTTTGTCTAAGTCTCAAAGTTGAGCAGAAGCTACCAAGTGTCAGCTACCAGGACACATTCTAATTTGTTTCTAAAAGCAGCAGAACGTGCCATGTGTCCTATTATAACTCAGCAGAGCACGATAAGTGTTTGCATCCACATTTCAAGTTTCTTATAAGTTTCAAAGCTTCTTTCAATAATATTCTCTCACAGTCCTGCGGAGGGTGCCAAGTGGAAACTGTGAAAAGTTTTAATATGTTTTTCTAAATGCAGTGAAAGTCACCACGTGTCCCTTGTAAAGCTCGGTGGAAGCTGCCAAGTGTCAACATCCGCAATTTCTTCATTTTATTTCATTATTGAGTAAGGACTGTGGTGGGCCCCAGGTGAGTTGCTAAAGTAAGCGGAGCGCACCAAGTGTCATCATCCATGTGAATCCAAATGAGTCCCAAATGTTTCTTTAGTGTTTCTAAAGCTTAGAGGAAGCCGCCATGTGTCATCTTCTATAGGACTCTAAAAAAGTATCTAAAGCTTCTATAAGTTAAGCAGATGTTGCCAAGTGTCCTCGCCTGTTTCATAGTGGGAAACGCCACGTGTCACTTGTTAAGATCGGTAAAAAGTGCCAGTTGTCCCTGTTCCCCTTTTGAAGCTGCTCAGGCAAGAAGTGTTATGGGTCCCATTTTCTATAAGTTGATAAAGTTTCAAAGCAACAAACTATGATAGATGTCAAAGACAGAGCACTCCCAATACAAAGACACAGTAAAAAGGATGAAACCCGATGGAAAGCGGCCAAAGCAAATGGGAAAGACACAAAGGAACATTTCCTTTGGACATTTTTTTGAAGGAATTAAGACTCTAAAGACCACCAAAGGACAACCCCAAAGGGCAAGTACCCTTGTGGGGGTGCTCTCATTAACTAAAACGTAGACCTTTCTCTAGACCCTCAAGGGTAGGTCCCCTTCGGGAAGAATCAAACAACAAAGCTGAAGGAATTGTTGAAGAAGATGACAGGGCCATAGACATCAAAGTTGAGCATCATGAACTAGCTATTGGGACCTAGACGTCTGATGATGTCCCCACAGCCATCAAATTTAGGGTAACCAACTAGCCATTGACTTTAAGACAATAACAAACCCAAAGATGTCAAATTTGTGGCAATAAAGTATCTGTTGATCTTTACAGGCTTAAATGCAGACCCAAAGGCATTTAAAGACCTTTAGGCTGAATGGAAGAACCGTCGAGAGGAGGAACCAAAAGAACCAAAAAGGGGAAAAGATAGCCTGAGGGCTCAAATCATAGCAAAAAGAGGGAAAGGCCAAAATATCTATGCAATAGTTATTCTAGTAGGTGGAACAGTCTACAAGGTAGATTTTTGAGCCCTTAAACATTGAAGACATGGCCTATTTATGTCCCTTAGAGTAAAGACAAAATGGACAACTACACATATATTAGGTGACAAACCAAATGACCCAGACCTACGAGAAGACATTTGAGATAAAGTGACATGCCACAGTTAAGGCAGCTGCCCTGTTCCAGCATGGTCCCTTAAGAAAGCTAAAAATGCATTCAAGGCGTTAAATGCAGCATAGGCTGTTTTATGGAACAAAGTACCAAGCCTTTCTTGGCTACTATATATTGTAAATCTCTTCTTTTCACAAAGGAGATCTTTTTGATAAAAGAAGCAAAAACTTTGCCAAAATTGAGAGGCTATCACTGAGACTTTGAGCTTAGGTTGTTAATCATATTTCCTTGTTTGAATGAGAAAGCAAGTTACTTTCAGACTTTGTGCTGTCATGGCTTGTGTCATTTAGGGGATTGTTCTTATGTCTATCTTCTAAATGTGTTATTGTCTATTTGATGAAATAAGCAGAATTTGTGGAGATAATCAGGAAGGTGTCATGAAGCCAAATGTGGGAAGACTTTGTGCTACCTACAGTTGCCTTTAGTGTGTTTATATGTTTTCTATTTTCTATGTAAAAGACCTTGGGATGACTTTGTGCCCTCATTATTCTTTGTATCTCACTCTTTGGGCAGCTGAAGTGGAGACTTTGTGCTACACTTCATTCTACTGGTTATTGTACCTTGTTACCAGTTACTTGTCACTACCTGAAATAAATCTTGCTGTTTACTGCAAGATCATTTCTAAAAGAAGAGAAGTGCCTTCAATGTTTATACCAAGATTTTCTCCTTTATCTGTGAGCATCATCTCTGAAAAAAGAGAGATGAATGGTGATACCCTACCCCTGAGTGTTATTTTCTACTTATATCTATAGTATATATCCCCTTCGTACTTATAAGGAACCTCCCCTTGATGAGAGGAGAGATTTGTCCCCTTTTGATGTGGTAAAATTGCACATTCAGTTGACCAATCTTCTTTGTTGTGGTTGATCAAACCTATTTTGCTCATCAGTTAGCTGATTGACAAAATATTCACCCAACAATAATTACCAAGTAATACTAGCACATTAAATCCTTATCACTTTTGGTTACATATCCTCATTATAGTCATGACTCTCTCAGCAAAATGAGGGGAAATATGCACAAATTGCTTTAGACATATAGACTTACATTCAAATTTTCAAACACACAGGCATTCAGAGGCACTGATTTTTAAATTATATAGACATATAGGTTTACATAGGCTTACATAGGTATTTAGTTTCATAGCTTATTCAAATATACAAACATATAATTTTGTACAAGTTTACACAAGCATTCAATTGCACAGCCTATTCAGATATACAAACATATGGGTTTATATAGGCTTACACATGCATTCAATCACACAACATATTCATATTATATAAACACATATGTCTACACAAGCTTTACACACACACACACACACACATATGTAAGGGTCTACACAGGTTTACAGAAGCATCCATATTTACAAATTTTCATATATACAGATGCACAAATCTACATAGGTTTTATGCAAGTTTATACAGGTATTTAGATATACACATTATATAGATATACATATTTGACATAGGTATACCAGTTTATTTAGATATTCAATAGTCACAGGTCAAATTTTCCCAATCCCAGGGCCCTTATCCTATCATCCTTGATTTTTTCTATGTTTTGAGCCTTTAGACATTAGCATTATTTTAAGGATAGGAGCACCACATGGCCCTACTATCCACTTTTGACTTTAGTGTCTCATGGGCCCTTGCACCTGTGTTTAGGTCCCAACCCCTCTGTGACCCTTCACTTATGTTTTTTAATATCTCTTTCACAACTTATTGACCAATGAACAAGGTATTATATTCCAAATAAAGATCCTCCGATATAAAGGGCCTCACAAGGCATTTTACATCTAATACTTACTATTTTGGCACTTATGACATAAAATCAATCAATAGTACAACTCAAATACTCTACATACTACTCAACATTCAAACCTATACATTTTCATGCTTGATCAAAGAAGGGTATAGGCAAAATTCAGCCTAACATACCATGCAAGTTGATAGTGCACATTCCCTAAGGGAAAACTAGATTCGATTCGAGACCCCTATCATTGGGGTTAATGTAAGCAGTGATCAGGACAATAGGGGTTCTACTTTATGTGATTGTAACATCCCACAACCCACTTTTTCCTTTCTTTTTGCATTTGATTATTTAAATATTTCATGTCTAAAGGTATTCATTAGGGTTTTGGAGAAGAATCAACCAAAACAGTAACATATACAAAACCTGTGTGATAAGAAATCACCTACAGGACCCTTAAGAACTTCTATAGCTTATCTAAAAGTTACAGATAGTCATTATAAGAGGGATACTAGTGTTAGGTTTGGACACTAGCACCACATGGCACTATTGTCCTAAGGGGGCGTTACTGTCCAGAGCCAGATCTTGAAAAATAACCAATAAATGAAAGATCCTTTCCAATCATCTCTAGTATTTAGATCTACAAGAAAATCTAATATGTATATCTAGATAATTTCACCTTATCCTTGTATTTATTATTTTTGAAAACTTACATAAAACTAATAAATCCCAATTTTACTCTAGATTAACAATAGACCCAGCCCTTTACTGTAGCTAGAATTTACATTTTAAAACCCAATACATATAAAACAAAATGATATATACTTAATGTGTGTAATTTATATTTATAGATAAATTGAGTTAAAATTAAGACCTTATTGGCACTTGAACTGACATCAAATTGTCAAAAAGTGAAAAAATACAAACGTGTGCATACTAGCCATGAGGGGCCAAACAAGGGGACTAAGAGTGTGAATGATACCCATGGTAGACATAGAATTATCATTCACACTCCTAGTACAAGCCTTAGAGCAAGAGGAAAGTGGGGAAGAGAAAGAGACAACTAGAGGGGGTTGAGAGGAGAGAAAGGGGCCATAAGGAATCAACAAATGTGCCAATAACACCTAATTTGTAATAATAATAAAATTACACAAACACCTTAAAATCATAAAATTTTATAACTCATAAATATTTGGATGGCATTTTTTGGTGTCTATATTTCCCCTTGGTGAGTAGATTTGTATTAAAAATGGGATCTTTATCATACACCATTAAACATGGGGAAATCTTTAATGAATTCTTAATTTTTGTAGTATTTATCCATAAGGCATACTTTAACAAAGTGCACCAAGCTCTAAGATTTGTCTCTCTTATCTTATTGATTACTTATATCATTTTTTCATTAGTAGACTCCATGTAATGTTCCTTTTAGGGCTGAAATTTGATCAAAGGGGTTTCCCAACAAACCCTAATAGTAAAACAACAAACCCTAACACCATAAGTGTAAATTTTGATTTTAATATATCAAACCCTAGTTAGATAAATATGAATTTTTTATTATTAATACTCTAAACCATAGCCAAAAGGATGAGTGCTAAAATTGAACAATTAGGGCACAAATAGAATATTTTAACCTCAAATCTTTACTCATAAATACTAAATAATAGTACAACAATAAATACCTTGTTTATAGATTTTTTTGATGCATATTAAGTAGGAAAAATACTACTAAAATTATCAAAAAATTATCAAATATTTATAATGACAATCTAGGCATAAAAATCCATCAAGTAGGTCAATATAGACCCCAAAGGGGGTTGCCCTCCTCTAAGAGCAGATCATTTTCCTTCCACATAACTACAACCTTAGAAATCATAATATTCAACCTCTAAAACTTGTATTTCACCCTTAACTAAGGTTCGATGCCCTTCTTGTAGCCCTAAACGAAATTGCCAACCTTGGAGAATGAGTCCCTTACTGCCACATGCCAAGAATGGTGAGTATTCTACCCTAAATAGATACAAATGATGCTAAATTAGATTGAATGAAGCTTAATACAACCCTTGAATGGGGATGCCCTAGTTGAATGTAAGGGTTTCCATTTTTACTCCAACTTCCATTTAAGGTTTTCATCCTTAATGTATAAGTTAAGTGTTTTCATACTTAAGCTTACAATTTTAATTATCAAAATCATCCATCCCCTCCATATGATCCTCCACTCTTTTCTATATCCATTACCCCAAAGGGTGCATTCCATTTTGGAGGGAAGACCCTTTTTAAATATTAAAAAAAACACTCTTTATAATCCACTTAAGTGGCTTGGGTGCCCATGACCCTTAAAAGACCATAGCTTAAGTGAATTTTATAACAATAAAGTACTTTTATAAATTTTTTTAAGAAACCCAAATAATTTACCTTCTTATTCTTTTTTCTTTAGCCCTTGGGAAACAAATCAAGGATAAAGGTCTTCAATGGATCCATGATTAAAAGGGGGACAAGATAATCCTCCCTGCCTAATATTGCTTGTCGTTAAATAATATCAACATCCAGGGGGCTACCACAACTCTTAGCTTCACATTAATCATGTCCCTTGCCTCCTCTCATAGGAGGAAAGCCTCACATTAAAGCCTTTTTCTACTATATCTAAATAAATTTGGCTGACCATATGTGTCAAGATCAAAAATACCACATAATGTAGTCTTTCCTTCTCCAAATGAAAAGTGGCCATAGTTGTGCCTTCTGTTGCTAAGCATGGACTAGCTGTTAATACTCTTTGAAATAACCACTAATCTTAATACTTTTTCAAATAAGTGGTTGCCCTTGCTATAGCTTTCATTATAGAACACATAACAATGATTAGTCCCCCAAAACCGTTCTTCAAGCACACAATTCCAAACACCCTAAGGGCCGGAAGCTTCCTCAAAAGGGTTGTAATCTAATCTTCCACTCTTATAATCATGTGTTCCCTTATCTAGAATGGAAATGTCCTCAAGTTACTACTATGTTTTGAGTTGATAGGGTTGTGATCATGCAATCTAAACTCTTCATTGTATGGATTGTTTGTACCTTTAAACCCCATGGGGGGTAGAGATGTGTCAAAATAGTCACAATCTGGTCCTAATGGTGATCATACATATAGAATAAATACATTAGTGAAAACATGAGTGTTTAGCGACACTTTTATGTAGACTTCACTGACACTTTTATGTAGACTTCACCATGCTTATGAAACATGGTATTAGATTTTATCCCCTCATGGATTCCTCAAGGTTTGTTTATGTTCATCCATCTATGGCTATATCACCATATTTAATTTCTCCAAATCACTCTTTCGATGGCTAGAAACCCTATCAACTTGGATATAATCCATCCCTCAATGCCTATCCTCCTGTGACCCTTTATTTTGATGGGAAAGGTTCCACAAACAATGTTTTACTTGACATCTAGGGGCCTGTAATTAAAGAATACAGCCTTGTGTTTGTGAAAAAGCTTTGTATTTATTCACTCCCTACTCATCCTTAGGGAGTTCCCTCATACATATCACCCTTAAATAATGTGCCATGAGCCTACATATACACCTTCTAACACTCATATATACATCATTAAGAACCAAAATGAAGGAATCCATGCCCTTTTTGTTACTCCAAGTGTCATTCATTTCATCATCACCTTCATGTGGTGGTCCATGATGATGGCAACTTTGCCGCAGGACACTAACCAATATCCAAATTTCCATTGGCTCATTTTTTTGTATACATTTCCCTTTATAACAACTCACCTTAGATGCCATAATAGTAATCAATAAATTTGAAACATTCTCATACCTTTGGATGCCCATAACTTGTGCACCCTTTGTGTCACCTTCAATATATTTTGCTTCAAAATTTAGAAATGCTTCATTCAAGGCATGCTTATCTAAGAGGGGTTGACCATGCATATTTTAGTGCTATTGTTCTAAAAATGAGAATGTGAGATTTACCTTGATTCGCACCAAACCATCCGAATCCCATTTACACCAATAAACTTGGACTTGAATTGGAAAATCTACACACTCACAGCTATCACTTGTGTTTTTCGCTTAAATACACATCTTAGAATGCCTCTTAGGAATATGATTATCAAGATTTGGAGTGGTTTTCATGCTCTCCAACATGATCTTTACCATCTATTTCCTTTACATGACCTAAAGTCATTTCCAACCTCCTTGCATAGGTGTCAAATAACTTAGAATTTGTATGACAAAAATACTAAGCTTTTAAGTCTCACCTGGATCACATATCCATATTGGGAATTTGACATTCCCCATCTTTAGACTCTCTTGGAGAAATTCCTTTTCCCATTCAATTCACTTCAGCTTGTCTTCATTATTGACATGATATTCATGATGACCAAAATGTTGCAGGAATATAGTAGGAGGGTGATGCAATAAATTCTAGACATGAGAATAATTAAATTGCTTATCTTCATGTGTCATTCTAAAAATTATAACAAATTGAAAATGAACAATAGTACCTAGAATATTGGATTTGACCTTCAACCTCTCTTCATCAACATGGAAAATGTATTCTTCCTTTTTAGTGCATATCTCTTGCAACTCCTGAACTTGTTGGACAACCTCTTCTGGTTGTCCTAAAATTTTAGAATTTAATATATAAGATGTTTTTCCATTTGGATACCCCTTATTCAACTAAAAAGTGTCCTTTTTCTACCCCATAAATTATGAGATAACTTCTTCTTATTATTCTAAAATTTTAGAATTTTGTACCTTAGAATTTCCAGTACCTTGTTCCTCTTTATCAAGCTGAAACATCCCCTTTGGCTATCCCAAATTTTTTGATTTATGAAACTCAAAAAATTCAAAACTTGGTTGCCCAAAGTGTTTCCCTTTTGTTACTCAAAGGGCTTCAAGGTGCCAGTTTTATATTGCTCACTAACCCCTTTAAATTTTGACTTTGTGCCCTCCTTTGGTGATGAATTCTTAGGGAAATTAGCTAGTGACTCTTCTTTCATCACAAGAGCATATTTATTTTCCTCTTCTACACGTAAAGCATGCCTTGAATCTCCTTGTGTAAATTTTGGGGTTGAACTTGGTTCAATCCTAAATAATATTCCTTTAATTCCCTTAGAAGGGAGGTAGGCCAGAATGACCTAGGTAAACAATCGTTTGTGACCTTTGGTGGCTGAAAACTATTACTTATCGTTTGAAGGATCCCTTTAACATTTAGATTTTCATGGTGTGGATCATTTCTGCCATCATATCATTTAATCTTTCTTACACTTAGGTAAGCTTATCTAATCTAGCACCATCCAAAAACCTAAAAGCCATTTATTTTCCCTTTTGTCACCATTTTACCTTATAAACCCTCAAACCCCACAACTAGTAAAGAAATTAGCTATGATACCACTATAATGTCCTTTTTAGGCCTAAAATTTTATCAAAGGGGTTTCCCAACAAACCCTCATATCAAAACAATAAACCCTAATACCACATGTGCAAATTTTGATTTCAATATATCAAACCCTAGTAAAAAAAATATGAATTTCTAATTATTAATACTCTAAACCCTAGCCAAAAGGATGAATGTTGGAATTAAATAATTAAGGCATAAATAGAATATTTTAACCTCAAATCTTTACTCATAAAGTTTGAATAATATTACCATAGTAAATACCTTGTTTATGGATTTTTATGATGCATATTTAGCTAGAAAAATACTTCTAAAATTAGCAAAAATTTACCAAATATTTATAGTTGTAATCTAGGCATAAACAACCCTTAAGTAGGTCAATATACACCCCAAAGCGAGTTACCATTCATCTATGAGTAGATCATTTCCCTCTTACACAATGACAACCTTATAAATCACAATATTCAACCTCCAAAACATACGTTGCACCCTTAACTAAGGTTTGATGCCCTTCTTACATCCCTAAACCAAATCACTAGAAAATGAGTTCCTTTCTATGTCATGCCAATAATGGCAAATATTTTTCTCTAAATAGATAGAAATGTTGCCAAATAAGATCTAATGAAGCTCAACGCAACCCTTGGATGAGGATGCCCTAGTTGAATGTAATGTATGCAATGCACATATATTAAATAAGTTATATTTATATACTAAATTAAAATTGATGATTTTTTGGGAAACAAATTATTAAGACCTACATTATGTATCATTTATTTAAGACTTATTCCAGACATGCCCTTTGAAATGGAATAATTTCACATAAGCCACTAGGTTATCTAGTATACCAAGAGCTAGTGATAATAGACTTTGGGGAGATTTTTTCTTATTTCAGGAAAGGTTGGGTTGTATAAATGAAAAAATATAGATTTTAAATGATAAAATAGTCTTGTAAACTTGGAAAATATCACTCATGGCTTAACCCTTTATTTTATGATGTTTGCACTGCTGCAAGACTCATGTTCACTATCTAAATATGCATACATGCTTATCTTATACTCTGAACTTGATATTTTGGTTACCCAGATCACCTATAACCCAATGTATGTTTAAAAATTGATATATATATCATCCACATTTAATTATAATTCATCATCATTTTACTATTATCGAGGACACTACTATCCATATTTAGACATTAACGACGATGTTAGTGTCCCTATTCTAACACTAGTATTTGTACCCTAAAATCACTAAAATTCACAAGTATTTCAATATGTAAAGGTCGACATATTTTTATTAATTAACCCCTCCATGAGATATTTTCAAAATATGCAATATAAATACAAAATCCCAATCATCTAGACATCCAGCAGCTACCAAGCAAACACCTATCAAGCTCACTAAATCGTTTGCACAACTGAGTTATGATGCCCTATTCTTCCATATTTCCATATCAATAATAAAATCAATATTATTACAGGCTTGAAGCATTCAAAGATCATCCCATGAGTATTATTTGTCAAGTTTCAAACTAGATCATTACATGCCCTTGAATATAGCATATTAGACCATTATCAGACACAAGCCCACATAAAGGGGAGGAACACATAAGTCAGAGGCCTTCTTTGGATTAAATGGTTATGTATGCAACAATAATTAACATAGGGGTATTTGAGGTGAACTTAAGTTCACTTGATCCCACTAACCATTATTTTTCAAGGTGACATGCCCTAATTGGAAAAACTAAGGTTTTAAAGAACACATTGATATCCAAAACTTGTGCACATGATTCAAACATAAAATATACAAGGCAATAGGGTACCCTAATAGACATAGGTGGAATTTATAAAAAATGACCTATACTTGACTATGGATAGAAGAGTCAATTTTAGGATAGAAACATCAACACTAATGTTCCTATTTCAATGACAATGTCTAGATTGACAAAGAGGCAATTTCCAAGATCTAATGAACATGATTATGACTATTTATACTCCTACACTTCTCAGATATGCTTGTACATCATTCAATAAGATAATTATTATTTGTTATTTTCAATTAAGAAATAAATTTACTCTTTGACATTGTAATTTCTATATTTAACATATTTCCATAGTTAAACGTTGTAATGAATTATTGTGAGTATGAATTATTTAATTGGCCTGCTCATAGAATAATATTTTTCTTAATTTATTAGGATACTTTCCCAACCCTTGATTCCATAAAAGGGTCAACATTTGGTGAAACTAACCTCTGTGTCTTCTTATGTCAATCCTATCTTGCCCTAGGGTTTTTAGCCTTCTAGAGTTTAAAATTAAAATATTCATTCATTTTATGATTTTATTAATTTGTATGGAACCTAGGTGTAGTGTTAGAATAGTTGGTGCACTTATTGAAAATCTTGAGATTCCTCTTTTACCACATAAAATGTCTCAAGCTAATACCCTATCAAATTATTCCAATAATGAGAGTGCCAATAATGATAATGTGCAAAATGCTGAAATTTTTTCATAGAAGATGAATATGATCACGATGAAAATGAAATACGTGAGAACAATGAACATAAATAATTAGATCTAGAGAAAGTTAAATCTATTGCCTTGTTTTGGAAGAACATTTGTGAAAATCTTCAATATATATAAGATATCCTTAATACTATATAAGAAACTTAAAAAGGTGTTAATGAACAACCATTATTATTTATTGATAAAAATATTGGGGATACTGGATATGCCTATCACACATCAATCCTAATATCCCTTCCTCAAGTACACCGTTGATTTATACATCTAGTTGGGGCACAAGATATGCCTTCAATCCATTGTTCACTAAATATCAAACAAATATTGCTACATCATCCATGGGAGCAATCAATACTTCAACTCAATTACCCATTTCAATGCCTATATCAACACAAGTGTTTACATCCCCTTTGGTGACCTCTCAAATATCAAATAAAAATCCGAATGGGTATACTATGTAAACCCTTGTGTAAGTTATTCAAGATTTCAAAGCTAACAAAATACTTCAAAGTCTACTAGTGATATTTATTCACAAGATGGATTGCATAATATTCTTTCACCCACAATATCTTTTCACCCTTTTCTAACTAGTTTTAAAACACCCAAGTTTAAACTTTATGATGGCAAGGGTGATCCTTAACAACAAATCCTATCTTTCTATGTAGTGAGTCTTAGTTATGCTTCTAATGATAAAATTTAGACCAAATTATTCCCAATAAGTCTAAATGATTATGCTTTAAGATGGTTATATGATTTACCAATACAATCAATAAAAGCATTCAAACCTCTAGAAGATTAGTTTTTAACACATTTTTATATTAACATTACTAAAAATATGTCATATGAAAATATTTCAAAGATCAAGCAAGGAATAAATGAGACCATCAATGATTATGTTTTGAGCTATAAGACAATGTTGGCCAAAATAAAAAATCCAATGGTAGATAAAGAGCTTTAAGATATCTTCAAGCAAAGTTTGCTTTCCCCATTACATGAGTATATTTTTTTCAATAAGTTTAAATATTTTGATGACTTATACCATATTGTTTTCGACTTAAAAATGAAACTCATTGCATTAAACAAGCTTAAGTATGTATCCAATACATCGACTACATCTAATACCAAGTTTCATATCAAACCAAGCTTTAAGGTAAAACCTATAAAGACTAAAAAAAAGAAACAATAACACCGAATATGGTGGCATAATAAACTAATAAACTCATATTATCCAATGCACCTAAGAGATAATTTACATGATTATTTGAGTCTCTAACTTTGATCATTAATAAGTTAGTGGAGTGTCATCTCATATCTCTCCCTCTTCTCTTTGAGGTTGATAAGATTCAAGCTCTACCAAAATGATATAATGCAAATACTCATTATGACTATCACCAATGTGTTGGGCATTCCATGAACATATGTTTCAAATTTATTTACAAGACACAAGATCTCATTGATATCAAACAACTTACATTTGATGATTCTCCAAAGGATTCATGGTCACAACTTGGTGACCACCAAAACTAAAAGACATTCAATGATTACAAGATCATTTTAAGGAAACACTAAAATTTCAATTGACATATAATTGACATCCTTATTCATCACATTATGAGAACCCATCAGATGGGATTATTGGCACACTTACACATGAGATACCTTCTATGGTTTAGAGGCCTTATGTTGCATTTTATGATAGTGAAATTGTGGATGATGAATCATATATTTATTCCTTGTTTATTAGAGAGCATATTGATCATCATCCTATATGCAATGTTATGGTTGATAATGGTTCTAGTGAGAACATATATACCATTATATTACTCACACATTTGGGATATACACATGATATTTTATACCCTTAGACCAAAATAATTAAGGAATTCAATGGGAAATTACTTTTGAGTTTGGAGCCATTTGAGGCTATCACATGACCTTGGTGGAACATTTTGGGGGCTTAGAGAGCTCCACAAATATGGGGAGTGCATTTTCTTGTGTCCATCCTCATTCCACCTTTTGTAGAACTGTGCTTCCATGTGAGTGAAATATTCTTAGGTGTTTTTCTAATTTCCATGTTGACTTTCATGTTTTGTGGAAATGGGATTGACTTCTTTATTTTTAGGGAGGTAGATGTTATCCTTCCATGTTTTATGGAAGTGGGATTGACTTCCTTATTTTTAGGGAGTTAGTTACTATCTCATTGTTTTTTTGTAAACCTTTTTTGGAGGATAGATGAGGATGGTGTGTTTATTCCTTTGAGGACTTTAGGATAAACTTGACTGGGTAGAGGATGGTGTATTTCCTTAAGGATAAGGTTATCTTGGATAAACATGGTGACTTTCTCTTCTTGGGTTGATTTCTTCCATATTTGTTTATATATAGGTGGTGGTTTGACTTTGCATTTTGATGTTTATTTTTATAGGGTGTGGTATAGCTTCTTTTGGTGTGATTTTATACAGGTATAGGTGTGGCATAGAATCTATGGAAGATTACTGATAGCTATTAGATTTGGATCAATAATTTAGAGAATTCTTGAGGAGATATTCAATCTTTGTGAGAGGTTCTCTTTGAAAAGTTAGTACTCTTGTTTTGTTATTATTTTATTGAGGACTTTATTGGTGGATGTAGCCCACATTGGGTGAACCACGGTATACCTATCTTATGTGTTATTGCTAGTATATATTGTTGTTTTAAAATTTTCTCCATTATAACAACATTTACTGTGATTTGAGAAATTGATTATGTGATGTAAGTAGTGCATAGAGAAATTTGATTTTGCACATTTAAAATCTGGTTTATGTGTTTTAAATTTTGATTTTATGGTGAATTAAATATGATTTTAATTCATTTAATTCCTAACAAGCACAAGAGTTTTTTAGTGAGATTTATTTACATTTACAAGCTGGTTCATCACATGTGACCACAACATTTTTAGTTATGCCACCTATGAGAGTATTTAATATGTTATTGGGATGACCTTGGATTTATAAGCTCTATGCAGTGCCATCCATAGTACATGAATGCCTCAAGTATATTCATGCCAACATGGTAACCATAGTTTCAGGGATTCAGTATGAGTACCCAAAAGTTTATTACAAGATAACTAATCATATGATCTACTAAGGTTAATCATGCATGAAAGGGTAAGAAAAAGGCAATATACTTTCTTAGGTGACTGATACCTGAGAGGCAGTTACATCAAAGACACATAGTGGACTCTACGAAGTCCCCATCTATACCCACATAATCCAACCAATTATTGAGAGTAGATCAAAATGTTTTAGAGAGGTTAAAAAGATCCAAAATCACACCAAAAGAAAACATATCACTAAAAAATGGGCTTCATGAACCACTTCATCTTCTACTGTTTCTTCAAAACCACTAGGTCCTATGAGGCATATACAAAGTATCATAAATTCTACATCTCAAGATTTGACACATATATATGATCCTTAGCAGTTTGGCCAATTTTTTGTACCATATTATTAGTCTATAGCACATTATGAGCATCCCTTAGATGGGATCATCATTTAGACCTTTATTTCTTAAAAAAATAAAAAAATCAAGAAAATACAAAAACATTCAAATAAATAAAAATATAAAAATATTCAGCATTAGCATGTTTACTAGCTTTTGCACATGTTGTTTACTTTATGTTAGTATATAACATATAATGTTTATTTATATACACACATATGTTTCATGGGTACTTGAGTGTGATATAGGTATACATTATATCCATGATACGTGCATATACAGATGTACCTTTCCTCTACCCACGTGACACATTATGTTGGGGGCATTTGCTTCTTTTGATTTGAATTCATACAAGTTCTATTATTTTATGATGAATTTACATTATCATGCTAAGCTTATATATTAATTATTACACATGCTTATACTCATGATTACACATTATACATTTTATTTAATATGCTATACTATATGAATTTTTTCTAACACATGTATGTAGGGACTAGTATGCTATGCTTATGTTAGTTGCTTATATATTTCACTCATTCATCCTTTCACATGGATTACTTGAATGTATAATTCTTGTTTGCTACTTTATATTGAATGTGGAACATTTAAACATATTCTTTGGTTTTTGTCCATATTTTCATTAGTGGTGATTATTTGTTTGGTGTGTGGACATTTTAACATGTCCCCCCCTTTGAGTGTGCAATATTTGAACATGCCCCTTGTTTGTGACCTTTTTAGAGTCTTTTGTGTGATGTTTAGTGCTCTTGTGTGTGTGTGTGTGTGTGTGTGTGTGTGTGTGTGTGTTTAATTTTTTGATTAACTTATGCTTATTACTTATACACATTTCCATGATCCATATCATGCATCTTAGGGCTTGTTATGTTTGGAAACTATGAACTTTATTGATGCATCTACTTGGACACAATACCACTATATGCTTATTAAATACATGATTGATACACTTATAACATAGTTATCTAATCCTTTTGAGATAATGTGAATGCCAATTTTCATTCCCCTCACCTAAAAATGGTGGGGGGGGGGGGGAATATTAGTGGGGCTATGTCATATAAACATGAGTCCACATACACATAGTTACAAAAATTGCTATAATTTTATACAATTTACATGATTTAGATATACACTTGGGTTAGAATTTTTTAAATTTGTCACTAGTTTTCACAAATTGGGGACAAGGTTCATCAAATTTGTCACATATATTATACATAATTTATAGAGTAGAGGTTACATTTTGACAAATACTTCAGCTTGAGACACACTAGAGGTTCATTTGCCATGCAAATACACCAAATCATGGATACATATTTAGAGTATATACACATTTATGACCCTTACAAAGAGGCACCTTTGAGAATATATTTATTTGCAATAGTTGGCTCTTTTGATTTGTGTGATTGAGATTGAACACCCTAGGCAGACCTTGCACTACTCCTTTTTATATATTGATATGGTTATACCAATTGACTTGGCTAGATTATGTATACACTCAAGATGTCCAATCAATATTTAACACAATCAAAGGAATTGGCACAACTCATCTTTATATTAGATTAAGGGCATGATCAGGGGATAATTCAGGTGACAATTCAGGTGATAATTCGGGTGATGGTTCTACCCCAATTGATGATAGAACTTCCATGAGCCATAACTTTTGCACCGTAGCTCTAATTAACTCACCATTTGAACTATTGGAAAGCTAAGAATGAGGAAAACATGGTGAGATTGAATTAAGATCCACTCAATAGATTTTTACCCCAAAAAACCCAATGAAAGTGCCTAAAATTTCAATTTTAGTAGTGCCGTCTAAAATAGTAAGTTTCTAAAAATAGTAATTCCTTGAATTCTATATTGTTTTAAATCATGGAAGTAGAACAACTTAATATCCCTCAAGATTGGTGACCTTCCATATCCTCATCCTACTTTCAAAATGTGTATAAATGAATATGCAACCCAAAATATAAATCAGACATCTCTTCCTAGAGATAAGCATATAGTTGTATTGCAATCTTGAGTAATAAAACCTCTCTTCTCAGAGAATTCATTATTACTGTGTTGTTTTTATGTTTTTGAAATATCTATCAATCAAAACTTATAAATTTTGGATCAGTGGTATTAGAGCGATTTGTTTTGAGAGTGTATGATCCCAAAGATGAGGTCAGGCTACAAGAAGCTTAGGTGGAAAATAATAGAGCTTCCAAACTATCCACTTATTCACTTCAAATGACTTAAAATGGTAGACAACACTGAGACATCTGATTCTTTCAAGGAAATGATGAATGAATCCCTCCAACAATAACAAGAATAGATGCTACAAAAATTTGCCCAAATTCTCTAACAACTCTTGATGGGAAATTCTGGCTCCTCATCTGCACTTCCTGGCTCCTCATCCATAGAATGTCCTTTTAGTGCCCAAACACCCTCTAAAGTTCAGGTGAATTTTGATATTCCTACATTTGAAGGTAAAATCAATGCTGATGCATTAGAAAATTGGTTTGATCAATTGTCTTCCTACTGCTTTATAAATAAATTAATCGATGGAGAAAATATCACTTTTTCTCTTTTGAAAGCATCATTACCCATGAAAAATTAGTGGGAAGTGTACAAAAAGAAGTTTAATATAGATGACATTGGACTTGAGGTGGAACCTACCTAAGATGATTTCATGGAAGCAGTAAAGGAAGAATACTATCCCACTAGAGCATATGATGATCTGTACATATAATAACAACTTCACCAAGGTAAGGACCAATCTGTTCAAGATTACAAAGACATTTTTTATTCTCTATCTACAATATTGGGCATCCAAGAAAGTGAGAAACATAAGACTCTCAAATATCATGGTGGAATATAATGGTACATATGAGGGGAAGTGGAAATATTCAATTTGGAAACCATCGGTGAGGCATACAAGTTCATAGTAAAGATTGAGCAGAAGCATGGAAGAAAGAATACAAAGAGTTAGCCTTCAAAATGGAAAAGTGACAAGGAAGGTCAAATAGGAGGCCAATATTAGAAGCAAAAGGAGTTTCAATATAAGAAACCCCAAAAGGGGAAGGATAGAAAATGGTGTGATTACCACAAGACTAGAAATCACTCCAAAGAAGAATGTTGAGCCATCAAGTCACTGATCTCTAAGTCACAATACTTGACATCTACTAATCTATCTCATACAGAACCTACAGTCAAAGAGGATGAAGAAGAGATTGTAGATGATGAGTCCGATACCATCATACTTCATCACAGACCAGTGAGGAAAGGCTAGATAACAAGGAAAGATTGTTTCACTCCAAATTATGGGTAAAAGATAAGCCTCTACATTTCATTCTTGATAATGGGAGTCAAAAGAATTTAATCTCTACTAAAGTTGTGAAGAGTCTAAATCTATCCATGAAGCCTCATCCAAAGCCATATAGTATTGGATAGTTGAGCCCAGGGAGATACCTCTATTTCATCCATCAGTGTCTTCTTTCATATGCAATAAAACCTTTCCAAGATGAAGTCTTGTGTGATGTGGTCAATCTAGACGTTTGTGATATACTCTTTGGTCATCTATTCATGTATGATTGACATGGAATCTATGAATCATAAACCTAATAAATCACCCTCACTCTTGGAATGCAACATTATAGGGTACCAGAAGTACCACCTCCCACATATATCTCCCTGATTAGTGCCAAGTAATGTAAGAGATTGGTGGAGAAGACAAAGTAATTCATTCTCATGGTGGTCAAACCACAAAAATCTAAGAAGGCTGATGTTGCAGTCATGACTACACAATCAACACAACAATAGAAGTAGATGAAACAAATCATAAGAGAAAATAATGACTTATTCAAGTCACCCATAGGAGTTCCACTGCATTGCTAGGTAAAACATTCTATCAATTTGATCCCAGGATCACCTTTGCCTAACAGTCCTGTATATCACAGATCAATTTTGGAAAATAATGAGATAAAAAGATAGATTAAAGAATTGATCCAAAAGGGTCACATTAGGTCAAGATCTTCACCCTATGGTATCCCAATTATCCTAACACCAAATAAAGATGGAACATAGAGGCTTTGCATTGACTATCGAGCCCTAAATAAAATCACTGTGAAGAATCGCTACCCCCTCCCCAAGATTGATGACCTGCTGGACCAACTTCATGGTGCAAAGTTATTCATCAAAATTGATCTCAAATTTGGCTATCACCAAATTCCTATCAATCCCACTGATGTCTAGAAGACTACATTCAAATCTAAAGAGGAGCTCTTTAAATGGTTGGTTATGCCTTTTGGCTTAACTAACGCACCCGTAACCTTCATGAGGATGATGGATGACATCCTATGACCCTTCACCAGCTCATTCATGGTTGTCTACCTGGATGATATACTCATCTATATCACAACATGGGAGGAACATCTGTAACATGTTTGTAAGGTGCTTCAGACTCTTCAAGAGCATACGTTGTATACAAATCTTGTCAAATGCACATTCGAGATGAAAATAATTTAGTACCTTGGGTATATTGTGAATGAGGAAGGGGTCTATGTTGATCTAGAAAAGATTCAAGTTATTTGAGAATGGCCTACACCAAGGACCCTCATAGAACTTCATAGCTTCTTGGGTCTTGCAAATTTCTATCGTAGGTTTATTCTTAGATTTTCACATGTTGCTTGGTCACTAACTCAAGTGACTAAAGGAGGAGTTAAAGCTACATTTTAGTGGGGTGAAATACAACAAATGGTATTTGAGAATTTGAAGAATAGACTTTGCTCATCCCCTGTTCTTGCCTTTCTATATTTGCATCAACCTTTTGAGTTGATGATAGATGCATCTAAATATGCCATGGGAGCTGTAATCATGCAACATGGCCATCCTGTTGCATATCATAGTGAAACTTTCACTGATACAGTCAAGAAATATTTGACATATATTAAGGATCTCTATGCCATTATGCAAGCCTAAAAATAATGGAAACACTACATCTTGGGGAAAGAGACAGTCATCCACACTGACCATAGAACGTTGGAATTCATCCAGACACAAAGCAAACTATAAAATGAGAGGCACCAAAAGTGGGCCACATATCTATAATAATTCCATCTGATAATCAAACATAAAAAGGGGATCTCAAAGACTATCATAAATTGTCTGAGCCACCCACTAATTACTGTACTCATAATAGTTCTTGACCTGTGCGGACATGAGACTACCACTTAGGGTGTGCTGTATGAAGCAGATCCTACCTTTGCTAATTTATATCAAGTGATTCAAAAAGGTAAACATGTTTCTAATTTCTATTTGTAATATAATGTCATATATCATATGGGGCACATCTATGTTCTAGCTGTAGAGCAATAGAAGATGATATGGGAAGCACATTTTAGTAGGACAATTAGACACTTTGGTGGAGAAAAGACACTGGCAGTTATTCAAAAACACTTCTACTGGCCCCATATGTGAAAGGATGTGGAAAGTTATCTCAAATCTTGTACCCCATGTGTGATATCCAAGCCAACAAATAAGAAGCAAGGATTGTACATGCCATTACCAAAACCAACCAGGCCTTAGAAATCTGTCTCAATGGATTTTTTCTTAGGTTTGCCCACTTTAAAACATGTCAAGGACTGTATTTTTGTTTTAGTTGATCATTTTTATAAAATGGATATCATAATTGTTTGTAAGAAAAATATATTTGCTCAAGAAACTGCTCAACTATATTTTAGTCATGTATGGCTCCATTTTAGTCTTTCCAAGTCCATTGTCTCAGATCAAGATAGCAGGTTCCTGAGCATCTTTTGGTCCACTCTATGGAAGATGATAGATACTAAACTAAAGAATTCCATAGCCTTCCATCCATAGATTGATGGTTAGATAGACGTGGTGAATCACTTGATTGTTCACATGATTTAGATGTATCACTCCAAACATCCATGTACATGGGATGAGGGGCTTCTTTCCATATAACATGGATACAATCGAGCCTTGCATACCTTGACCAAGCATAGTCCATTCCAACTATGATTCAGGTTCCAATCCATTGTACCAATTAATATATCCATCTATTCTCCACCATGGAATACACACCTCATAGAAGATCTGAGGTAGCAAAAGCAACAAAGTTCATGGAACAAATGCAACACATCTAGTAGCAAGTTCATGACATCTTAGAGAATATGAATCAGAAGTATAAGTAATGCCATGACAAACATAGGATTACACACCATTTTGCTATGGGTGACAAGGTTTGGATGTAACTTTAGAAGGAATGAATTTCAAGCCCACACAAAAAAATTTAGCCTCTACGATATGGTCCCTACACCATCACCAAAAAAGTGGGAGAAAATGCTTTTGAGTTAAACCTACCAACCTACCTTGGTTTACATCCAATATTCAACATGGAGCTCCTCAAACCATATCATCCACCTCTATTGGACACTTATTTCATAGTAGAACAACTAGACATCAATGAGACTTATCCAAAAATTTTTGCTCCATTAGAGAAGGATCAGATTATGGACACTTGGATGAAGACAACAAGAGGATGCTCTATTCTGCTTTATCGAGTAGTCAAAAGGGGCCAGCTTAGCCACCAAGGTGAGTGGCTCATAGAGAATCAAATAAAGACAAAAATACCACACTTGATGAGGAATATTGATGCAATGGGGACCATTGCTTCTCAAGGAGGGAGGAATGATTTGGGCAACAATTTAGGCAATAATTCAGGTGATGGTTCTACACCAATTGATGATGGAACTTCTAGGAGCTATAACTTTTGCATCGTAGCTTCAATTGACTCACCGTTTGAATCGTTGGAAAGATCAGAACAAGGAGAATGTGGTGATATAGAATAAAGTTTTTCTTGATGGATTTTGACCCCTAAAAACCTAATGGAAGTGCCCCAAATTTCAATTTTAATAGTGCAGTCTAAAAATAGTAAGTTTCTAAAAATAGTAATTCCTTGAATTCTGTATTGTTTTAAATCATGGAAGTTGAACCACTTAATCTCCCTCAAGATTGGTGAACTTCCATATCCTCATACTTTCAAAATGTGTATAAATGAAGATGTAACCTAAAATGAAAATCATACATCTCTTCTCAGAGATAAACATATAGTTGTATTGCGATCTTGAGTAATAAAATATCTCTTCTTAGAGAATTCATTATTACTGTGTTATTTTTGTGTTTTTAAAATATCTGTCAATCAAAACTTTGATGTTTTGTATTAGTGGTATCAAAGCAGTTTGTCTTGAGAGTGTATGATCCCAAAGATGAGGTTAGGGTACAAGAAGCTTGGGTGGAAAATAATAGAGCTTCCAAACTATCCACCTATTGACTCCAAAAAACATGAAATGGTGGATGACATTGAGACATCTGATCCTTTCAAAGAAATGGTAAATGAAGCCCTCCAATGGTAATAAGCACAGATGCTATAACAATTTGCCCAAATTCTCTAATAACTCCCAATGGGAAATTCTGGGTCATCTGCACTTCCTGGCTCCTCATCCATGGAACGTCCTTTCAGTGCCCCAACACCCTTTAAGGTTTAAGTAAATTTTGATATTTGTACATTTGAAGGTAAAATCAATGTTGATGTAGTAGAAAATTGGTTAGATCAATTGTCTTCATATTTCTCTATAAATAAATTCACTGATGGAGAAATGATCACTTTTGCTCTTTTGAAAGCATCATTGCCCAAGAAAAATTGGTTGTAAGTGTACAAAAAGAGGTTCAATATATATGACATTGGCCTTGAGGTGGAACCTACCTGGGATGATTTTATGGAAGTAGTAAAGGAAGAATACTATCCCATTTGAGCATATGATGATCTGTACATACAATGGCAACAACTTCATCAGCGTAAGGACCAATCTATTCAAGATCACACATAAATTTTTCATTCTTTGTCTGCAATATTGGGCATCCAATAAAGTGTGAAACATAAGAATCTCAAATATCGTGGTGGACTACAATGGTACATATGAGGGGAAATGGAAATCTTCAATTTGGAAACCTCAGTGAGGCATATAAGTTCATAGCAAAGATTGAGCAGAAGCATGGAAGAAAGACTCTGAAGAGTCATCCTTCAAAATGGAAAAGTGACAAGGAAGGTCAAACATGAGGCCAAAATTAGAAGTAAAAAGAGTTTCAAGATAAGAAACCAGAGAAGGGGAAGGCTGTAAAATGGTGTGATTACCACAAAACTAGAACTCACTTCAAAGAAAAATGTCTAGCCATCAAGTCACTGCTTTTTGGGTCATAATATTTGACATATACTACTCTGTCTCATACACAACCTACAGTCGAAGAGGATGAAGAAGAGATTGTAGATGCTGAGCCTGACACCATTGTCACTTCATCATAGACGTGCTAGGAAAGGCCAGATGACAAGGAAAGTTTTTTTAACTCCAAATTATGGATAAAAGGTAAGCCTCTGCATTTCATTCTTGATAGTGAGAGTCAATAGAATTTAATCTCTTCTAAATTTGTGAAAAGTCTAAATCTATCCATGAAGCCTCATCCAAAGCCATACAATATTAGATGGTTGAGCCCAGGGTGAGACCTTCGTGTCACCCATCAGTGTCTTCTTTCATATGTAATAAAACCTTTCCAAGATGAAATCTTATGTGATGTGGTCAATCTAGATGTTTATAATGTACTCCTTGGTCAGCCATTCATGTATGATCGACGTGGCATCTATGAATCATGAACCTAAAGAATCAACCTCACTCATGGAACACAACACTATAGGGTACCAGAGGTACCACCTCCCATATCTTTCTCCTTGATTAGTGCCAAAAAATGTAAGATATTGGTGGAGAAGACAAATTAATTCATTCTCATGGTGGTAAAATCATAGAAATCCAAGAAGGTTGATGTTATAGTCCTGATTAAATAATCAACACAACAATAGAAGTAGACAGGACAAATCACAGGAGAATATGATGACTTATTCAAGTCACCCATAGGAGTTCCACTGCATTGCCAGGTAAAATATTCTATCAATTTGATCTTAGGATCACCTTTGCATAACATCCCTGTGTATCACAAATCAATTTTGGAAAATGATGAGATAAAAAGATAGATTCAAAAATTGATCCAAAAGGGTCACATCAAACCAAGCTCTTCACCCCATGGTAGCCCAATTATCCTGGCACCAAAGAAAGATGGAACATGGAGGCTTTACATTGACTATCGAGCCCTAAATAAAATCACTGTGAAGAATCGCTACTCCCTCCCAAGGATTGATGACTTGTTGGACTAACTCCATGGTGCAAAGTTCTTCACCAAAATTGATCTCAAATCTAGTTATCACTAAATTCCCATTGATCCCACTAATGTCTGGAAGACTGCATTCAAATCTAATGAGGGGCTCTTCAAATGGTTGGTTATGCCTTTTGGCTTAACTAACACACCTACAACCTTCATGAGGATGATGGATGACATCCTATGACCCTTCACAAACTCATTCATGGTTGTCTACCTAGATGACATACTCATCTATAGTAGAACATGAGAGGAACATCTACAACATGTTCGTAAGGTGCTTCAAACTCTTTGAGAGCACAAGCTATATGCAAATCCTGATAAATGTACATTTAGGATGAAAACAATGTAGTACCTTAGGTACATTGTGAATGAGGAAGGGGTCCATGTTGACACAAAAAATATTTGAGTTATTTGAGAATGGCCTACACCAAAGACCATCAATGAACTTCATAACTTCTTGGGTCTTGCAAAATTCTATCACAGTTTGTTTTTGGATTTTCACATATTGCTTGGTCACTAACTCAAGTGACTAAAGGAGGAGATAAAGCTAAATTTTAGTGGGGTGAAATACAACAAAGGGAATTTGAGAATTTGAAGAATAGACTTTGCTCAGCCCCTATTCTTTCCTTTCCAGATTTGTGTCAACCTTTTGAGTTGATGACAGATGCATCTAAATATGCCATGGGAGCTATAATCATGCAACATGGCCATCCTGTTGCATATCATAGTGAAACTTTCATTGATACAGTCAGGAAATATTTGACATATGATAAGGAGATCTATGTATGCAAGCCTAAAAATAATGGAAACACTACATCTTGGGGAAAGAAACAGTCATCCACACTGACCATAGACCATTAGAATTCATCCAAACACAAAGCAAACTATAAAATGAGAGGCACCAAAAGTGGGACACATATCTATAGCAATTCCATCTGATAATCAAACACAAAAAGGGAGCTCAAATACTATCATAGATTTTCTGAGCCACCCACCAATTACTGCATTCACAATAGTTCTTGAGCTGTGCAGACACGAGACTGCCACTTGGAGTGCTCTGTATGAAGCAGATCCTACCTTTGCTGATACATATCAAGTACTTAAAAAAGGTAAACATGTTTATAATTTATATTTGTAAGATAATTTCCTCTTTGATATGGGGCACATATGTGTTCTAGCTACATAGTAATAGAAGATGATATGGGAAGCACATTTCAGTAGGATAGTTGGACACTTTGGTGTAGAAAAGACATTGGCAGTTTTTCAAAAACACTTCTAGTAGCCCCATATGTGAAAGGATGTGGAAAGGTATCTCTAATATTATACTCCATGTGTGATAGCCAAGCTAATAAATAAGAAGCAAATATTGTGCACGCCATTTCTAGAACCAATCAGGCCTTATAAATCTATCTCAATGGATTTTCTCTTAGGTTTGACCACTTCAAAACATGGCAAGGACTATATTTTTTTTATAGTTGATCATTTTTCAAAAATGGCTATCATGATTTCTTGTAAGAAAAATAAATCTATTGAAGAAATTGCTCAACTATATTTTAGTCATGTATGACTCCATTTTTGTCTTTCCAAGTCCATTGTCTCAGACCGAGATAGCAGGTTCCTAAGCATCTTTTGGTCCACTCTATGGAAGATGATAGATACCAAGTTGATGAATTCTATAGCCTTCCATCCACAGACTGATGGTTAGATAGAGGTGGTGAACCACTTGATTGTTCACATGATTTAGATGTATCACTCCAAACATCCATGCACATGGGATGAGGGGCTTCTTTTCATACAACATGGATATAATAAGGCCTTGCACATCTTGAACAAGCACAGTCCATTCCAAGTATACTTTGGGTTCCAACCCATGGCACCAATTGATATAGCCATTCCATTTTCCACCATGGAATACACACCTCATAAAAGATCTTAGGTAGTAAAAGCATCAAAGTTCATTAAACAAATGCAACACATCCAACATCAAGTTCATGACATCTTGGAGAAGATGAATCAGAAGTATAAGCAATGCCATGACAAACATAGGATTGCACACCATTTTTATGTGGGTGAAAAGGTTTAATTGTGGCTTTAGAAGGAATGACTTGCAGGCCCACACATAAACATTCAGCCTCTACGATATGGTCCCTACACCATCACGAGAAAAGTTGGAGAAAATGCTTTTGAGTTGAACCTACCAGCCTACCTTGTTTTGCATCCAATATTCAACGTGGATCTCTTCAAACCATATCATCCACCTCTGTTAGACACTTCATTCGTAGTAGAACAACTAGACATAGATGAGATTTATCCATAGATTTTTTCTCCAGTGGAGGAGGATTAGATTGTGGACACCTGAATGAAGACAACAAGATGATGCTCTATTCTACTTTATCAGGTGGTCAAAAGGGGCCAACTTAGCCACCAAGGTGAGTGGCTTATAGAGAATCAAATTAAGACACAACTAATACACTTGATGAGGAATATTGATGTAATGGGGACCATTACTTCTCAAGGAGGAAGGAATGATTTGGGAAACAATTTAGGCAATAATTTGGGTGACAGTTCTACCACAATTAATGACAAAACTTCCAAGAGCCATAACTTTTGCACCATAGCTCCAATTGACTCACCGTTTGAACTATTGGAAAGATAAGAACAAGGAGAATGTGGTGAGATAGAATTGAATTCTTCTCAATGGATTTTGACCCCTAAAAACCCAATGTGAGTGCCCAAAATTTCAATTTTAGAACTCTTCAATATGGGGGGAAATATAACTCTTCAATTTGGAAACCCTCGATGAGGCATACAAGTTCACAGGAAAGATTGAGCAGAAGCATGGAAGAAAGAATATGAAGAATCAGACTTTAAAATGGAAAAGTGACAAAGAAGGTCAAACATGAGGCCAAAATTGGAATCAAAAGGAGTTTTAAGATAAGAAACCCCAGAAGGGGAAGCCTAGAAAATAGTATGATTACCATAAAACTAGAACTCACTCCAAAAAAGAATGTTGAGCCATCAAGTCACTGCTTTTTGAGTCAAAATACTTGATATCTACTACTTTGTCTCATACACAACCTACAGTCGAAGAGGATGAAGAAGAGATTGTAGATGCTGAACTCGACACCATTGTTGCTTCATCATAGACTTGTGAGGAAATGCCATATGAAAAGGAAAGATTATTTCACTCCAAATTATGGGTAAAAGGTAATCCTGTGCATTTCATTCTTAATAGTGGGAGTCAAAAGAATTTAATCTCTGCTAAAGTTATGAAAAGTCCAAATCTATCCATGAAGCCTCATCTAAAGCCAAATAGTATTGGATCATTGAATCTAAGGAGAGACCTTCATGTCACCCATCAGTGTCTTCTTTCATATGTAATAAAATCTTTCCAAGATGATGTCTTGTGTGATGTGGTCAATCTAGATGTTTGTGATGTAATCCTTGGTCAACCATTCACGTATGATCGACATGGCATCTATGAATCATTGACCTAAAGAATCACCCTCAATCTTAGAATGTGGTGCTATAGGGTACCAGAGGTACCACCTCCCACATCTATCTCCCTGATCAATGGCCAAGAAATTAAAGATATTGGTGGATAAGATAAAGTAATTCATTCTCATGGTGGTTAAACCATAGAAATCCAAGAAGGTGAATGTTGTAGTCTTGACTACACAATCAACACAACAATAGAAGTAAATGGGATAAATCACAAGAGAATATGATGACTTATTAATGTCACTTATAAGAGTTTCATTGCATTGCTAGGTAAAAAATTCTATCAATTTGATCCTATGATCACCTTTGCCTAATAGTCATGTGTATAGCAGATCAGTTTTGGAGAATGATGAGATAAAAATATAGATTCAAGAATTGATCCAAAAGGCTCACATCAGGCCAAGATCTTCACCCTGTGGTAGCTCAATTATCTTAGCACCAAAGAAAGATGGAACATGGATGCTTTGCATTGACTCTCGATCCTTGAATAAAATAAATATGAAAAATAACTACCCCCTCCCCTAGATTGATGACCTACTAGAAAAACTTCATGGTGCAAAGTTCTTCACCAAAATTGATCTCAAATCTGGTTATCACCAAATTCCCATTGATCCCTCTGATGTCTGGAAGATTGCATTCAAATCTAAGGAGGGGCTCTTTGAATGGTTAGTTATGCCTTTTGGATTAACTAACGTACCTACAACCTTCATGAGGATGATGGATGGCATCTTACAACCCTTCACTAACTCATTCATGGTTATCTACCTAGATGACATACTCATCTACAACAAAACATGGGAGGAACATATATAACATGCTTGTAAGGTGCTTCAAACTCTTTAGGAGCACAAGTCGTATCCAAATCCCAACAAATACATATTCAGGATGAAAATAATTCAGTACCTCAGGTATGTTGTAAATGAGGAAGGGGTCCATATTGATCCAAAAAAGATTCAGGTTAATCGAGAATGGCCTACACCAAGGACCCTCACAAAACATCGTAGCTTCTTGGGTCTTGCAAATTTCTATCGCATGTTTGTTCTTAGATTTTCACATGTTGCTTGGTTACTAACTCAAGTGACTAAAGGAAGAGCTAAAACTATATTTTAGTGGGGTGAAATATAATAAAGGGCATTTGATAATTTGAAGAATAGACTTTGCTCAACCCCTGTTCTTGCCTTGCCATATTTGCATCAACCTTTTGAGTTGATGACAGATGCATCTAAATATGCCATGGGAGTTATCATCATGTAACATGGCCATCTTGTTGCATATCATAGTGAAAATTTCACTGATACAATCAAGAAATATCTGATTTATGATAAGGAGCTCTATGCCATTGTGTAAGCCTGCAAATAATGGAAGCACTACATCTTAGGGAAAGAGACGGTCATCTACACCGACCACAAACCATTATAATTCATCAAAACACAAAGTAAACTATGAAATGAGAGGCACCAAAAGTGGGCCACATATCTAGAACAATTCTATCTAATAATTAAACACAAAAGGGTGAGCTCAAATACGACCAGATATTATTTGAACCACCCACCAATTACTGCAGTCACAACAGTTCTTGACCTATGCAGACATGAGACTACCACTTAGGGTGCTCTGTATGAAGTAGGTCTTGCCTTTGCTAATACATATCAAGTGCTTCTAAAAGGTAAACATGTTTTTGATTTCTATTTGTAAGATAATTTCCTTTATCATATGGGGCACATATTTGTTCCAGCTATAAAGCAACATAAGATGATATGGGAAGCACATTTCAGTAGGACAACTGGATACTTTGGTGTAGAAAAGACATTGGTAGCTATAAAAAAATATTTCTACTAGCCCCATATGCGAAATGATGTGAAAAAGTATCTCAAATCTATCACCTCATATGTGATAGCCAAGCCAACAAATAAGAAGCAAGGATTATACACGCCATTACCAGAACCAACCAGGCCTTGGGAATCTGTCTCAATGGATTTTCTCTCAGGTTTGCCCACTTCAAAACATGGCAAGGACTGTATTTTTGTTGTAGTTGATCATTTTTCAAAAATGGCTATCATGATTGCTTGTAAGATAAATATATCTATTGAAGAAACTGATTAACTATATTTTAGTCATGTATGGCTCCATTTTGGTCTCCCCAAGCCTATTATCTCAGATCGAGATAGTAGGTTCTTGAGCATCTTCTAGTCCACTCTATGGAAGATGATGGATACCAAGTTGATGAAGTCCACAACCTTCCATCCATAGATTAATGGTTAGACAGAGGTGGTAAACTACTTGATTGTTCATATGATTTAGATGTATCACTCCACCCATCCATGCACATGGGACGAGGGGCTTCTTTTCATAGAACATGGATACAATTGGGCCCTGTACAACTCAACCAAGTACAGTCCATTCCAAGTATGCTTCAAGTTCTAACCCATGGCACCAATTATTATAGCCATTCCATTCTCTACTATGGAATACACAACTTATGAAATATCTGAGGCAACAAAAACAACAAAGTTCATTGAACAAATATAACACATCCTAGCAACAAGTTCATGACATCTTGGAGAAGTTGAATTAGAAGTATAAGCAATGCCATGACAAACATAGGATTGCACATCATTTTGTTTGGGTGACAAGATTTGGTTGTGGCTTCAGAAGGAATGACTTGCAGGCCCACATAGAAAAATTTGGCCTGTATAATATGGTCCCTACACCATCACTAAAAATGTTAGAGAAAATGCTTTTGAGTTGAACCTACTAGCCTACATTGATTTTCATCTAATATTCAATGTGGAGCTCCTTAAACCATATCATCCACCTTTTTTAGACACTTTAGTCATAGAATAACAAATAGACATTGATGAAATTGATCCATATATTTTTTCTCAAGTTGTGGAGGATCAGATTGTAGACACTTGGATGAAGACAACAAGAGGATGCTCTATTTCACTTTATCGGGTGGTCAAAAGGGGCCAACTTAGCCACCAAGGTGAGTGGCTCATAGAGAATCAAATTAAGACACAACTACCACACCTGATGAGGAATATTGATGCAATGGGGACCATTGCTTCTCAAGGAGGGAGGAATGATCTAGGCAACAATTTAGGGGATAATTTGGGTGACAATTCTACCCTAATTGATGATGGAACTTCTAGGAGCCATAACTTTTGCACCGTAGCTCCAATTATCTCACCATTTGAACTATTGGAAAGCTAAGAATGAGGAAAACAAAGTGAGATGGAATTTAGATATGATAAATGGATTTTGACCCCCAAAAACCTAGTGGAAGTTCCCCAAATTTTAATTTTAGTAGTGCAGTCTAAAAATAGTAAGTTTCTAAAAATAGTAATTCCTCGAATTTTATATTGTTTTAAATCATGGAAGTTGAACCACTTAATCTCCCTTGAGATTGGTGACCTTCCATATCCTCCTCTTTATTTTAAAATGCATATAAATGAAGATGTAACCCAAAATTGAAATTAGACATCTCTTCCCAGAGATAAGCATATAATTGTATTGCGATCTTGAGTAATAAAACATCTCTTCTTAAAGAATTCATTGTTACTGTGTTATTTTTGTGTTTTTGAAATATCTCTTAATCAAAACTTCCAAGTTTTGGATCAATGATCAATATCATGCATCTTAGGTCTTGTTATGTTTGGATACTATAAACTTTATTGATGCATCTATTTGGACACAATACTACTATATGCTTATTAACTACATGATTGATACACATATAACATAGTTATCTAATCCTTTTGAGATAAGGTGAATGTCAAGTTGCATTATCCTCACCTAAAAATGGGGGGGGGGAGAATATTAGTGGGGCTATGTAATAGAGACATGAGTCCACATACACATAGTTAGAAAACTTTCTATAATTTTATATAATTTACATGATTTAGATATACACCTGGGTTAGAATTTTTTAAATTTGTCACTAGTTTTCACAAATTGGGGACAAGGTTCATCAAATTTATGACATATTATACATAATTTATAGATTATAGGTTACATTTTTATAAATAATTTAGCTTTAGACACACTAGAGGTTCATCTGCCATGTAAATATACCAAATCATGGATACATATTCAGATTATATACACATTTATGAACCTTACCAAGAGGCACCTTTGAGAATATATTTATTTCCAACAGTTGGCTCTTTTGATTTATGTGATTGAGATTCAACACCTTAGGTGGACTTGTCACTACTCCTTTTTGTATAGTGATATGGTTATACCAATTGACTTGGCTAGATTATGTATACACTTAAGATGTGCGATCGATATTTAGCACACTCAAAAGAATTGGCACAACTCACCTTTACATTGAATTAAGGGCATGATCACCCTCCAATTCTCCTTTTGACATCTCCAAGGTTAAGTTATGAACCTATTTCTCTGTCTTTAATGCTTCATCTAGGTAGCATCATTACCAAAGTAAACTACCAAGGGGAAATATGGTTACATCATATATAATTGTAATCCTTCCTTGATCTCTTTTATTTTAAGCATTTGAACTATTTTAAATTTTAGATAATATACACTTATTACATTGTAACATGTTTTTGGTTGTAGGAAATACACAAAAAAATTAAAATAGGGTTCAAGTCAAAGCAAGGTGTGTTTTACACACCGAGGTACACATTTTTTTTTAACCTATTAATTTCATCCTTTCATATTACTAGTTTAAAGGGGGAAAATGTAGATGTTAAATCTAGTTTTTATCTAATAAACTAGTCTCATACACTAGGAAAAATATCAATCATATCTTAACCCTTTAGTTCAGAATCTTTTTGTTATCATAAGGTTTGTGTTTTCCATCTCATTGTGCCTAAATGATTATCTTATAGTCAGACCTTGATATTCTAATTACCTAGATCACATGTAACCCAAAATATGTTTGAAAATTTATATATATCATTCACTATCAGTTAAATATCTTTAGCATTTTCATATTCTCTTAGATGTTATCATCTATATTTGGACACTAGCATTGATGCATTTTCATATTCTCCCAGACACTACCATCCAAATTTAGACACTAGCATCAACACTAGTGTTCTTATTCTAATGCTAGTTTCCCTATTCTAACACTAATGCCCCTATTCTAAAGTTAGAATCCATACCCTAAAAACACTTAACTTTAAAATTATTTAGATATATATAGGTCAACCTATTTGTATTAATTAACAATCTTGTGATATATTTTTAAAAGGTGTGGTCTAAATACAAAATAAATCCCTTTCATTAAGATATCTAACAACTACCAAGCAAGCACCTATCAAGCTCACTAACTCATTTACACAAATGAGTTATACTACTTATTCTTCCCTATTTACATAGTATTATTATAGGTTTGAAGCATTCAAAGAGTAGCCATGAGAAATATTTTTCAAGTTGCAAGCTAGATCACTACATGCACTTGTATTTAGCATATTACAACATTATTCACACACAAGCCCACATAAGGGGAGAAATACATCAGTGTGAGGCCCTCGTTAGAGTATATATATAGTGTTCATTGATAGAGGGGTATTTGAATTCAACTCGACTTCACTTTAGCCCACTAACCCCTATTTTATAAGGTAACATGCCCTAATTAGAGGACCTAGGGTTTTGAGACACATACTAATATCCATAACCTATATGCACATCCAAATATAAAATATGCAAGGTGATAGAAACCCTAATAGGAGCAAGTGTAATTTATAGAAAAGGACATATATTTCACTACATATATAAGTGTTTTTATTAGTACATAAACATCATCACTAGTGTTCTTATTTTAATGGTAGTGTCTAGGATGACAAAGAGAATTTTTAGAATCTAACGAATTATAACTAAGCATCATTCTGACTATTTATGCACTTAGACTTCTTAGATTTACTTACACATCATTCAATAAGCTAAGTATTATTTCTTATTCATGATAAAGCATTCAAATTAATATTTGGCATTGTACTTTCTACATTTAACATATTTCCATAATTCAACACTATAATTGAATAATGTGAATCTAAATTATTTAATTGGCCTGCTTATAAAATAGTCTTTTGCTTAATTGATTAGGATATTCTCCCAACCCTTGATTCCATAAAAGGGTCAAACATATGGACTTCCACCTTGCCTAAGTTGGTGCACAAAATGACCCATCAATATGACCTATTTTAATTTTAGTGTTTATGAATGTGTAATAGATTTACTTAATTTTGATGTCTATTTTAATTTTTAAATATGATCTAAGATAGGACATATCAATTCCCTAAACACAAATTTGATAGCCTAATATCATTTTAGACTTGACATGTCCTATTGAGTGTCCTATGCAACTAATTACTCAATTAATTATATGGGGAACTCAATAGGGCATATTGAGCTCCCTAAACATAAATGTGATAGACTAATTTCATCATAGGCTAAGAAATATGCCCTATTTGAGTGCCTTGTGCAACTAAAAACTCAATTAGTTTCATGGGGCACTCAAATAAGAACTATCGAGTAACATAAACACAAATGTAATAACTAGATGTAATTTTGAACTTGATTTTTCCTATTTAATGCAAGGTATTGGTTGAATGGGGCACTCAATTAGGACATATTGAACCCCTTGAATACAAATGTGATAATGTAAATTCAAAATTTATATGCCCTATTTAAGTTCCCTGTGTAATTAATCACTCGATTGGTTACATGGGGCACTCAATCATGTAATATTGAGTCCCTTATCATAATATGACAACTTCATGTCATGTTAAAATCGATATTTCTTATTGAGTGCCCCATGAAAGCAATCACTAGTTTAGTTACATGGGGAACTTAAATAGGACATTTTAGGCCCCTTAGAAACAAATGCGACAACTTAATCTCATTTCAAACTTTGTATGTTCTATTTGAGTGCCTCATACAACCAAAAACCTAATTGGTTTTGTCATAACTCAATTATTGCATATTGATCCCTAAACACAAATGCAACAACCTAATGATATTTTAGACTTAATATGTCCTATTTGAGTGCATCCTAAAAAAAAAAATCTTGATTGGTTTATGGGCACTCAATTACAATATATCAAGCCCCATAAACATATTTTTGAAACCTAATTTCCTTTCAGACTTGATTTCCCTAATTGAGTGTACTATACAATATATATATATATATATATATATATTTGTGTACTCAATTAGGGCATATTGAGCCCCTTAAACATAAATGAATTAATATAATGTAAATTCAAACTCAATATACCCTATTTGAGTGCCCTGTGCAACCAATTACTTGATTTATTGTATGACCCACTCAATTAGGGGATATCAATCCCCATAAAAAAAATGTGATAAAAAATGTCATTATGGTCCTGATATGTCATATTTGAGTGCCCCATGCAACATTTCACTTAATTATTTTCACAAGGTACTCAAATAGGACATATGAAGCCCCCTAAATATAAATGTAATAACCTAATGTCATTTTAGATTTGATTTATCTTGTTTGAGTGCCCCATATAACCAATTTATTGATTGGTTTTTATTTAGATGTGTTCTTATTATTGGTGTTGAAGTATTGATGTTAAGATCAAGATGGAGGTAATTAATGTCAAAGTCAAAGTTGATGGCATGCATGGTGAAGTGGTATGTGAGATGGAGTCTTATGACAAGATACAATTTGAAGGCAACCTATTGTATCTATATTTAAAGATAATTTTAAGGCAACATAGTAATTATTATAAGGTTGATGTCATGTTGAGGACAACATCATTATACAAGGTAAGCTATTGTTGAGTACTAGGTATCTTAAAAAGCCTAGTTTAAACTTGAAAGAAGGTGTGTGCATGAAGCATAGTGAATCTTGAAAAAATATGTTATTACATACATGGGAGAGTGTAAAAAGTTGTGTAAGCATGAAAAAGAGGCAAATAAGCCTTTAAAATTGTTCCAAGGTCAGTTCTGAGGCTTAGTCTTTGCATGAAGAGACCTAGTGAGATGGCATAGGCCTGGTAGCATGTTGAGGTGAGCAATATGGGAATTATAAGAAAACTATTGGAAGTGTATGAGAATGGTATGATTTTTTATGACATGATGATGAGGTTTTGAGAGTATTATAATAGGTTTCAATGTGTTTTCAATATCTAAGTATTATTGGCAAGTTTAGGCCTAATGAGCAAGGAAACCTAGTGTGGCCTAATGAGGGGTCAAGTTTAGTTCCTAAGGTACCAAAGATCATAAGATAATTTTAATTAGTGTGAGAGGTTTTTTAAAGTTTTTTGACCAATTTTGAGGTCAAGTATTGAAGGAAAAAGCATGAAAATTGGTGTTGAGGTTTTCTGTGTGTATAGAATGAGGTGTTATAAACCTGCTAAAGATTTTATTTTGATTATTGGAACATGAAACCTTTGCATGAGGATAAAATAAGTTCATTTAAATTAGGTAAGGGTCATATATTAAATATATTGGTATTGGTTTTGGATTTGAGGGGCAATCCTTTATGGATGATTGCTAAGAATGGAAAGTAGTTAAAACCCTCCTAAAACCCTAATAATGACCCGATAGGAAAGATATTGTTGGAAATGGATCATAATGGATTGGATGACATATTTTTATGATTTTATCATGTATAATACTCTCCCAATTTTTTTAAGTGGCATTGGTCTATCAAAAGAGTGAATAGAAGCTATAAAAAAACCCCTTTTCTATGATTTTTGATGTATCAGGTAAGGTTGACTAGGTCAAGGCATGAAAATGATTGAGGGATGATGTGTGAGACTTATATTTTATGATAGTTTAAGTTTATAATAAGTTTTAATACCTTAAATATTCTAAACTGATCATCAAATTTGACCTATTGCTAAATAGGCCTAATGAGGAAGATAATGAGAAAACCAGACAACAGTGAGAATGAGATTAGGAATGGGTTGTAGTGGATTAGGGATGGATAAAAATGAATGGGGTAATTTTTAAAGAAATATATCACCTTTAAACCTTGAATAAAATGTTTAGTGATGCTCATATACAAGCAAAAAGTTTTTCTCAAAGGGACCTATCTAACACAGCAAGGTCTGTGTAGGGTGAAGATATGAGATTGGTTTGTAAGACAAATAATGATATTGAACCATGTAATATATATTTATAAAGATTTTATAAGTATTATTAATTATTATATAAACACATTTTAAATTCATAATATTTTTCTCACAGGTGTTCTAAAACTTGGTTTTCATGACTATATTTTTTGAGCTATAGGCAATTTTTTGTGTATAAGTGAGCATGATGTTCCTGAGTCTTTTTGCATAGAGTTTAAGAATAAATTGAACATGAATTTTTTATATAGGTTTAATATTTTAATTTTAATAAATTTATATTCATGAAAAATTCCTATGAAGTTATGAAGATTCAAAGGTTCTTGACTGGGTTCTTAAAGCCTGTGTGCAGTTTTAAGTGAGCATATGAAGATGATCAGTTTGAGGTATTTGGACATTTATGGTGAAATATAATGGATTTTAGGTTTAAAATGAGGTAATTTATGTAATATAAATGTGATTTATTAATATGGTTATGTGTTAAATTTAAGTCTATGCTTGAGATATTCAAGACATACTTTCTGGTAGTGAGAAGGCCTAATTGCGAGTAGACCTAATTGTGTGGTTCAAGGAGTGAAATGAGCCAAATGGTGTTTGGAAAATAAGGTGAGATTATAAGGAGTATTATTTAATTTTTTATTAAATTTTTCATCCATTTTTTAGGCTAAAGGTGTTCCAAGGTGGCCAAAGTGAAATGTGTGCTCTGAGAAGGCCTAATTCTATTAGGTCTCTATTAGGCTAATGGTGGTTTTAGCCCTTAAGGGTAATGACCGACCTATGTAGTGGTTGTTTAAATTAAGAAAAATGTTTTTTAATATATTTTTAGGGTGATAAAAGTGTGGATAGGTTATTTTTTGACTAATATGGGTGGGATCAAGAATCAAGTATAAAGAGTAGGTCTAATAGGCCTAATTACTAGTTAGAATATTAAGGAGAAAAAACAAATGATATAGAGGTTTGGAAGCCAGGAAAAGGGATTGAATATCATTAGAGAGATATGGTGAATTATTTATGAAGATATAAAAATATTTATATGGTGATGATCAAGGTCATATGACCTAATTCTACCAAAGAAAGGGCTAATTGAGCGAGAAGGCCTAATAGGGTGTTTGAGAGAGATAAAAGAGTAAGAAGAACAAAATAATGTGGTAATATTTAGTTTAGTGAGAAACAAGTGTTAAAAGGTGATAAAAGGTTCAATGTATCTTATTTGGTATTGATTTATCCATGGGGTTGGTGCCTCCTTATAAGTTGGTGCTTGTTAAAGGACTAGTTGAGTTGGTGCTTGACTAGTGAGGGGTTGGTGCTCCTTGTGGGGTTGGTAGCTCACTAAATATTGAGTCATTACTTATAGGACTATATTAATTGATATGTTTTAGTGGGTTTGATACCTCAAGAGGTTTTCCCTTATATCTCTTATGTTCTTATGTTGCTTGATTTCATAAATGCTTGTTTATGCATTGGTTAATGTATGTATGTATGTGAATGAATGATTTATGGATGATAAGTGAAATCAAAGGATTTTTAAGGAAAGTGATTCACCCCAAATCTTAATAGATATACTTAAAATATATTGTATCATATAAAGTATTTTTAAGGAGGCCTAATATCCTAAAGGAGATCCTAAGTAAGCAAAGATGGCTAGTGAAGCACAAGGTGGTTTTTCTACAAACAAGGATCCATTGTTTAATGGATAAAATTATGAATTTTGGAGTGTCATAATGAGAACATATTTTATGTCTTAAGGTAATGATGTTTGAAAATAAAATTTTGATGGATATATTGCTCCTCCTATTCCTCCTACAGATGAATCAGGTAAGAAGGCTAGTGACAACAATTCAAAAGTAATGAATGGTATTATATGTGGCCTATCAGAGGTAGAAATTATGAAGGTGATGTTGTTGGCAATATGATTGTCATTGATGTCAAAAGGGATATTATTAAAATTATGGATGTTATTGATGTTTAGATTTGAGTATGGTGATTTAAGGATGTGCAAGGGATCCTATCAGAGGCCAAGTATGATTGGAGTGCTTGTGGAATTCATTTGATTCTTAAATATTGATGTAGATAAACTAAAAAATAGTCTAATTCTACACCTTGTTTCTATTTCAACTAACCTTGCATTGGATTCTTGGACTCACTCCTCATTCAATGGTTTATTAGATTCACCTTGGTTTTGTACTTCAAAATGGTTTGAAATTATTTTTTAGGGTTTTAATTACCCTATAAATCCAATTCATCTCTCAAAAATACCTTCCAAGGACCACAAACACTTTTCAACCATCAACTCATATCTTTCACTAATTTTGCCTACTTTGTCTCAGTCCTAATAACCCTCTTAATGGACTTTTATTGATGTGTATAAACTATACATTCATCAATAATAAATATATAAATTTATTAGGATACCCTTTATCACTATTTATCTATTCACCAAGTTTTAAAACTAGTCTCTATCCTTTGACCACTTTTACATCCCTCTTTATGCCTCTGTTTAGGCCTTTTAGGCTTGTTTAGGTCTAAACACTAGATAATTAGCCAAAGACCATTAAAATAAGTCCATAAATTCCTAATTATGTGTGATTAAATTCAATAACATTGTAAATGACCAAATTAATTTTTTTTTTTAAAATTTTGAACAGTTAGACTGTTGGATTTCACCCAAACCCTAGTTTAGGGTTTTATAGGTCCTATTATAGCCGAGAGCAATCAAAATTATACTGTGAGTGATTTGTGAGATTTAAAATCTTCAAATTAGATTATTGGGGTTTTTTATTAACCTATAACACCTTATTTAAAACTCAAATATCTCTTCTTGTTTGACTATTCCACTTTTACTATGCAAAATCTACTTGACTATGTTATCAAAGTGACTGTATACAAGCACAATTATCTATATAAGAGGTTATCACATTTTAAAAAGTAACTTGAGCCTCAAATTAACATAAAATATAGATAATGGACTTAATTAATCATGTTTTGAGTATGAAATAATGATTTAAAGTCCCAATATTTACCAAAGAATGTTCAACATTTTCATAGTCAAATGAATCCCTGTCTACTACATGAAGAGGATTCAATCTTTGGAATATCTTTGTCAAAAAGGATTTATTTTTTGTATATAATTATTTTCAACCTCTAAGAACATGTAACATAATCTCAATCTTCACTTCTATCTGCATACAACTTGAATCAATCGATGGAATGACCCTTTCCTTCATACACAGTCTGAGTAATCCTAACAAATTTCTTGACAAACACAGGGTTTCCTTGTCTATCCAATATGGTTATTATAATTTATAGGGATTTATACTTAAAAATTATCCAACATAAAATATTATTCATTCCTTATTTAATTTATCAATATAGATCCAATGTCCTTTATCTTATGACAATCACAATATAATTTGTATATAAAGAATCAACTCCATAATAGGGGGACTATTAAAAAAAAGTCTAAAAATTAGATGATCTAAACACATTTTCATACAAAGTATGATTTATAAATACCTTAAATAGTATCTTAATAATGTAAACAATGGTCAACTAACATCATTTGATCTCATATCACACAAAACACAGTCTGTAACAACAGATAAACACTCATAGGTAGGATTATGTTTTTGCTTACCTAAGAACATGGGTTTCTCTTTATAAACATGCAATCAATAAATTATAATTAAAATTGGAAGAAATTTTAAATTACTTTCTTTCATTAAATAAACCACTTAGTTAACAAATGATTCAAGACCTCAACATGGTCTGTAAGTATCTCTCATACATTCAAAATAGTAGAGTTCTTCACAAAAACATTCTTCTTGTTTCCAATAAAAACTTGTCATTAAATTCTCTCCTTCACCTACTCAAAGGAATAAATTATGAAAAAAACCTCAAAAATTGAATCCACCACCTTTTGACCAAGATACATAACTAAATCTTGGAAGTTGTTATGTGGAAGTACTTGGAAATTACATTGCATTTAAATGTTTTTTCATTATATGCACTATATGACTATACATAAAGACTAAAGAATTAGGATCTTTTACACACTCTTAATACCTATAAAACACATTATTAACATGTTTTAATCCTTGAAAAACCTCATACAATGCATGGAAGCCTTTCATAAGGCTTAACATTTCAAATTTTCAAATGTGGTAATTTTAGAGGGAAACTCCATAATTCAAATTTTATACCACTTGAAGTAACCTAAATCACACCTATGACTTCATTAGGACCTATTATGCCTAAAAGACAAATATAAGCCAAAAATGAAACTATTTTAGAGTCCACCAAGATGCCCCTTCATCAATTATGTTCATCTAGACATTTTGGATCTATGACAAGAAAATATGAGAAGGCAATTTGATGACATCACCATTACCACATGTGAATGAGTCTAGGAGAGTTGGTTATATGGTTGTGATCACATTAGTCCCTAGTTATTATGCATTAGATTTTTAATCATGAGATGAAGTGTGATCAAAGATATGAGGATGTAAAGTTGGCTACTCAGACATAATTCACTAAGTTTCCATAGCCAAATTTGCAAAAGGGCTCAAGTAGAGGCAAGTAAGTATGTTGATGAGGTTAGAATTCACACACATGGAGGTATCAGGATAAAATGATCATAGGGATTTGTTCATTTTTGTGCATAGTTTCTATGCATTAAATATCAGGTTAGGTGATGTAATGCGATAAAAGATATGCATGTGCAAAGTTGGGCTCCCAAGCATTTTGACAGTTTTTTCCCACACTTAGCTAAATTTGTAGGTTGTAAGAAAAGATGAGTAGGCATTTTGATGATGTCATATCTTTCACATATGAGGGTTCTAGGAGAAGATGAATATATGGATGGAATCCCCTATGTAATATGATCTTATGTGCTAAATTTGAGGTCATATGACTAAGTGCAACAAAAGTTATACAAGAACAAAGTTGGCCTTCTAGGCACTTCTACACATAGTTAGCTCTATGGTAGAATAATATGAGTGAGCAAATTAATGGAATTATATCTTACACGTGAGAAGGTCTCAAGAGTTTCTTAATACATGGTTAGATTCCTCTTTGAAAATAGAGTTTATGGTCCAAATTTTAAAACATGTGTTTGAGTGGAGAATAATATATATCAGTGCAAAGTTGACCTTATAGACATTTTGAGATGGTTCCCACACTTAGTCAAATTTGAGAAAGCATATGAGAGCAATGCCAAGGCTAAGAATGCTATTCTATGTAGATTATCTAATTTAGAGTTTGTCAAAGTGATGCATTATCAAAATGCATAAGATATTTGAAACAAACTAAAGAGCATCTATGAAGGTGATGACAAGGTAAAGTAGGCCAAGCTAAAAACATTCAAAGGCAAGTTTGAAAGCCTTAAAATGAATGAAGAAGAGAAAATTATAGACTACTTCCTTAGAGTAGATGAAATAGTCAATGCAATTAGAGGCCTTGTAGAAGAGATGAAAGAATCAATCTTTTTTAAAAAGGTCCTAAGATCTTTGCCATCAAGGTATGATTAAAAAATCTAAACAATAGAGGAAGCAAGAGATCTAGATAAACTCACTATTGATGAGTTTCATGGAACCCTCACTAACTATGAGATGAGAAAGAGAGAAGTAGATACCTTCAAGAGAGAATTTACATTCAAAGTATCCAAACAAGTAAAAGTAGAAGCAACTATATTTGGATATGAGGAGACTGATGAAGAAGAAGCCAACTTTATCATAAGATTAAAAAGAGGGTCTCAAAAGTACAATGGTAATTTACTCTTTACATGCTTTAATTATGGTAAAGTAGGACATTTTATTGCTAAATAACCTCATAACAAAAAGGATAACTCTAATCAAGAAGAGATTAGTAAAAATATGAAACCCCACTATTCCAAGAAGAAAAACTACTTCAAAAACAAGAAAGGCTTATCCACAAAAGAAAACAATCATTCATTGGATGACAATGATAGTTCTAATGATGACCATGAATGTGATTTTGTGGCTAAGAAAAAAGAAGTCCTATTAATGACACTAAGATTAGATTTTGTGGATCAACAAGAATTTGAAGACTCATATGATAAAGAATAAGGAGAAGTAGATCTAGAGTGTGAACTCATCTGTGCTCTCGAAGAAATTGACAAGCTGAGAAAAAAGAACTCAAAATATAAGAAGCTTAAACAAAAAGAGATTGAAAAAGTGTCCTAAAGTCTTGAAAAATATGATCAGATGGTGGTTATCTTAAATATATAAGTTGAATAGGCTAAAATAATAGAAGATGTAGTGAAACTTGAATTACAATCTAAATATGATGAGTGCATGAAGTTAGAAGCAGAGATAGTGGCTTTGAGAAATTTGAGAAAGCTAAAGATATAATAGATAGAGGTCTAAAGCTGAAAGGAGGATCAAACATTCTTGATGATTTGATCAACTCTCAAAATATTTAAAAGAGAGATCTGGTCTTGGCTATGAAAAGGAAAAATTTCCATAACTAGTACATCTACTAACCTATATGAGAACTTGAAAGTAGAAGGAGAATCAAGAGAAAAGAAAGAGAAATCTTGAAAGGATACAAAGATAGACACAAACACTATTGATGTGAAGAAAGCTGAAGTGGAAAATAAGCCTCAAGAAAACAAGAAGACAAAGATAGATGTTGCTGATGGTTACACAAGAGCGAGAGACTTGAATAAGCCATAGTTTAGAAGAGCTCCTCATCCTGCACAAAAAAATGATATGACCAGGTATTCCTCATCTTTCTATGGTTATTTTTATACCTGTAATCAATTTTGTCATAGGGCTATTGATTTTAGAGTTGTACCTAAAAGGAGAATAAATTTTTTAAGCAAAAATTCATTTGCAACCTTTTTAGATACAAACGTAATATGCTACAATTGCAATAATTTTGGTCACATAGCTAAATAATGTAGAACAAGATTTGTAAGACCAAAAATACAAAGTAAGAAGAAATGGATGCCTCTTGGTGTGAACAAAGGTTCACAAGTTTTTGATATAGGAAAAAATAAGCTAAATGAGAAACTCAAAGATGTGTGGAAAGTGAAAGATCAATCTATGATTGCTCAAACTGCACTCCATCCCAAGGAGCAGAATTTGTGGCTAATAGATAATGGTTGCTCAAAACACATGACTCGTGACAAGAGCAAGTTCATCAAATTAAGCAAATATAAGGAAGGATCTATTATTTTAGGAGACAACACTACAGTAAAGATCCAAGGTAAAAGAACCTTGAACATAGATGGAAAAATGCTTAAACATGATATCCTTTACGTTGAGGGATTGAGACATAATCTGATAAGTATCAAAAAAATGTGTGAAAATAGATATAAGGTCACATTTAGTGCAAAAGGCTACAAGTTAAGGAGATCTAAATGACTAGTTGTAAAAGGGAAAATAATTGAAAGCAATATCTATAATCTTATTGAAGTGAATGGTAATAGCTACCGAACAGGAAATATTGATGAGATTTGGTTATGGCATAGAAGAATGGACCATGTCAATTTTGGAAACCTTGTATAGCTAAACTCAAATAAGTGTGTTAGACACATGCCTAAGATGATGAAACTTGCAGACACTACTTATAAGGAATGTCAACATAGCAAGAAAACAAGGGTTAGATTTCAAACAAAGGAGTGTCCAACTATAAAGCCTCTAGAATTAGTTCATACTGATCTTTGTGGTCCTAACAAGATAAGAGGATCTAAAGGAGATAAATACTTCATGTTTTCTATAGATGATTACTCAAGAATGACATGGGTGACCTTTTTGACGGACAAGTCACATGCATTTTAAAAATTCAAGATATTTAGGGCCATGGTAGAGAATGGGATTGAAAAAAAAAATACTTAAAATATATAAAGGTGGAGAATTCACCTCAAATGAGTTTATAGAATATTATGAGAATCATGGAATCAAAAGGCAATACTCTGAAACAAGGACTCCAAAATAGAATGGAGTTGTTGAGAGAGAGAACATGCCAATCAAGGAGATGGCCAAAACAATGCTAAAAGAGGCCAAGTTACCTGATGGATACTGGAGAGAAGCAATCCAAACAACATTATATATCTTAGATAGAGTTTAACTAAGGGTAAATAGTGATAAAGCTCCTTATAAACTATGGTATGGAATACCTACCTCTATTAAGTACTTTAGAGTGTTTGATAGGAAATGCTACATTAGGAGAAAAGAAGACAAATTGGGAAGCTTTGAATCAAGATATGATGAAGGAATATTCTTGGTTATTCCACCTAAATCAAAGACTACATATGTTACAATAAAAGGCTATAGAAGATTATAGAGAGCATCAATGTCAAGGTTGAAGAAGGCTTGAATCATGTTAAACTTGACAAAGACATCTATGAAGAATAATTAAAGTTGAAGAAGAAATAGTTAATGAAGAACATGAGGAATTAATTAAAAATCCACTTGCAATATTTGTTTCAAAGGATCATCCTATAGAGCAGATCATCGACAATAAGAATGAAGGAATTCAGACAAGGAGAAGAGTTGCACAAAACAAGGAGTAAGTGAGTTTTTATCTAATGTTTGAAGTTGACCCTAAGAGCTTTGTTGAAGCCAACAATGATGAAAATTGGCTAAAATCCATTTAAGAATAACTGAGCCAAATTGAAAAGAATAAAACTTTGGAATTAGTTCCAAGACCTTCAAAGAAGAATGTAATAGGTACAAAATGGGTCTTTAGAAACAAGTTGAATGAGGATGAAACTATCATAAGGAATAAGGAAATATTGGTGTGCAAAGGATATGCACAAGTTGAGGGCATAGACTTTGAGGAAACATTTTCTCTAGGTACTATATTGGAAGCCATAAGAATGTTTCTAGCATTCTCTATTTACAAGAAATTCAAAGTCTATCAAATGGATGTTTAGTCTGCTTTCTTGAATGGGAACCTAGAAGAGGAAGTCTATATAGATCAACTTGAAGCTTTTCAACTATTAGAGGAAGAAGAATATGTATGCAGACACAAAAAATCTCTGTATGGTCTAAAACATGCACCTAGAGCATGGTATTCAATATTAGACCAATACCTACAATAAAAAGGATTCAATAAGGGATGTGCAGACATCAATCTGTACTTCAAATCAAAAGGTAAGCATATGTTGATTATTGTTGTTTATGTAGATGATATCATTTTTGGTGGTGGAAATAATAGAATGTGCAAAGAATTTTCTACTCAAATGAAAAATGAATTTGAGATGTCTATGCTTGGAGAACTTTCTTTCTTCATAGGTCTACATATAACATAAACTAATGAAGGAATATTTATATCTCAAACCAAGTATGTTAAGGAAATGCTCAAGAAGTTTGGAATGGAAGATAGAAAACTAGTTAGTACTCCCATGATAATTGGATGCAAGTTGAATAAAGAGGATGAGTCCCTTGATGTAAATCAGAATATGTACATATCAATGATAAGTATTTTATTATACCTAACTACATTAAAAACTGATATCATCTAAGTAATGTGCATGGTTGCAAGATTTCAAGCTGCTCTTAAACAATCACATGTCAATGTGGTGAAAATAATATTTAGATATATCAAGATCATAATTGACTATGGACTATGGTATCCTAAAAGTGAAGATTTCACCTTGCCAACATATATAGATGTTGATTAGGTAGGAAGTGTGGATGATAAAATAAGCAGTAGTGGTGGTGAATTTTTCCTTGGAAATAAACTTGTTTCATGACTGAGAAAAAAGCAAGAGTCAGTTACTCTTTCTATAGCAGAAGTAGAATATGTGGCAATAGTGACATGTTACACTCAAGTCTTGTGGATGACGCAAATACTCAAAGACATCACGGTAGTGTACAAATCACCTATCTCTATTATTTATGACAATTCAAGTGATATTAATATATATAAGAACCCAATGATGCATTTAATAACCAAACAAATATCAGTCATCACTTATTGAGAGAAAAGGTTACATATAAAGAGGTTACAATGGGATATGTGCCCACTCAGGACCAACTTGTAGACATATTCATGAAACCTCTTTGCAAGGAATAATTTGAGTATCTGAGATAGAATTTGGGAGTGGTGGCTCCTACATCACATCACTAGATCCTAGTGATAGGGCATGAGTCTAGGGGGAGAATCATAGAATCTTTGTTAATCCATAGAAGAAGAGATAAAAGGCAATTCGGGTATGCATATTTTTGCAAATTTATAATGAGTTGATGGTTGTAGATTCTTGGATAAACTCCTTTATCTGATGAAGGGGGAGAAAAATTTGGACAAATAATGAGAAAGTTGGAATCCCTTTGCCATTGATTTTAAAAGGGGGAGAAAAAGTGTAAATGCTCTCTGTAAAAGTTTGAAAAAGCAGAACATGTGTTCAAGTTGAGTTTAGGCAAATGTTCCAATTCCTAAGGGGGAGAAAGTTTGGTATGAATGGGTTCAATTCACATTTATCATAAGCTAATACAAGCTATGCTAGAGAAGGATCAAAGTATTAGAATATCAGAGCATTTAGTTTGCCACCAATGACAAAGGGGGAGATTGTTGGCAATATGATTGTCGTTGATGTCAAAAGGAAGATTATTGGCATTATAGCTGTAATTAATATTCAAAGCTAAGTATGGTGATTTGAGGATGTGAAAAGGATCCTATTAGAGGTCAAGGATGATTTAAGTGCTTGTGTGCATGATTCTAATTCATCAAGTTTTTCATTATGTTCATCTAGAAAGTTTGGTTCTATGATAGGAAAATTTGAGAAGGAAATTTGTTGACATCACCATTGCCATGTGTGGATGAGTCTAGGGGAGTTGGTCATATGGTTGTGATCACATTAGTCCTTAGTTTCTATGCACCATATTTTAAGCCATGCAATGAAATTCGGTCAAAGATATGAGGATGCAAAGTTGGATACTAAGACATAATTCATTAAGTTTCCATATTTAGCCAAATTTGTAAATGGGCTCAAGCAGAGCCGAGTAAGTATGGTGATGACATCAACATTCATACACATAGCAATGCTAAGAAAAAATGATCATATGGGTTTATTCATTGTTGTGCCTATTTTTTACATGTTAAAGATCAAGTCACGTGATGTAGCATGATGAAAGATAAGCATGTGCAAAGTTGGGCTCCCAGGCATTTTGACAATGTTTTCCCACACTTAGCCAAATTTACAAGTTGCAAGAAAAGCTAAGTAGGCATTTTGATGATGTCATATATTAAACATATAAAGGTTTTAGGAGTAGATGGATATATGGATGGAATCCCCTATGTGAGAGGATCTTATGCACTAAATTTAAGGTCATTCAACTAAGCGCAACAAAAGTTATGCAAGAATAAAGTTGGCCTTAAAGGCAATTTTATGCATAGTTGGCTTTGTGGCAAAATAATCTGAGTGAGTAGATTAATGGTGTTATATATTTTAGGTGAGAAGGTTTTAAGAGATTCTTAATACATGGTTGGATTCCTCTTTGGATAACTTATGGTCCAAATTTTAGAACATGTGTTTGACTGAAGCAAAATATATGTTAGTGCAAAGTTGACCTTACAAAGATTTTGAGATGGTTTCCACACTTAGTCAAATTTGCACAAAGTAAAGTTTCAGAAACTCTCGAAGAGATCAATAGAGTGAATTTACTCCAAGATGTCAGAATGTAGTGAGATGAGGACAAGTGGTCAAAGTTTAATGTTAAGCAGAGATAAAGATCGAGCTTATCAAAAGATCTAATAGAGAGCAGATAATCATATGTTGAAGATCCAATGAAGTGGAGCAAAGTTAATTTGTCAAAAGTACCTCTGAGTGAACATGAAAGTGCCAAGTGTCATAATCATATGGACTAAAAATATGTGGAAGGAACGAGTGAGTGCCAAGTGTCACAATAGTGAGAACTGATAGTAAATGTGTAAAAGGCACACAAGGATGCCAAGTGTCACATTCATGAGAGCTCATCAGAGATAAAGTTTGAGCTTGTTAGAAGATTCAATGGTAAGTGATCGATAGTGAAATAAAGATCTAATAGAGTGAGTAGACTTAATGGGATAAAGTGCTCAATGTTTAATGAGATAGAGATGAGTTAAAGATCAAGCTAGTTTAATTAGATTGACAAAGTGTATTCATTCCAAAGACTCCGGAAGTAATGAGATTAGACCAAGTGCTCAAGGTTTAATGATAAACAAAATTAAAGTCCATGCATCTTTTAATATCTAATGGAACATGGGAGCTCATATCAAAATATCCAATAGATGTGTTTTGAAGTTGAAAAGTTAAATTCTATAAGCATACAAAGATCCAATGGAGCATGTGAACCTATCAAAATGTGATCCAATGAACATGTTTTAAATTTGAGAAATTTGAATGAGGACCATAAGATCATGGTGCAAAACTTGATATCTATGGTTAATATTTAAAGATATGATAATCCTAACAGTCAAGCTATGAAACATGCAAGAAAGATGTAGTTAATCCATAAATTATGACATAGATAATGAAATTGATTGCTGAGATTGATCAAAATTATGTAACAAGGCATGTGCATCAAAACTAGAGCTTAATATTTGATAAATATAGTAAAATACCAAGAATCACAGTGGTGGAGCATGATTTTAAGACATGATAAACTTATAGGATCATGATGTGTTACAAACTCAGAATGAACACAGAGTAGAAGCAAAAACTAGATAAAATGCTTATATATATGTCATCTAGGATACATGCAAATGCTGCCAGTGTTATTGAATTATGTCAAATAGAGATATATAGAGACACATAGATATAGGGGCATAGTGGAAGAGAAGAGAGAGATGTGCAGAACATGAACAATTATAAACTAGACCTATAATAGACAATAAAGAATTGGATTCATTTATGAATCTATATTATAATCTGCAGTTATAGTTCCATATAGATTTGATTGGTGGGTGCCATTAGATAAGCTGAGTTGGTGCTCAGTTATGGAGTCGGTGCTTCTTTAGAGTAGGTGCTCTTAAATTAGGGGATTGGTGTCTCTTTAGGGTTGGTGCCCTTAAACATTGTAACCAATGAGGTTCTTGATCGTGAAGTTGTATTAGAATAGTAGATTCTACTAGCTATTCTCATGGTAGTTTTTCCCTTATTGGGTTTCCATGATATATCTAGTGTTATGCATATTTGTGTGTGTGTGATATTTGATTATATGTTTTAATCTGCACATCCTTTCTAGTTTTTTTTAAAAAGGAGTAAAAGGAATAACTTAGTCAATCTATTTATTCACCCCTTATCAGTAGATAATTGTGTTCCAACAAATGCATTGTATGTTTGCTAAATAAATGTGGGACAAGTTGAAGATTATTCATGAGGGAGACTCCAAGGTTAATTTAGCTATGTTGCAAACCCATATAATAAAATTTGAAAGCCTAAGGATGAATGAAGATGAGACCATTGCAACCTACTTGTTGAGGGTTGATGAAGTGTTCAACATCATAAGAGGTCTAGGTGAAAAACTGAAAGAGTATACTATTGTTCAAAAGGTTTTAAGATCCCTAACTCCCAAATTTGATTCTAAAGTATCTGTTGTTGAAGAGATGCAAGATATAGACAAGCTAGATATGGATGGACTTCATAGTACCCTAACAACCTATGAGACAATGACAAGTGAAATAATACATGAAAATAAGGAAGCTACATTCAAGGTAGAAAAGAAGTCAAAAGAGAAGAAGACACAAGATAATAAAGTCAAAGATAATGATGAATCTGATATTGATGATGATGAGTTGATAGTTATGTTTGCAAGAAAGTTGAAAACCGGTTTAGGTAAAGACAAGGGTAAGTTACCCTTTAAATGTTTTAATTGTGGAGAGATTGGGCACTTTGCTAGAAAGTGTTATCATAAGCATAAGACAAAATATGATGAAGAACATGATGAAGGTCATGATGATGATAAAAAGTCTTATAGGTCTAATAAGAGCAAGAAAAGCTTCAGAGGGTATGATGACAAGAATTTTTTCAAGAATAAAAGAAGATTTTACACCAAGGAATATTACAACTCATCTGATGAGAGTGAGAGAATTGATTTGAGAGTGACAATGAAGGTGATGGTCATGATTTAAATGAAGTACTCTTCATGGCTGAGGAATTAGTTTGTTCAAATCAAGAAGAGTCCATATAGATTGGAGGAACTATTGGTGATTCAGATGAAGAAGATGAGGTGAACTTTGAGGCTGAGTTGATGAACTCTCTATAAGAACTGAAGATAGTGAAGAAGAAGAATAGGGTGATGAGGTCTCTTGTAAAATACTATGAGAATAAAATCAACTTATTTGAAGTTAGACTAAGCAACAACTCTAAGGAACAAGAGGAAATAGTGAAACATGTGGAGACTCAACTTGAGATTGTGACTGCAATCCTAAAGGCTAAAGAAGAAGAATGTACAATATATGTAATTGAAGTGGATGCCTTGAGAGCTAAATTAGATTAGGCATCAAGTAAGGTTAAGTCATTTGTAAAGTTTGAAAAGAGTGCCAATGATCTAGATAACATCTTTAGTATTCAAAATATAGTTAATGATAAAATAGGTCTTGGTTTCAATAGAAACCAAAAGAAGAACACTAATGTAATCAAGAAGGTTAATGGTCAATCAAGGGATGATGGTGCTGGCAGAATGAAGACTAATCTTATCAAGTATCCTAATGTTATAAGGTATGATAATCATTTCAATGGCTATTGTTATTCATGTAACCAATTTGGTCATAGAGTAAGGCATTATAGATGGCCCTCCAAGAATGAATATGCATAGGACTATGAGGAGAGTAATTAATCAAGAGCTATGAGTCGTGTGTTTCCATAAAAAGTAATAGTGTGTTTTAATTTTAAAAATATTTGTCACATTGCAAAGTATTATAAGCATGGATTCTCAAGCCAAAACAAGAAAGTTGAGACCCCTACAATGCAAGAAAGAAGACAAGAGAGTGAGTGAAAACCAAAGGTAGCTAAGGTGAATAATGACCAGGCTGCAAGTCTAAGTGGACTATTTTCCATGGTGGAGCATAGTTCAAATGCAAAGGAGTGTCAATAATTCTCCCTATCAGCTCAAATTATGGATGAAAAATTCAAGTCAAATAGACCAAGTCATGATGGTGTTCAAACATAGATTGAAGAATTCAAGCCTAAAAGGATCATGAAGAAAATTTAGTCTAGTAAGGACATGAAGATCTAGGAATATCATGAGTTTATGTTGTTTTATTACTCAAGGGAAAAGAGGTGACTTCATTAGTCTTCATGGAGGCACTCATATAGTGAGTAGAAGCGAGAATGATGCTTGGTCTTAGGTGGAGTTTTATGTTCTCTATTGACTTTCAGATCCAAAGTTTAGTCAAGAGTCTACTGGATGTGTGATCACAAGAGTTGGGTCATAAAGAGTTTGTATGATGACTTGATCAAACTAAGTCACATCCATAATAGTGTACGAATATCTCATGGAGATAAGGGGAACCAATCATGCTTTAAGAGTAAGTTTGTGAGCCTGATCTATGTTGAGTTTTTGTCAAAGAGAGATAATGAGTTTGTTTGGATAGAAAAGGTGTGTTGTTCTAGGTCCAAATATTAGATAGTTACCAAGAATATGACCCTTTGTCATTAATGTCAAAGGGGGAAAATGTCCTAGTTGGGAAGAAATGTAAGTTTGAAGAAGATCCAGCTTGGAGAGATGAAAATGATGAGTTGTGTTTGAGTTTTTGCCATCAATGACAAAGGGGGATATTGTTGAGGTATGTTCCTATCATTTGTGTTGTGTCATTTATGTCAAGATCAAGATGGAGGTCATTAATGTCAAGGTAAAAGTTGATGTCATGCATGGTGAATTGATATGTGACAAGGAGTCTTATGACAAGAGAAAATTTGAAGGCAACTTATTATCTCTCTGTTGAGAGAGAATTTGAAGGTAACCTAGTAATTCTTTTGAGATTGATGGCATGTCAAGGATAAGATCATGATACAAGGTAAGCTACTGTTGAGTATTAGGTGTCTTGTGAAGCCTAGTTTATCCCTAAAAGAAGGTGTATGCACAAAACATAGTGAAGCTAGTACATAAATGGGAGAGTGTACAAATCTATGTAAGCATGAGAAAGAGGCAAAGAAACCTTCAGAAGGGTTACAATGTCAATTTTAAGGCTTAGTCTTTGCATAAAGAGACCTAATGAGATGGCATAGGTCTGGTAGTATGTTGAGGTGAGCAGTATGGGACTTATAAGAAAAACATTGGTAGTGTATGAGAATGGTATGAAGTTGTATGACATGAGTATGAGGTGTTGATATCATTAAAAGAAGTTTCAAGGTGTTTATAAGATCTAAGTATAACTAGTAGGTGTAGGCCTAATGAGCAAAGAAACCTAGTGTGGCCTAATGAGGGTCAAGTTCAGTTCTCAAGGTGACAAATCTCATAGAAGCATTGTAAGAGGTGTGAGAGGATGTGTAAAGTTTTTTACCAAGTTTGAGGTCAAATATTGAAAGAAAGAACATGAAAATTAGTGTTGAGGTTTTCTATGTGCACATAATAAGGTGTTACAGACTCGAGAAGGATATGTTTTTACTCATTGGCATGTGAAACCTTTGCACGAGGATCCAAGTATTTCATGGTAGTCAGGTAAGGGTCCTAGATTAAATCTCTAAGTATTGGTTTTGGATTTGAGGGGCAATCCTTTATGAATGATTGCTAAGAATGAAAAGTAGTCAAAACCCTCCTAAAACCCTCATAATGACCTAATAGGAGAGATCTTGATGGTAATGTCTTAGAATGGATTAGATGACCTAGTTTTATTATTGGATAATCTATAAGAATCTCCTAGGTTTCTCTAGGTGGCATTGGTCTGCAGAAGTGTGAATGGAAGCTACATGAAACCCTTTATTTCTTGGATTTTTGATGTAACAGACAGGATTGACCAAATCAAATCATGAAAATGATTGAAGGATGATGTGTGAGACTTATATTTTAGGATAATGTAATTTTATGATCAGGTTTAATAACTTAAATATGCTAAACTGATCATGGAGGTTGACCTATCGCTAAACATGCCTAATAAGGAAGACAATGAGAAAACTAGGCACAAGTGAGACTGAGATTAGGGATGGGTTGTAGAGGATTAGGGATGGATATAAATGAATGGGGAAAATTTTCAATACCTATATCTCCTTTACACATTTAATATAAGTTTTGGTGATGCTCATATACAAGCAAAAAATTGTTCTCAAGGTGACCTATCTAACACAATGAGGTTTGTGTAGGGTGAAGACATGAGATTGGTTTGTAAGACCAATATTGATATTGAAACACGTAATATATATATATATATATATATATTTAAATATGTTATAAGGATGATTAAGGATAACATAAACCCATTTTAAATTCATAAAATGTGTTCTCATAAGTATTCTAAGACTTGGTTTTCATGACTGTGTTTTTGGAGCTACAAACAATTTTCTATGTATGAGTGAGAATGATGTTCTTGAGTTTTTTTGCATAGAGTTAAAGAATAAAATACACATTAAGTTATTTTATATTTCTCATAGGTTCATTTTAATACATTTTTATTCATGAAAAATTCCTATGAAGGTATGAAAAGTCAAAGGTTCTTGATTGGATTCTTAAGGCCTGTGTGTAGTTCTGAGTGAGCATATGAAGATGATCAATTTGAGGTATTTTACCATTTATGGTGAAATATAATATATTTTAGGTTTAACCTTAGGTCATGGAGGTCATATCCATGTGATTTTATGATATGGTTATATGTCAAAGTTAAGTTTATGCTTGAGATATTCAAGATGGACTTTTTGGCAGTGAGAAGGCCTAATTGCGAGTAGACCTAATTGTGTGGTTCAAGGAGTGAAATGAGCCAAATGGTGTTGGGGACATAAGGTGAGATTAGTATGAATATAATTAAAATTTTTATGAATTTTTTCATCTATTTATGGATTCTCAAGGTGTTTCAAGGTGGCCAAAGTGAAATGTGTGCTTTGAGAAGGCCTAATTGCATTAGGTCTCTTTTAGGCCTAATGGTGGTTTTAGTCCTTAAGGGAAATTACCGACGTATGTAGTAGTTGTTTCACTTTTGAAACATGTTTTTTGATACATTTTAAGGGTGATAAAAGTGTGTATAGGTTCTTGGCTGACTAAGATGGTTGAGAGCAAGAGTCAAGTATAAAGAGAAGGTCTAATAGTTATAATTGACTAGTTAGAATATTAAGGAGAAAAAATGAATGATATAGAGGTTTGGAAACCAGGTAGAGGGATTGAATATAATCACATAGATATGGTGAATATTTTATGGAGATATAAGATTATTTATATAGGTGATGAGTAAGGTCATATGACCTAATTCTACCAAAGAAATGGCTAATTAATCGAGAAGGCCTAATAGGCTATTTGAGAGAGATAGAAGAATAAGAAGATAAAAAGAAGGTGGTACTATTTAGTTGAGTGAGAAACAAGTATTTGAAGGTGATCATAAGTTCAAATAGTTGAGTTGATGCATGAATAGTGAAGGGTTGGTGCTCCCTGTGGGGTTGGTGCCTCATTAAATATTGATTCATTACTTATAAGAGTATAGTCCAAGTTGTGTTTTAGTGGGTTTTATCCTCTAATAGGATTTCCCACATATCTCTTGTGTTCTTATGTTTATTGCTTTCATAGATGTTTGTTCATGCATTGGTTAATATATGTATGTGAATGAATGATTTATGGATGATAAAATTGAAGGATTGTTTTAAGGCAAATGATTCACCCCCCTTCAATATCTATACTTCCAATAGTTTCATGGGGCACCTAGTTACGACATCCTAATCCCCCTAGTCATAAATATAAATACATAATGTAAATTCAAACTCGATATGCCACATTTGAGTTCTCTTTGAAAATGATCATTAGATGGTTGTGAGGGGCACTCAATTAGGGCATATCAATACCATTAAACACATATAAAACAATCTAGTTTCATTTTAGACTTGACATTTCTTATTTGAGCGCTATATGCAACTAATTTCTCAATTAGTGCATGGGGAACTCAAACAAGACATATCAAGTGTATTTAACATAAATGTTATAACCTAATGCCATTTAAAACTCATTATGTCCTATTTGAGTCCCGTGTGCAACCAATCACCCCATTGGTTACATGGACACTCAATTAGGGCATATTTAGCCCCCTAAACATAAATACAACCTAATACCATTTTAAACTTGGTCTACCCTTCTTGAATGCCATGTGCAACCAATTATGTGAGTGGTTTCAAGCACAATTAATTAAGGAATATTGATCCCATAGACAAATTTGTGATAACTAATTCAATTTCAAACTTGATTCCCATAATTTAGTGCCCCATGCATCTAATCACTCGACTGGTTGCATTGGTACTCAATTAGGCCATATCGAGCCCCTTAAACACAAAGAAATAAGCTAATATAATTTTATATTTAATATTACCTATTTGAGTGACCCATACAACTAATAATTCAATTCAATAGGGCAATAAAGTATGGAATATTGAGCCCCATAAACACAAATGTGACAACCTAATGTAATTTCAGGATCAATTTTTTTTTTGAGTGTCATGTGTGATCAATGGCTCGATTGGTTGCATGGGGCATTCCAATAGGATATATCAAGCCCCCCAAACAAACCTAAAATAGCTGAATGGAATTTTAGACTTGATTTGTACTATTTAAGATCCCCATGCAACCAATCACTCAATTTTCTGCATAGATATCTCAATTATGACATATCGATCCACCTAAATACAAATTTAATAAACTAATATCATTTTAGACTCAATATGTTAAATTTGAATTCCTTATGTAACTAATCATTTGATTGGTTACATGGGCCACTATCGGAGTTGTTTCCAGAATCTAGATAATGCGAGTGCAATGGAGACGTGATCACATGAGATGAAGCAAGTGCACACCACATAGATGCTAAAGCAATTTAAAAATAACACAAGAAGATAAATTTCACAAGACAAAATGGAGAAAACCAAAATATGATTAACATGAGATGGCCAAAGTAAGGAATACATATAGGAGAGTACGTAAGTAACTCCTCCACAAAAGGTGGACAAGGCACCCCAAGAATAGACTGTAACTCCTCCATGAAAGGTGGGGACAAGGTGCTAAGAATAGATAAGTAACTCCCATCAAGGGAGTTACTTATGACATTCTTATGACACCTATGACACATCTATGATACACACCTCCACATAAGCTAGCCTATCCCAAAAATGTAGGAAAACTCCATGTAAGCACAAGAAATACAATTTACCTAATTAATAAATAGGGAAAAATAAAAACGTACACTAATACCCCTACATAAGCACAACTTAGGTGGGCAGTGTGGAAATATAAAATGGGTCTCAAAAACTAGGCCTGATGAGGTACCCATGTACAAATGCAATCTCCCATAAGATAGAGAAAAGGAGAAAACCTGTAGGAAAAAACTCCCCCCCAAAAGAGAGACATAAAAGAAATGAAGAGGCTAGAAGGCCCCCCTGAAGATGATGCTGTTGTAGATGTAGAATGCACCCCAAGAAGAGCTCGTAGATGAATGAACTTGCTTTCGGTGAAAGGTTTGGTGAAGATATCTGCAACCTACTCTAAAGACTGGCAAAATATCAAGTCAATGACCTAACTATGAATAAGCTCCCGAATGAAAAGCATGTGAATCTCTATGTGCTTGGTCCGCTGGTGCTGAACTAGATTCCTGTAAATCTAAATGGTACTCTAGTTATCACAATAAATGATGGTGGGCTACCTGATAGGAATGCCAAACTCAAAAAGTATCCCCTAAAGCCAAATAGCGTCAGTAGCTGCATTAACAGCTCCCCTATACTCTACCTCTATGGATGATATAGCAATAACGTTCTGCTTCTTGCTAGACCAACTGATAAGACCATAACCTAGAGAGACTATAACCAGAAGTGGACTTGCGAGTCTGTGAATTGCTATCCCAGTCTGAATTTGTATATCCAACCAAGTCAACCTCTATGCCAAATTTGTAATGAATCCCATATCTATGTGAACCCTGTATGTAATGCAAGATCCTCGTAGATGATTTCCAATGTAGCTCATGAGGTTCCTACATGAATCTGGAGACAAGTCCCACTATATATGATATGTCAGGTCTGGTGTGAGTAAAGTAGACGAGACTACCAAAAAGTTGTCGATATCGAGTGGCATCAACCAATGGTGAAGAATAGTCAGCCTCAAGCTTGACTCCTGATAGAAAGGGAGTCAGAAATGGCTTGCAATCAACCATGTGAAACTAAGCCAATAAATCAAGAGCATACTTAGGCTGTTGAAGAGAAATCCCTAAATCTAACTGTGAGATCTAGATGCCAAGGAAGTAGTGTAATAAACCCAAGTTTGTCATGTCAAATCTATTCTAAAGAGATGCCTTCACTGCTGTAATAGCCGATGAAGAACTCTTGATGATGAAAAGGTCATCAACATATAGAACCAAAATCAAGAGCGAATCATCCTGCCGCTAGAAGTAGACATTGGGATCAGAATGGCACCTAGTGAAACCCGCTGTGAGAAGGAAGGAATCCATCTTGGCATACCAAGCTTGAGGGGCCTGTTTGAGGCCATAGATAGATTTCCTAAGTTTGCATACTAAGGAAGAATCCTGAACAAATCCTAGTGGCTACTCCATGTAGATCTCCTCCTATAGGTCTCTGTGAAGAAAGGCACTCTTCACATCCATCTAATGCACATCCCAACCATGTGCTACAGCAACAGCCAAGGTGAGTCAGATAGAAGTCATCTTTGAAATGGGTGCAAAGGTCTCTGAGTAGTCAATGCCTACCACCTGTGAGAAACCCTTGGTGACCAATCGTGCCTTATACTTGTCAACTGACCCATCTGCTACAAACTTGGTCTGATATATCCACCTACATCGAACCATCTTTCTTCCCTTTGGAAGTGAAGTCAAATCCCAAGTGTGATTTTTGATTAAGGAAGAATATTCTTCCTCCATAGCACTATCCCACTCAGGTACCCCAGATGCCTCTCAAAAAGTCTGTGGATCTAAAATTGAAGCAAAGAAGGAATGTGAATCTCTCTGAAAATCCCCCTAGTACATCTATCATCTACAAGATCTCCTGCCCAAGTACCAACACTCTCAAGTGTCTATCTGGCCCAAAGTGGCCCAGAAGTGGGTGAGTTAGGTGCTAACTCCTCATCCTCTAACTGACTAGAGGTGGATGACTCTGCATCATTGTCCTCACTGTCTGAACTTGAAAAAGAAGAAGATGTCTCTAGCTTAAGAACCTGCTATGGCTGATCTAAATTTGATGAGGAACCATCATAAAGAAGTAGATCCAATGAGGGAGAAGAAGTGTCAAGTGTTGAGTCTCTAGGACTCTCTTGAAAATGAACACTTCTCTTGATGAACAATTCATGAGACTATATCTAGAAGGCGATATCCCTTAGTACCATCTAGATATCCTACAAAAATGCAAGGCTTGGACTGACATTCCATAGCTTTGTGTCTCTTCTTTAGAATTTGGGCCATGGCTGGGGATCTGAAAACCCTAAGGTGCTCAACATCAAGTTTCCTTTTATGCCAAGCTTCAAAGGGTGTTATCCCTTTCAAATCTTTGTGAGGAACTCTGTTTTGAATGTAACAAGCACAATTGATAGCTTTGGCCTAGTACTGTGGTGCTAAGGATTTGGAGTGAATCATACAACTACCCATCTCTTTCAAGAACCTATTTTTGCATTCTACAACCCCATTCTATGAAGGCTATAAGTGATTGTGCACTGCAAATCAATCCCCTCTATGGTGCAAAACTGCTCAAACCTGATGCTGACATACTCCCCTCCATTATCAGTTTGAAGAACCTTGATGGATTTCTTACTCTTTTTCTCAACAAGAGCCTTGAAGTTTAGAAAAATTTCAAACACTTCAGACTTTTGTTTGAGAAAATATATCCAAGTGTACCTAGAGAAATCATCAATGAAAGTGAGGATGTACTTGGCCCTTGTGAAAGATGGTTTGGGAAAGGGTCCTGATACATCACTATGGACTAACTCCAAAGGTTGTGAAGCCCTCCAACCTTTGCCTTTGTCAAATTTTGCTTCGGGATGCTTCCCAAGGAAGCACCCCTCGCAAAATCCTTTTGAGAATTGGACACGAGGTAAGCCAATGACCATGTCATTTTTGCAAAGTTGTTCAAGGTAGCAGTAGTTAAGGTGGCCAAACCGCTCATGCCACAATTTGATAACTCCATCTGAATGAGTCAGCAATGCTATTGGATAAGAATCTGATGTAAAATGTGAGAAGGTATATAACCTTACTTGGTGATCTGCCCTACCCACTGCCACTGTAGTATCACTATGCAACTTCCTGATAGCCACTGAATCTGGTGAAACTCAACTCTCATGCCCTGACCAATGTGAGTGATTTGGTACACTGATAGGAGATTGGTTGAAAGAGAAGGAACACTTAGAACATTATTGAATGTTCCTCCTTTCATTTCAACTGACCCTCTCCCTGCAACAAAAAATGATGTGTCATCACCCAAACTAATTAAAGTCATGTTACAAGGCTCTAAAGATGAAAACTCAACTAGTGAAGAACCCATGTGGTGAGAAGCACCCAAATCAATGACCCATGATGATGTAGAAGCTGTAGTAGCTAAAAGGGCCTTTCCCTTTTCTTTCTCCTTACCCTTGCTTTTTGCCTTAGTAGAATCTTGGGTAGATGAATTCTGCTTGATGGACTTAGGAATACCTATGTTGTGCTTCTCTAGAAGATGAGTTAGGTGATCTATTTGTTTCTTCATGAGTTTGTGTTCATCATGCTTTATATTTTTACAATAGGCACAATTAACCTTCTTCTTAGGTTTAGCATTGGAGGAGGAAGACTCAATGTTGTTTTTGGCAGGATTGTTGTTTTCTTTCTTCTTTTCCTGGTCCTTATTATTTTTCTTCTTCTCCTTTGTTGAAGTCTTATCCTTACCATTTCCAGCTATCAAAGCTTGGGGTTGAGTAGACTTCATTGTGCCCATTTGAATTAGCTTATCTTGCTCCCTAGTCAAGTCGGCAATGAATGAATCCAAAGAAGGCATTTTCCATGTAGTGCCAAGGGCACTTTTTGTGGCATGGAAAGTGGAGACAAAGACTAAATAGCTTGGACCTAATTTTGTGAGAATAGAAAGGATGAGCTGATCATCTTTCTTCTCTATTTCACATTCTTTCAATTGAAATCTAAGGGCCTTAAACTTAGTGAAGAAGTCTTATAGGGTGTCAAAGTTGCTAGGACTTAGACTTATGAGTTCGTTTTTGAGCTCATGACCTCTCATCTCATCAAGCTTCCCAAATAAGTTTTCTAAGGTGTCCCATATGTCATTAGGAGTCTTGGAGGATTCTAAAACAATTAACATAAATGTGATAGTATAAAGGAACTTTAGTCTTAATATTTCATATTTGAGTGCCTTTTATAACTAATCACTTGATTGGAAACATGGACACTCAATTAGGGCATATCAAGCCCCCTAGGCACATTTATGGCAACTTAATGTCATTTCAGACTTCATTTTATCTAAATGAGTGCCCTGATCGACCAATCACTTAATTTTTTACATGGAATACACACATAGGGAATATAGAGCACCTTAAAGATAATTGAAAAAACCTAAGCTAAATTTGGACTAAATGTGTCCTATTTGAGTGCCTCATACAACCAATCACTCAATTAGTTGCACGGGGCACTCAATTATAGCATATTTATCCATTTAAACACAAATCCAATAACTTAATGTTGTTTTTGGCTTGATATGTATGATTTAAGTGCCTTGTGCAACCAATCACTCGATTGGTTGCACGTGGAACTCAAATGGGACATATTGAACCTCTTTATCATAAATGTGACAACCTAATATTATTTCAAACTTGATTTGTTCTATTTGAGTTTCTCATGCAACTAATTACTTAATTCATTGCATGAGGCACTTAATTAGGAAATATCAAGCCCCCTAAACACAAATTTAATAACCTAATGCCATTTTAGATTTGATTTGTCCTATTGGAGTGCCCCTTGTAACTAATCACTTGATTGGTTGCATGGGGCACTTAGTTAGGGCATATTAAGTCCTTTAAACACAAATGTGAAAACCTAATGTCATTTTGGACTTAATATGTCCTATTTGGGTGCCCCATGCAACCAATCACTCAATTAGTTACATGGGAGCTCAATTAGGTCATATTGAGCCCCTTAAACACATTTATGATAACATAATGTTATTTTAAAATTGATTTTCCCTAATTGAGTGCTTCATGCAACTAATTACTTGATTGGATGCATGGGGTACTTGATTAATATATATCGAGCCCCATAGATAAATTTGTGATAACCTAATTCCAGTTTAGACATGATTTTATCTAATTGAGTGCCTTGTACAACCAATCACTTGATTGGTTGCATGGGGTATTCAATTAGGCCAAATATTTATTACAATTTAATGTAAATCAAGATTGATATTGTTGGTTGAATATTTTGTCTATCAGCGTACTGATAAACAAAATAGGTCTTATCAGCCAAAGCAAGAAGATTAGTCATCCTAATGTGTAAGTTTATCACATCAGAAGGAGACTACTCTCTCCTCTCATCAAGGGGAGGTTCCCTGTGGATATGCTATGTATATGTATAAATAGAAAATAATACTCAAGGGTAAGATCAGGCATCCATCTCTCTTTCTTCAGAGATGATGTATATAAAACAAAGAAAAAACTCAGGGAATGATAGACAACTCTCCTCTTCTTTCAGGAAAAACTATTCAGTCAGCCACAAGAATATCTCTGGAAATAAAAGTAGAATGTAACTAAATTATGGTAACCAGCAAATCGAAATAGAGCACAAAGTCTCTCCCTGAAATGCTTAAGAGGAATATACGAAGGGCAACGAAAGCTCAAAGTCTTCTCAGAGTCCTTTACATAGCAATGAAAAACAAACACACTGAAGGTAGCTATGGAAGCACAAAGTCTCTTCACAATTGATTCTTCAGGGCATCTTCCTGACTAATTTTACTAATCCTGCTTATTAAATCAATGAAATAGAAGATAAATCAAGGAAATAAACATAATAATAGTTTCCTCAACCACAAAGAATTCACAGCACAAAGTTTGAAAAAGTCCCTTGCTTTCTTATTTCATTAATAGAATATGATCAATAAACTGAGCACAAAGTCTCAATGATGCCTCTCAATTTCAGCAGAGTTTCATTCAGATTGTCAAAAAGAAGATCCTTTTACAATGAAAGAAAATCCCTTATATAGCCATTTCAAAAAGGACTCGGGAACAGTAATACATCATGATGCTTTGGGAAATGTTAGGAAGACAAGCTGGAACTTTGGGATCTTTTACCCATTTGATCTTTTCAATGTAGATGAACAAGCTACACAATTGAAAGATTACACCTTTCAATGTCTAGATGTCAGTCTGATCTTGTCTTCATCATTCCTCCTTTCCAGATTAATTGAATTGAGCCCTGTATCCATCCATTGTTCTGCCTTTCCTCACTTTCAACTGGTTTTTGTCTTGAATTCTGGAAATGCATTTGGGTCTATAAATCAAAGGCTATTTTACTGTCTTTAAAATTGACGTTTACATGCCTGTCAATATGCTTCCAACGGCTAGTCGGCTATGCTGAATTTGACGTCTTTATGGGCATCACCTCTTGGTTTTCTTTCAATTTTTGGCTTTCTGCTTAGTACTTTTCTGAATTGGACATACCCATTTAGGCCTTGAACAATGATCCTTGTTGAGCCCTTTATTTTGGCCACCGAGAGTCCCCCGCAAGGGCACTTGCCCTTCGGGGTCCTTCGGTAGCCCTTTTAGCTTTTGTAATCCCTGCGGATAAATATTTCCCTAGGCGTTTGAATTGAAAGCTCCCCGCGGGTAATTCTGTAGACATTTGTCTCGTGGCAAATTCCCGCGGACAAAATGTCTGGGTAAAATTCCCGCAAACAAAATGTCTGGGTGAAATTCATTCCGCTAAGTCTTTTAAACAAGTCGTTGAAAATTTATTTGGGGTCCTTGGCCATTTGGAATTCTTTCAGACTTTTTGTCTGAAGGAATTCCTTCAGACAAAAATCTGAAAGAATTAAGTCTTTAATAAACAAATTTTCAAATGCCTTAGACAAATCTGAAAGAATTACCTTTCAGCTTCTTAGAAAAATGATCCTCTAGAAAGGTGCTTTTCTTGATTAAGTGCCCTCCGCAAGGGCACTTGTCCTTTGGAAAGTCTTCTTTTGTGTTGAACCAGTCCTTTAAACTTGGATGATGAACCATTAGTTGAACCGGTTTAATGGTTCAATAAATAGCGCCAAGTCCTTTTGAACCAAGAGCTGATGAACCATGTAATGAACTTTGACGTTGAACCAATCGGTTGAACCAAGGCTTTTGAACCAAAATGGTTCAAGCCAATGGTTTAACCTGATGGTTTAATGAATAAAACAAGCCAATGAACTAAGCATTGAACCAAGATGTTGAACTTGCCTTTGAACCAAGAGTTGAACCAATCTATTGAACTAGTTCAATGGTTCAATGAAGCATGCCGAGCCCTTATTGTTGAACCTATCATTGAAATTTGAACCCGTTGAACCTTTGAACCAAAGTGGTTCAATGGTTCAATGGTTCAAGCCACCTTGATTTGGCCAAATGTTTGGAAGCCGATGAACTAATTAAAGCCATTGAACTTTGAACCTTGATGAAGCGCTTAACTCTTGCCAAAGACGTTGAACTTGCTGCTGGTGTTTGTTGATAGAGATTTTTGTTCAAACCAAAACTCTGAATCAATCCTAGAAAATGAACAAACATTGAAAATCAATTCTTTTGACTAAAAACCGTCTGCAGAAGCCTTTGAACCAATAAAAATGAACCTGCCTACAGAGTCTGTAGATTCAAGCCTGTAGAGTCCATAGATTCAAGCCTATAGAGTCTGTAGATTCAAGAAAAGCTTGAAAATTGAAGAATTTGAATGCCCAAGACAAATTTTGAAAAGAGAAGAGATAATTTTGGTCTGTAAGACCAAAATAGTTCAAATGTTGTCCCAAAAATGAGCTGATATTTTTGGGGGACAACAGCTGGCTCCAGTTGGGGAACTTCTATCAATTTCAAAAGGAATTGAAAGGAGTAGGATCCAGAATCTCCAGTGTCTTCATGTGTACCATTGGGTTATGAATTCATGCTACCCAAAAATGGAAGGCATAAAAAATGGAAATAGATAAAACAAAATAGAATTAAAAACTGTACAAATATACATATATACATATGCAATGATCTGATACTTTAAGAATTGAAGTATTTCAGATGGTGCTTCTTGAGAGACAGTGAAAATAGTGCACCATCTTGGTAAACTAGAAAGAAGACATTTTGTCCCCATAAATGGTGACGGGCGAATGGAGCTCTCCACTAGGAAACCAATTTTTTGCGTCTTACTCTTGGTCTTTTCTTCTTTTTGCTCTGTGGCAGGACGTGGTCTTCAAATTGAAAACCATAACTGCTTGCTCTCCCTGCGAAGGGTTCCTTTGCCTGATTTTGATTTGTAGCAGCATGGTCCACCATCATAACTTGTTGTTTTACTGGTCCAGTCCAACACATGCTTTGATTGTCAGCATCAGACCCTTGACAAACCATCAGTTCAACATCTCCTTTGATGTGAAGGAGTTTGACCTCTTCACCCTGAGCAGTGTTCAATTCGAGCAACAAAGATCTGTATCCAGCTGTGGAAGAAATGCTGCCATCAGATTCCAAGATCCAAGCATCATCATAAGCTAATCTTCTATCAAATTTCTCTTCATTAGAGATGGAAGATCTTTCTTGATTTATACTGCACCCTACTAATTCTTCTGATGCCTTGTTTGAATCGAATCTTGGATTGCCAACTACATGACTTTCATCAGCTAAGACAGGAGCATCACCTGTGGTCAAGAAGTAATTACCCCTGCCTAAAGGCTTAAATAGAATTTGAGATGCAGGGGCTGACCATAATTTTTGCCTCAGATAGGTCTATACTTGGTTCTCCATCAATGTCCAATTGCTCAGGATTGACTTGCAAGGATTCAAACTCCATCATTTGAATTTTAGATTCCTTGACATGATCAATCATGTCAAATGACTGGAATGGACTTGGAAGAGAGGATGGGAGTTCATCCTTTTGATTTTTGGGAGGGGGAGGATTGATCTGTGAAGTTGAAGTAGACGGTGTAGAGATGTTCGATGTACTTACTTCTTTGGTAATCACCGAGTCCTTTGACTAAAAAGGAAGAGGGGTTCTCTACTCAGTAATTGAAATTACTGGTTCAGGTCACTCATCTATCTTCTCTTTGTTAGCTTGCTGTATTGACTAATTCTCAGACCTGATGAATATGGTGTATGATCCTTTGACTGCTTCACCTTCACTTCTGGGTTCATCCTAGTAATTCATGAAACCAATGTGGGAGTCGCCAGCTGATTCTTCTAGATCCTCCCTGAAGAGATCAGTACCATTTTCTTGCTCTAACTTAGGTTGGAAATAGGAAACATGCTCTATTTCTAGATATCCAACTATCGAGTTTGTTGAAGGTTCTTCAAGGGCAGGATTCCTCTGTGGAAGAAGAAGATGATTTGGTTGCCCTTGACTTCTGGCAGCGTTGCCTTGATATGGCTGATTAGGGAATGTCCTCCTTGGTATATCTTTATATAGAGGAGCAGAAGACATACTTTGTGCCATTTGCCTTTTCAAGGCTAGCAATTCATTTGCCAACTTTGGCACCATTGGATCAGTGGTGATTGTAGATGAATATTCAGAAGATGATGAAGGTCTATTTCTGTTAGGATCTCTCATTATCTTTCTTGCCAAGATAAGGTCATCTTCTAGCTCAGTAGCCAAGTCTTGAGCAGCCTCAAGGTCTATGTGTCTAGCCTGTCTCAATAGAAAACTCACTTCAGGCAGCTGTGAGTTGATGAAGAAACACATGAGATTCTAAGGTGTCAGCTGGGCGACCATGGGAATCCTGTGCCTCAGCTTGTTGAACCTAGCAATGAAGTCCCTCATAGGTTCATGGGGATCTTTCTTCATCTGAGTGAGCTGGGTTAGCAAGGCATGTGCATCTTGTGTAGGCTTGAACCTAGCTTCAAACTTAGCTTTGAGAGTATCCCAGTCAGTCACTGATCCAGCTTGTAGATTGTAGAACGAATCTGTAGTAGCACCTTATAGGGTCTCCACAAAAACCCTGACTGCCACGTCTTCAAATTCCACCCCTATCACACCACATGCTATGGTGAAGGCTGCAATGTTTTCATCAGGGTGGACTCTTCCATCACCAAAAAATTTGTTGAAATTCTTCCTTGAACTGAGTGGTAGCTCATGCAGGGGTGGAGTTAGATTAAGTGGACCAAAAGAGTTACCCCAGGGGCCTCAAATTGCCATGATCAGATTATGAACAATAGGGATAACAAATCTAAGTGGAGTTGCTAGATTATAGGACAAAAATGGAAAAGAAACTGGCCCTGCTTCAGCTTAAAGCTTGAGGCTTCAAACTGTGCTTTCTTTCCTAGCAGCTCTGGTTTTGCAGACCTAGATAATATAATGGAGATAGATGAAAATGGAGATGGATGAAAATGGTAAGGCTATAAATGGATAATGGGTAAGACATGAAACGGAGTCACCAGAGTCTGTAATGGATAAGGTTATAATGATAATGGGTTATAAAGGTGATGTTTCAATCTGAAACTTGAGGTTCCAAATTGCACAATATTATGTATATCCCCATCAGAGTCGCCAAAAACTGTTGGTTGAATATTTTGTCTATCAACGTACTGATAAACAAAATAGGTCTTATCATCCAAAGCAAGAAGATTAGTCATCCTAATGTGTAAGTTTATCACATCAAAAGGAGACTACTCTCTCCTCTCATCAAGGGGAGGTTCCCTGTGGATATACTATGTATATGTATAAACAAAAAATAATACTCAAGGGTAAGATCAGGCATCCATCTCTCTTTCTTTAGAGATGATGTATATAAAACAAAGAAAAAACTCAGGGAATGATAGACAACTCTCCTCTTCTTTCAGGAAAAACTATTCAGTCAGCCACAAGAATATCTCTGGAAATAAAAGTAGAATGCAACTAAAGTATGGTAACCAGGAAATCGAAATAGAGCACAAAGTCTCTCCCTAACATGCTTAAGAGTAATATACGAAGGGCAACGAAAGCTCAAAGTCTTCTTAGAGTCCTTTACACAGTAATGAAAAACAAACACACTGAAGGCAACTATGGAAGCACAAAGTCTCTTCACAATTGATTCTTCAGGGCATCTTCCTGACTAATTTTACTAATCCTGCTTATTAAATCAATGAAATAGAAGATAAATCAAGGAAATAAACATAAGAATAGTTTCCTCAACCACAAAGAATTCATAGCACAAAGTTGAAAAAGTCCCTTGCTTTCTTATTTCATTAACAGAATATGATAAACAGACTGAGCACAAAGTCTCAATGATGCCTCTCAATTTCGATAGAGTTTCATTTAGATTGTCAAAAAGAAGATCCTTTTACAATGAAAGAAAATCCCTTATATAGCCATTTCAAAAAGGACTCGAGAATAGTAATATATCATGATGCTTTGGGAAATGTTAGGAAGACAAGCTGGAACTTTGGGATCTTTTACCCATTTGATCTTTTCAATGTAGATGAACAAGCTATGTAATTGAAAGATTACAACTTTCAATGTCCAGTTATCGGTCTGATCTTGTCTTCATCATTCCTCCTTTCCAGATTAATTGAATCGAGCCCTGTATCCATCCATTATTCTGCCTTTCCTCGCTTTCAATTGGTTTTTGTCTTGAATTTTGGAAATGCATTTGGGTTTGTAAATCAAAGGCTATTTTACTATCTTTAAAATTGACATTTACATGCTTGTCAATATGCTTCCAACGGCTAGTTGGCTATGCTGAATTTGAAGTCTTTGTGGGCATCACTTCTTGGTCTTCTTTTGGCTTTTGGCTTTTTGCTTAGTACTTTTCTGAATTGGACATACCCATTTGGGCCTTGAACAATGATCCTTGTCGAGCCCTTTATTTTGGCCGCCGAGAGTCCCCCACAAGGGCACTTGCCATTTGGGGTCCTTCGATAGCCCTTTTAGCTTTTGTAATCCTTGTAGACAAATATTTCCCTGGGCGTTTGACTTGAAAGCTCCTTGCGGGTAATTCCGCAGACATTTGTCCCGCGGCAAATTCCCACAGATAGAATGTCTGGGTAAAATTCCTGCAGATAAAATGTCCCGGTAAAATTCGTTCCATTAAGTCTTTTGAACAAGTCTTTGAAATTTTCTTCGGGGTCCTTGGCCATTTGGCCATTTGGAATTCTTTCAGACTTTTTGTCCGAAGGAATTCCTTCGGACAAAAATCCAAAAGAATTAAGTCTTTAATCAACAAATTTTAAAATGCCTTAGACAAATCTGAAAGAATTACCTTTTGGCTTCGTCGAAAAATGATCCTCCAAAAAGGTGCTTTTCTTGATTAAGTGCCCTCTGCAAGGGCACTTGTCCCTTGGAAAGTCTTCTTTTGCATTGAACCAGTCCTTTGAACTTGGACGATGAACCATTAGTTGAACTGGTTCAATGGTTTAATAAAGCGCGCCAAGTCCTTTTGAACCAAGAGCTGATGAACCGTGCAATGAACTTTGACGTTGAACCAATCAGTTGAACCAAGGATTTTGAACCAAAATGGTTCAAGCCAATGGTTTAACTTGATGGTTCAATGAATAAAACAAGCCAATGAACTAAGCATTGAACCAAGATGTTGAACTTGCCTTTGAACCAAGAGTTGAACCAATCTATTGAACTGGTTCAATGGTTCAATGAAGCACGCCGAGCCCCTGTTGTTGAACCTGTCATTAAACTTTGAACCCGTTGAACCTTTCAACCAAAGTGGTTCAATGGTTCAACGGTTCAAGCCACCTTGATTTAGCCAAATGTTTGGAAGCTGATGAACTAATTAAAGCCATTGAACTTTGAACCTTGATGAAGCGCTTAACTCTTGCCAAAGACGTTGAACTTGCTGCTGGTGTTTGTTGATAGAGATTTCTGTTCAAACCAAAACTCTGAATCAATCTCAGAAAATGAACAAATGTTGAAAATCAATTCTTTTGACTTAAAACCATCTACAGAAGCCTTTAAACCTGTAAAAATGAACCTGCCTATAGAGTTTGTAGATTTAAGCTTGCAGAGTCCGTAGATTCAAGAAAAGCTTGAAAATTGAAGAATTTGAATGCCCAAGACAAATTTTGAAAAGAGAAGAGATAATTTTGGTCTATAAGACCAAAATAGTTCAAATGTTGTCCCAAAAATGAGCTGATATTTTTGGGGGACAACAGCTATTAGGTCCCCTCAACATATTTTTAAAAAATTAATTCCATTTTAGACTTGATTTTCCCTAGTTGAGTGTCATGTGTTACCAATCACTCAACTTATTGCATGACATAGTCTATTAGGACATATCAAGTGCCTGAAACACATTTTTGACAAATTAGTTAAACATATATTTTTTATAATCATTATAAATGTGTAGATATTAAAATTTAGTCTTTGAAACTTGAAAATGACAAGCTTGACACACATTTACCACACACACACAAATAAGGTCCTAAATCACCCTCCTCTCACACGTGTATATTATATTATGAGTAACTCTTCCATTTTATTTTTATAGACCTATGAGAATTTCACTGTCTATTTTGGATTTGATTTACATCCTACACAAACATATCTATAATCTTAATTTATTCCACTTTTGCACATGTAAGTTCCAACAATTACAATCATTATCACTATTTGATAACAATCCAAGCTAGTCAGAACCAACCATTCCCAAAGATGACTATTTTATAAAATGAAACCCATCCTTAGAGTTGGCCCATAAGCCTAACATATTGATGGTGTGATGATATATTCAATTGGATCCATATATAAAAAAATCAAGGTTTCATTTAAAATATACTTGGCACTTATGTGTTATACAAATATACACTATTGCATACATAGTAAATCTACCTTATTCTTCCCAATTTACATAGATAGCACTAGGAGAATCATAATACAAGTCTGAGTCACCAAAAAACCAAGTCAAATTAAGCATTGTAAAGTATTAAATCTAATCATTAATTACATTCACATATAAAATGAACATAATTATACAATCATAGTAGGTGGGAAAACTACATGTGACTTAATTTCCCTCCTTTAAGTATTAGATACATAGGTAGGGTCAATAATTAGGTGGGGGTGACTGGGGTCAGCTCAAATTATTACACTTCCCTCATTTTTTAAGGTTTATATCCCTCATAGGCACATCTAGGGTTTCAAGGTAAATGATGTTAAGGCATACTTATCCCTAATTTTCACTTCCACAGTACAATCATAATCAAACATCCAATCTAAAAATATAAGTATCATGATCTTTTGAGTACTTTATATATTTAAAATATGCCTTTGTCAAATTAAAAGAATTAATCCCAGTCTTTTACATTTAGATGTATGCCTAAATTTCATATCTTTTGATTTTAATTAAATTTAAAACTGCTATATTAATTAGATTAATTTAACTCTTTAATCTAAATTAAGTTAAAACGTATTGATGCACACGTACACATATCAAATAGTTGAAAAATTTAAGTTTTCCCTTAGGTTTCATTCTTATAGGGTTTCATATTTTTGTCTTAGGATTTTGGATTTTATTTTTGGCTCTTCGTATACAAAATACATCCAATCTTTTCACATTTGGCCCTAGCCTTCTATATTCTTGCATAATCCCAACCTATGCCATCTAATAAGGCTAATTCACTTGTACCTCTAAGACAAAGTGCTATATTAAGTGGGAACCATATAGAGCATAATCAGATTCCTATTAATTCATCTAAAATGGATACAATGAATGTTTAATCTTTTTTTAATGTAATTATTCATGAATATGTGCAAATGGATGATTAGTTTGATTTTACTTTATTGGAACATGATAATAATATAATAAAAATAAACATAATGATAAATATACTTATAAGGATCTAGATACAATTGATCCCAATGATCTTAATGGGGTAGATCCTCAACAAGTTAAAGTCTTATCCAAATTTCATGAAGGACTCTATCAATGTCCTCAATACATGGGTAGAGTGATCCAATAGATCTTTGAACCTAAGGCCACATACCAAGCTAAGCTCACTACATCTCAAGTAAATCAAAAAGAGCTATTTTCTATTGTTAACCAATATTTTTGAGCTAGTACTTATACATTATATATTTAGACCACTACTCTTGATACTATTCCCATGCCTACACCTTCAGTAACCTATGTGACATTTGACCAAAGTTTGTGGGAAACATGAGGTCTTAAATAGATTATGATTCCTATCCATACATATAAAAAATTCACTTTTACCATGATGGATATGCACATTCTATTTCCAACCTTGCTTAATGAACATTCCTTTGAGTAAGTAATTACAACTATGTATACAAAGGTGTTGTAATTAGAGAAAGGTGCATAGAAAGCTAGCCATGCCATGGATTCACAAACCTTGATCCAAAACCCATTATTCCTAAGATGGTATCATACCCTTTACTAATAATATTCATATCTCACAAGCTCTCATTATATAAAGGTAAACATGACTATGAGAAATATATTAGATCATTCCATATAGCATGCTTGGACTACGCATGCAATGACAAACTATTGACCAAATTATTTCCAAGAAGTCTCAATAAATATGAATTTAGATGGTGATATAGTATCCATATTTTATCCATAAGATCATTTAATCCCTTGTCCAACCAATTCGTTACACACTTTCATTGATGAGAAGCCATCTTATGTATAAATTTCTAAGCTAAAATAAGGGACCAATGAACCAATCAATGACTATGTGATTCGATATAACACCATGATATCCAAGATGAAAAATGTTATGGATGATAATGAATTACAATATATATTCAAACAATTTTTTCTAGCACCACTTTATGATTCAATTATTTTCAAGTGATTCAAACCATTTGATGAACTATGCCATATAGCGAGGGAAAAATAAGTCAAATTAATTACTTTGAACAAATTTAAATATACGTAAACTCCTAAAACTACTACAAGAATTAATTTCAAATAAAATTATATATAATTTCAAAACAAGTGATAAAAAATGAGGTGAATATTATAGTCTATGCAGTGTTAAAGCCTACAAATCATTTATAATTAATAGCTCCACCAAAGAGGTAGTTTTCAAGATTACCATCACCTCCTCATGTGTTATTAAAGGAGTTGATCGAGCATAAGATGATCAAACTCATTCCTCCATAAGAAATCAATCCAAGTATATGTAGACCAAAGAAATATGTTAATAATGGATATTTTGAGCATCATCAGATTGTGGGGAATTAATTGAACATATGTTTCAATCTAGGTTATAAGATACAAGATCTCATAGATGACAATATTATTTATTTAGGCCCTCATATAGAGGAATCTCAAACAAAACACAATGGAAATGAAAATTGGAAGATATTTAGTGATCCTTTTCCTAAACCTGAATAAAAAAATGACACTTTAGAGATATATTATGCATACAACATGCATCCTCTATCAATGACATATGATCATCCACTAGATATTATCATTAGGACACATACAAATATTTTTCCTTAGTCATCTATGATTACATTCGAAGACAGTGAGATAGTTAAAGATGATTCATATTTTTATGTATTTTTTGTATATACTACATTGAGGAAAAACCTATACACATTATTATGATTGGAATGTTTCAAGTGAGTATGTTTTCATGATGGTACTTCTCTAATCCCTTAGGTACACACACAAATATTTAGCAGGTAGAAAAAAAGTAGTTAAGATATTTTATGGATAGAGGCACAATAACTTGGGATGGATAATATTAATTATTTAGGTGGGATCAACCACATTAACCGCACCATTCCTAGTTTTAAATAGTGATAGGGTATTTGACATGCTATTATGATGCCCATGGATGTAGATACTTCATGCATTCCCCTCCATGATAAATCGATGCCTAAATTACATATACTAAAATAAAGAGGTTATAATTATAGGTATATGATATGAGTATCATCTATAGTAAGTAATATATCCTCCTCCACACTTACCATCACCATAATTGAGCGATACAAAATTTTAGGACCATTATTCAAAGAGTGTTGATATACCTATTTAAGATCACCATTCAAAAATGGTTGATACACCTATTTAGGATAAGCATACAGATTCAATTATTACATATATACATGGTCCATCTATATAACCAACTATTCCACATCGATTATATCAAAGATTTGCATTGAGACCAAAGAGGTCACCATCTTCTACAATACATACCCAATTATCCCTATAGACAATTTATCATGTTTCGATAATGAACATAAGAAATAAGACACCTTATTACTACATAATACATAAAAAAAATTCCTTGGAATTCTAGATCCATTCATTATAGCCCAAGTTTTATGAACATTGAGCATGATAGACATGGTACACCACATGATTCCCTATTAGATTCTGATCCATACCCAACTAATACCTTTCAACCATAATAGAGTCTCCCTTCACCATCCACTACAAGAAATTACCATGGCCCTCCCATTGAGTGGATCAATGTTTAGTTTTTCCTAGTATAAAATATTAAAAAATATAAAAAAATCAAATAATAAAAAAATATTGAAAACATTTCAATATTTAAAAATCCAAAATTAGGATATGAGTATGAGATGATTGTTAGTTTCCACTATTTACATAGGTTATTAATCCCATGTTTAGTAAATGTCATATTATTTACAATCACACATGCATTTCAAAGTATCTAAGTGCTCTGTAGGATATATAATTTATACATGGACATACGAATGTTGGTTTTCCCTCTATCTAGTTTCCATGGTAATATTGGGAGCATCTTGTTACATAGGTTTCATTGTTATAGGTTACATATTTCTTTGACATTTATACCATGTTGAGCTACCTATATCACTTACACATACCTTTATAGTTACTCATTTATTACATAATGATAGATGATATGTCATTATATTATACTGTGACATGTGTGTGTGTGTGTGTATGTATATATATATATATATATATATATATATATATACATATATGTTTATATATATAGTTATGTGTAGATATAGATATATATGTACGTATGCATATAAATATATATGTATATGTATATGTGTGTGTGTGTGTGTGTGTGTGTGTGTGTGTGTGTGTGTGTGTGTGTGTGTGTGTGTGTACATATATATATATATATATACATTTGTGTGTGTATGTATGTATGTATACATATACGTATATATAAATATATACATATCTATATATAAAAATAGATGTGTGTGTATATATACACACATGTGTATGTGTGTGTGTGTGTGTGTGTGTAGTGTAGACTAGTTCCTTGTTTTATGATTCATTGCTATTATTATTTTACATGATAGGTTACTTTGTGTGTGGCCCTTGTATTTACTTGATCATGCGACATCTTTGATGTCCCTTGTTTTTGACTTTTTTCTATCCCTCTGCATGTGGCCCTTGGCCTTGTTTGTTGTGACATTTAATGTCCTTTGTATGTGGCCCTTGGCCTTATGCGTGACACTAACAATTGAATTTATTAAACTTCTTGACATTGATGGGTGCCATGATCTATATCATGCACTATTATTATATAGTATTATTCAGATATACTTATACTACATGATTCATTGGCACACCTATCTAGACATGACACTTACATGCCCTACATTCCATATGTTACATGCCTTGATCAATATATACATTACTATGATGAAATATTCTCAACATGATCAAATAATATTACATGATGTTATCTTTACACATGAAATGAATCATTTATCTCTTATTTTAAGATGAACCACTTAAAGGACGCATCCCTATGGGGGCATTACATTGGTTTTACCATAGAGGCAAAATATTCTATATGTATAAAAAATACTAGAGTATAGATTTATGAGATTTAAATGGTTTTAAATATTATATTGGTTCAAATACATGACACATATTGGAACATTGATAGAAATTACAAGGACATATGCCATGCATGCACATTAAATTTACAAATATTTGAGCACATGATCATACACACTTGGGTGCATATAAAATACACATAATAAATTTTAGGAATTAAATTACAATTTTTCACATACACGTATATTTGAGATACAAGTTTTTAAATTCATTAGATAAATATATAACTTTCTAAATCAATGGTACATATTTAGAGAACATGATACTAGTTGATACACATATACAAGAGTATAGTTTACAATTTAATTAAAAATGGGTGTAATTCCAATTCACATTTATTAAATTTGTGATTATGATGGGAACATGGACATGGTTCATTCTCTCTCAATCATGCATTATATTCTACATGGAGCAAAACTACACAATTAAACCCACACACATGATGGGGGAATGAACATTGTTCATTCCCTTACAATTATACAATTTTTTTACATGGATAAAACTTGATCGATTTGGAGAGAAACATTAAAATTGAATATATAAGCCATATGAAATGGTTGATTCATTTTTTGGTGAATTTTACCTGATCAGTTCTATCATTTACATGTGTACTAATTTATTTGAGTGAACCTGTGCATGTGGTTCTCTCCCTTTTTCCTACATAATTATGTGGGTCAATATATTATGTACTTTTCCCCACATTAATGGCTATTGGGGCATGATGTTTTCCAAACTAAGTATCTTGCATAGTCACACAATTATGGGGAATAATCACCCTAACTCTCTAATGCTTCAACAAGGAATAATCATCTCCAATAAGTTTCAAGGGGAATATGGTTTTCACCAATGCATAGGTGTATTCTAAACCTTGCTCACTTAAATTTTCAATTTTAGTTTTTAGATTTCACATATGGAAATTGACTACTTCATTCTCATTTCAAGTTTACATGGATCAAAGCTGCATATTTAGAGCCATCTCACAAAAGGCAAAGTGTGTTTTACACACTTATGAGTTTTAGCAAACATTCTTATTTGAATCTATTTAAAATTTAGAAATGTCAAGGTAGACACCAGATTATAAGAATTCTAATAGAAATGTTTGGGGAAAAGGTAGTTTATAGTAGTCTAGTGGAGCTCAATCACTAGATAGTAAACATGATAGATAATTTATGGTTTCATGGCTATCAATTCTTTCTTTATACCTTTTCGTTATGGTACTCATGTTTCAATCCATTTTGATGCAAATGATACAAATTTCTAGATAATTTTTGATAATATCCTAGCTTCATACAACTCAAAGATGATCTAGATGGGTCTATCATCCATATGGATGAGGTACACCAAGTGAATATTATTTACAAACAACCTAGAATGCATTGATTAATAACCCTCCTATTTTGAATCATAATGAATTCTTCCCTAAACTGAACCCTAACTTGGCTAATCTAAACCTAACTCTGGTAATCACTACATTTTTACCTAGTGATCATCCACTAGCAAGAACTGTGTCAGAATACCTATGTACTAACCCTTGATGACCCATGTGTTGAAGAAAGGGAAACTTGAGATTGATGATGTTGGTAGAGGTAAAAATCTAGTTGAGTTGATTACTCTCCCATTAGAGTACACTGAGTACCAAACAAATAAGAGAGCTCCTATTATTGATTTAGTTTCTATAAGTAATTTAGATTCATGAGTTGTTATAGTTGATGATATTTTTCTTTTGGCTCAGTGATTAAATGCTATGTTGTTCATACTTTCAATTATAAACTCTTGTTAGTGGATTTTGGTACTCTAGAGAGTTGCATTTTTGAGATTTTTTTTAGTTTTGATAGCATGGTAGATATGAAATTTTGTTCAATAGTTTGATGATCTTATTTAATTTGGTAGTAATTTAAATTTGTTTATACGGTGGTATTTGCTTATAATTAATTTGCTAGATATTTGATCATATGATGTTTACTTTGACTATATTATGCTATTATGGATTTATGATGTTATTGATGTTTAGATCATTTAACAAAGTATTTGTTGATTATTTTTTCATATGTGCATGTAAATAGTTGTCTAGTGATGTTGACAAGTCGAAAGTCCCCCACTTGTTAGAAAATATTAAGTGGTCTATATTATTTAATTCAATATCATGAACTTTATTTTAAATTTCTAAACATAAATTTAAGTTCTAAACTTTATAACTTATAAAACAACTAATTATAAAGTAATCAACTTTAAAAGTTAATTGTCTTTATAACTATAACTAACTAAAGTTAGTTGTAACTTCAACCATAACTATATTCAATGAAGATTGCTTACTTTATAAGGATATTGAAGACACATAACAAAAGGATAAACACATAGATAGACCAAAAAATATTCTTTGATGGTGAATCAATCTTATTTAATAACACATATATGTAGTCATATGCACAAAAAATCTTGTACTTTACCCGAATAATGTTGGAAATATCACATTTTATGACAAATTGTTAATCTATTAATTGTATAGTAATATTTCATTAAATATTTATTTGTAATTAGACTTTTTTCAAAGTTTCTCAATAAAGTTTCATTCTCATTCTGCTAAACTGATTCTTTTTCAAAGTCTTACACATTTTATTTATTTAATTATTTTAGTTTTCATTCTATGCTTAAATTTAAATTTATTTTATTGTTTAGATTAGTTTATTAAATTAATTATTCTTACGTTATTAATATTATTTCCTTTTATTCTCATTAATTAGTTTCTTAATTTTTTATTTAATATTACTTAACTAATCTTTAATTTTCTTATTATCTTGTTATTTTAGGTCTTTTTTTGGTTTTCCTTATTGCTTACTTTATTTAGTACTCTTAATATTTTAATTGATCTTTATTTGTTAGTCTTGTTATTTTAGTTGGGTATTTATTTAGTAGTTTATTTATTTAATTTGTTTATTAATATTAGATATTTTATATTCCTTTTCTCACATTAGTTGTCAAAATTATTTATTCTTAGTTTCTTTCTGTTAGTGGCTCTTTGTTCTTAATTAATTAGTTGTTAGATTATGTTAGTCTTTATTTATATTTCCTTGTTTGGTTTCTATTTTCATTTTTTTAATGTTTCTTTCGGTTTATTGCATCATTTCTATTTTAGTTTGTTTTAGTTTATTATGATATTGAGATTAATAAAGAAATATAAATATTTAATTATAATAGATCAAAGATATTCATTTCAAGAGATTGACTCCCTCATAGGCTTTACTATGTTGGATAGGTTAGATTATATCTTTTAGATATGAAATTGAATTTATATATTAAACAAGTAATTCAATTTTTGATTATAATGATGCTTAATTTTTTATGTACTATGCTGACTTATTCTCAAAACTATTAAAACCCTCCATTTTCACATCTTATGATCAATATTTACTCCATAGATCACTTATGATTAAACTAGTCTGATTCCATCTTAACCTTTGCATTAAGTGAAAGGGTTGATTCATTGACATGACATTTTTTACCATCAACAAAAAAATTTGTTTGATTTTTTATTAATCTTAAACATTTTAGAGTCTTACATTAATTTTCATATTTATTTGTTGTTGTTTCTTTCTGTTAGTTGTTATTTATAGATTATGTTGGTTTTTGTTTCTATTTCCTTGTTTGGTTTTCATTTCTATTTTTTTAATGTTTATTTTGCTTTGGTGTGTCTTTTCTCTTTTAGTTTTCATAGTTTTTTGTGGCATTGAGATTGATAAATAAAGATATATTATTTAATTATAACAGATCAAACACATTTCCTTCAAGAGATTGCCTCTCTCATAAAATTTACTCTATTAGATACGTTAGATTATATCTTTTAAGTTTGACACTAAATTTATATGTTGAATAACTAATTTAATTTATGAATATAATGATGCTTAATTCATTATATATTATGTTCATTTATTCCCAACACTATTAAAAACTCCCATATGCACATCTTAGGATCAATATTTGCTCCATAAATCCCCTATAATTAAACTAGTCTAATTACATCTTGACCTTCACATTAGGCGAAGTGTTGATTCATTTACGTGACATTTTTTTATTATCAATAAATCCCTCCTAGATATTTATCCTAAGGGAAAACCCTTCCATGTTCAATAGAGATACACTTAAAGATAAACCCTTTCAATAAGAAATAGATGGCTTTGAACACAATTTTTAAATTATCAACCTATAGTCACCAAAGGATGATTGTTGTTCATCTTTAGAAATGAGGGAAATAAATATGTAGTTCAACAGTAGACATATCTTACCTTTCACCCTAGATTATTTTGCCACCCTAATAACATCAACACCTAGAATGGCCAAGCCGCCTTGAGGAAAGCTATTGGGAATCCATCAAGGACTGAAGACTTATCTTTTTGCATATAGAAGACAACCATACTAATTTATTCCTCATAAAAGGGGCTGAAATAATCAAGTTTTGATCAATAGAGACAATCTTTGGAGTGTGTTTGAGCATTTCATTATGAAACTCTAGATTTAAACCTTCGGGGTAGTCCAAGAGAAAAGAAAAGATATTTAGAGATTCCTCACATAACTCTGATTCCTGAGTAAGGTCAACACCTAATCCACTTTTGATTGAAGAGATGTAATTGACACATCACATGGCTTTGGTGGAATGATGAAATAATCTTGTGTTTTTATCACCTTATTTTAGCCAAAATTCCTAAGACTTTTGCTTTCAATAAAATTATTCCTTGATGTGAATTTCCTCCAGTTTATCCATTAGTTATTTATTTTTATAATAAGCCACTAAATCCATCCTAACACTCAACACCGTAGAATTTAATGCTTTCAAATCTTCTTCTACTATACAAGTTTTGATAAATATATTTTTGAATTGATCTTGGCTCCATTTATAGAGACATTGCTTGAAATGAATGATATTTTTTCAAAGGCAAACATCTTACTTCCCTTGATTTTGGGAGTAATACTCCACCAAATTTATAATAAATTCAAGAGATCTATATCCTTGAGCCACATCAACTAGAATTTGAAGTCCCCTTTAATAAAAAAATTATAAAGGGAGGAATTGGATAAAGTGTTGGAAATTTCATCCCAACATCTTATCTTAGCAGTAGAGAGAGAAGTTCCATAAATATTAAAGAGAAAGAAAGAGATGTATGTGGAAAAAATAGTGACCTCGTATAATTTCCAATCAAATCCTTTTAGTCCAAGTAAAAAATCTTACCTTGGAAGGAGACCAATTTATTTTTAGACATCCAAAATCTCCCTCAGAGGTCACAAAATATCCCTTCCATCGAATCCACTTATTATCCATAAGCGAGGATGCTTCCTCATCCCCTAACTTGGTTTCTTAAAGTATAAGAATATCAAGCTTCTGAGAAATAATTAGATGCTTAATTAAGTGAATTTTATTAGGGGTGTTGAGTCCCATACTATTCTAAGACATGAATCTCATTCCTCTAGAGAGGAGTGTTCCACCCCTCAACATTCAACACCATAGAATATCATAATGTTTTGTTTCCCATCAGTACCAAATTCAACTAGTCTCTTCGTATTCAAATTTTTGTCATGCCTTCCCTTTGGATCATAGTAAAGATGAGAAATTAGATAATTTATTTGGGAAAAAGTCAACACCTTTTTATAATTTATATCTTATTTTAATTCACTTCCTTCAAATTCCTCTAACATTACTTCCATAATTTTATCCCTTTCCTCGTCTTTATCCACCACCTCATTAATATCTTCTAAGGAGAAAATGAGAGACACAATTTTTGATGAATATACAATAATATTTTAGCAAATTTGAGCCATTAAGTGAGATATCCTTAGGCCCAGATAGAAACACCACCTAGCCTTGAATGTTAGGATGCATAGCTTCTATATAATCCCTAATTAGAAGATCCTTATTCCTTATTAAAAAATCAATAGAAGGGGGACATGATTTGGATCACCATTCCATAATTATTCACCAAAGAAGATGATAATCACTCTTGCTTGGGAATTCTCTCGTTAATTGGCCTATTTTGTGGCATTGTAACACCTAAATAGAAGATTTTCAACATCAATTTGTTGACACCAGCTTCGACCTTGGGATTTCAAAGTTATAGATTTGGGGATACCATTATCCATGTTGATATAAATACAAATTCTAGCATATGAGGTTAAAAACCCTCCAAGTTACTAGGAGCCAAATAAATGAAACACCCTAGCTTATCTTCAATGGTTATAAGATAATTCTTTGTCAAATTTTGAGAGGGAGGCCCTAAATATGAGCCCAATTAGGGACATTACCATACTTGCAAGAGATAGCATCAAAATTTTGGCACCATCCATGGATCTACATATCATCCTCATTCATCATCCACGACCCACTATTTAGGATCTCATGCTTCTTTTCCACACAAGAGTAGATCACTATAAAAAACCATTTTGGCATTAATTTTACCTTATAGATCTCACCCCATTATTTTTCCACCCAACTCTCTAATATTCCAAGATCCTACCAATTCCCCATCACTTGAAAAATCATACCCTTATTCTCCAATGATATTAAATTATCATAAAAAATAAGGTTATCCACCTCTAGATTAAGAGATAAAAGCACTTTAGAAATTTAGGGAATTGAAACCCTAGTTAGTGCTACCTTAAAGGCTTGAGGGATAAAAGGGATAACATTGGTTCCAATTGACAATCTAGTCTATCCCCCAACCTCACCCTAGATAATACTATCTTGAGACTCTTCACTAGGGGCTCTAGGGATTACCTTATTGTGTAGAGGACAATCCTTCTTGTCCAAAGAATCGACCATTGAGACTACATCCTCATTTGAAGGATCTTCCATATCAATCTTTATGAACTAATTGATAATCAAATACTTTTGCATTCTTCCCTACCCAAGGGAATTCCCACTAAGCTTTATCGACTAATTCACGGTGCTTATAATTTTCCTTGCCATTCTATTCCACCCAACACTTCTTCACTCCTTGCAAACCCTTCACTCTCCTTGCCATCCTTTTTTAACTATTTTTTCCTATGTCTGACAATACATGTTTTTCATGCTTACATATTTTTCTATATAACATGATGTGTAAAACTATTATAATTCAAAGCTATGTTCCTCACTTCAAAATATGGTTGGATTGTCTTAGAGACTCAATCTTTCACACAAATATAATTCATATTTTTAGCATATATTATTTTAAATTGGCATAAATTAACTCAGATTGATACATATTTACACCAATTATTATAGGGTATAGGACTCAAAATACACATTTTATCATATTAAATGCATACACGAGGCATATGTGAGATATTTTAAAGGATTATGAGTGATATTTCATATTTAATATGATATTATGGCATATGTTAAATAAATATGAATGCATAGGTTGCTAGATCGAGTGAAAAAATATGTCATTCTATTACTCAAATTTACTCAAAACTACTCATGTTTACCCAAATTGCATGACATATTATGTCATTAATTTTAAATACTTAGATTGGAATTAAAATCCATCTAAAATGGATAATAAAAAATTACTTGGATTTCTTAGTTATAGTCAAACATAAACAAATTTTACTAAGATTTATTGGAACCCATTTTGGGTCCCATTCTAAAAAAAAAAAGAGTAGTGTGGTTAAGGTTTTTGTGTGACATAACTTCTAAGAGATTTTCCATATCCAGTAATGGTGGGGGAATATTATTCTTATTCCATGGTCTTAACACTAGAATCTCTTTAGGGCATAATCACTGCATTCTCTAATGACTCTAAAGTGCAACTCAATTTGTGTACCTACAAAAGTATTTTTTCTTGTCTTTTCAATTTCAAATATGTTCAATGTTTTAATTAATATTTTCTATCATTATTGGACATTGATATCTACATGTTTCATTATAGGATATGCATGGACTAAGCACAATACTCAACATATAGTTAAAACACACACTATGGTTATAATAAGGTATCAAATTTATCGCCTATATTTTTACTCTAATACTTTTAATAATAGACTAAAATGAGGAAAAATATAGATACATTAATTTTGTATAAACACTTGACAATGTTAGTTTTTACCAAACCTTAGCATACATGACTTGTGCATACACATATGACTCTTGCTCGCATGATATTTTAGCCATTCATTTACTTATGGGCCTAACCTCCTAATTTATCATTATTCACACACAAGATCTCCCTAATATTTGCCTAAGAAATTGATCATCTTAATTAGACTATTTATTTAATATTATAACACTATTTCTTATTTCTTATATGGCTTTGGCCATAATCAAACTGATCTAGTTATCAGAGATTTTTACCTTAGCCAGACCCATCATTCACTCTCTAACAACTATTTTACTAATTTAAAACTCTTCTTTGGGTTGGTCCACATGTTTTACATGTCTGTCAGAAGATAAATTACCAAAATATTTATTTATATAAACACATCAAACCTAAAACTATTCCTATCTAGAGCTCACTTGAAGAAGTAATTACACATTAAGGAATACATCTGCACATCATTGAGGTACTACCACAAAGCATCCAAATATAACAATCCTCAAATTAACAACCAACAAGCTAAGTCTAAATATTATTATAAGGTCAAAATAACTAGTTTTTAAGTGTTAAAATCCACACAATATTACATTACATACAAGTATATTTTTTTGAGCATACACATAGTTGGGTGGGATAACCATGCGTGATTTGATCCCTCTTTGGAGTATTAGAACTTATGAAATGCTCAACCATTCAGTAGTGGTGGTTGAAATAATATCAACCCTCCTTTCTAACACATTTTTATAGGTGAAGTAAGTGTTGAATGTGAAGTTATAGTTTTAAGGTAAAGGGAGATCAATTTGAATATGTATTTAGGGATAAGCCTCTAAAATTACATAAAATACCTATTTATAGGTAGGCATAATGTGATAAAACATTCTAGAACTTATCAAAAAGATATATGTGGTAGATATTATATGGATTTAGTTATCATAGGTTCCATGTAGTATAATATTCATCCCAACATATTTAGATAATCACTTTACAAATCTAAGTGATTACAGACCCATTCAAGACCATTACTAATGATTGTACACTATCAAAAACTAGAAAATAACTATACTAATCTAAGTACCCCATACTATTTATATAAGGTGAAACAAATCACTCATACTCTGATAATTACATTCAGTTTTGTTTAAATTATACATAGACTAAACAATCTAAATTACTCTTTAAGTTTTATCTTATTTAAACTATTAAACCCCAAATAAGATAAAATAGTTGTAACCCTTGAAGTTTATAAATTCAATAATATTTTGAGACTAAATAAAGCATGCAATTTTTTTTAATGTGAAATGAACATTCAAGCAACATTAAACTTGAATTTACTATTTTGATAAAGTAATTTTGTTGAGAGAATCTTTATTAATAAATTAAAATAGGAAAATTGATCAAATTCAACTATTTACAGCTAAAGGAATAGTAACAATTAATAAAGTACATGATTGCACCATGGTAATTATGTTATCTAATTAAGATTCATATGAATAAACCTCATTTTTTGTTTAACTCTTAATGTAATTCTATTTTTTATGTAATACATTGAATGAGAAAATTGAGCCAAATGAAGAAAACATACTACATGTATTTAAATTAATTTGAAGATGACCATATTTTGTTTTGGCATGTAAATATTTTTTTCTTTGTTGGATCCAAGGAGTTTGTCCTTGAGAGTAACCTTACACTTTTCTAAAATGTTTAGTAACTTGGTTATTATGACAAAATGTATGAGAAGGAACTCCTTTAGATGAGGTTCTATGGATATTATTATTATAAGTGAGGAAGGTAAGATACCTTATGTTGCCTATATGTTGGAATAGATGAAATGATAAATGAATGCACTATGAGTTCATATTTCTTCCCATAAACAATAAATTGAGGATTTGCTAAAGAATAAGAAGTAATAATTCAACCATCAGACTGGGATGAGTTAAGAGTTAGAATTTAAGAGAAGCTAAAGATTTATATTATGTTTTATGTCACTCTTACTTATTTATGGATTCCTCTCCTAAACATCGGTAGATTAAACCTTGTGTGTATCCAATTTTGAATGAAAATAATAATATGAAACCATAAAAGTTTAATGGGGAATTAGTTGATAATGGAAAAAAGGCTCGGATGATTGACATGATCAAGTAATTTTTTTGTTAGACTATGTTCTAATACCAAGGCCCAAATTATAATTTATCAATTGGAAGATTAGGCTTAAATTTGGGGGAATCACATCAAATAATGTAAAAAATATGTTGTGTTTGAGCTTTCATGGGAAACATTTGAGAATTTTTTCCATAATAAATAATTATCAGCTCAGCATAAGGATCAAAACCTCACCATGTTTCACTCTTTACACTGAGGTACTTATTTTGTATCTTAGTATAAGGTTAAGTTCATGAGTTTGTTATGATATGTCCAGTACATGAAGGAAGAGATTGACAAAGTTAACATGTTTAATTTGGGTTGAAAAGAATTCAATGTTTTCTACCAAGCTAATAAGGCTAAAGAATTTGAATCAAGTAGTAGAATGACCACATTAGTAGAGGAAAAATAATAATATTAAGCTTGAAAGAAAGTCTAGGGTCTAAGATAAAATGTTATAAAATATAGTAAAGATAATTAAAAAGTATAAGTTTCAAAAATCATCCCATAAAGTTAAAAATGTTAAGTTATGAAAAGAGAGTATTTTTGTAACATAAATAATTAGAAAATAGATAACACACCTCTTCCTCTAAAAAATGGCCCAACAAAGATCCATGCTTTAGGAAATATTAAGAAGTAGTTTGTGAATTGAGGAAATAAATATTGGGAGGAGGATGTAGGAGAAGTGGTAAAGACTACTATGAAAAAGAATGACCTGAAGAACACATGGCTAACCATTCATAAGCCAAAATCTATGAAACTATTGATAATAAATAAGTAGAGTAATAGGGCACTCTAATAGAGTAACTAGGTATGTTTTTTGGTCACCAAGTTTTTATTTTTGTTGATTTAGGTAACACCAATAGTTTTATGATATCATTCTAAGAATATATTAGATTAGATATTGACGTGAAAATCTTGATTGTTTTGGAAAGAAGGATGAGGTTTTAAGTGATAAAGGTAAGATTGTAATCTTTTTAGGGATTATTAGACCTGTAATATCCCATTTTATATCTTCTATGTAAGTTAAGAAGGGAATGATAAAATGTTGTAAGTTATTTTTAGCTCATGTTGAGGAATTAGAAGATGACCCAAAAATAAAGTTTTGAGGATATCTTATTATGCAATGAGTTCCTCACAGGAAGTGATGGTTTAATAAGATAAATTGGAAAAAATTATGCACCTTTGGAAGGAGGATCAATAGATAACAATCCACAAAGAATCCCATAATGCACCTTATTTTTTTCATCATGGAGTCAAAAATGTTTGCAAACTTAAAGCTTATGTACTTTTAGACAAGGATGAATAAGGATATATTTGTGTGTCTACATAGATTTTTGGAATCGAATAAATTCAAGGTTAAGAATTATACTCCAGATGAAATATTTATTTGTACAAATCCCCCATCATAAGTGGGAAGTGATATCTATGGATCTCATCATCGGATCATTGAAGTATAAGAATTGGCATGACTCCATTTTTTTTGTTATGGGAAAATTGAACAAGTTTTCTTATTTCATATTGAGTAAGGAAAAAGCCCCATATTTAGCCTAAAGGTTTGTGAAAGAGTTAATAATTCTTCATTAGTACCAAAAATAATTATTTATGATAGAGATAACTTGTTTACCTCTAGGTTCTATGTAACAATCCATGTAGATTTTGGAGCAAAAATAAAATTTATCTTTTCTTATCACCTAGAGACCGATGATTAATTATAAAGAGTTGCTCAAGTTCTTGAATACATGGTTCTAATTTATGAAATGGATCAATAAATCAAGTGAGATGACTACTTGCATGTGGTACTATTTACTTACAATAATTATTATCATTCATTGATTGTTATGGGCTATTTTCAAACTACATATGGAATAAAGTCTAGAACACATATAGGGAGGGGAAACTTAAAAAATAGAGTCACCATTGGGCCTAAACATTATCAAGAGTATGATCAATAAATTAACATCATCATGCAGTGGCTTAAGGAAACTTTAGATTAACAAAAAATTATGCATGTTTGAAGAGAACCCCTAAGATATTTGAGGTTAGAGGTAAAATTTTTATTGAGATTAAGACCCCAAAAAAGCTCCATAAAAATTGGAAAGGCATCCAATTTTTAACCTTGATTTATGGGACCATTTAACATAGTTCAATGTGTCATCCATGTAGCCTATCATCTCACACTCCCACTAGTTGTCTCATGCATTCATGATGTATTTAAATTACATTTTCTTAAAATATATGTTAATGATCCTACTAATATAGTTAATTATAAGGCTCCATAGGTAAAGGATGAAGGTGAATCCACCTCAAACCTCTCAAGATTTAGGAAAAGTGCATTATTAACCTAACCAATAGAGAAATATAACAAGTAATTTTGTTGTGGAAATAATGTGGTGAAGCAGGTTTTATTTGGGAGGACAAAAAAACCTTTTGTACATTTTCCTCATCTTTTTTAATAGCCTAGAGGTTGTTGCTTTATTTATAAGGGAAGGATGTCACAAACCCATTCTGAGACTAAATTTTATTAATGATAAAAAATAATGAACTATGTGAATTCCATCTAGTTCAATTTTAATTTAGACTCAATGAACCTCATATTATGATGTAAAAAAATGTTGTAATGTGTAGTGATTATTTTGAATGTCTAATAAAAAAATGGAATGCATAGAACAAACAATGTTTAATTATGTACATTTAATGTTTCTATGAATTAATGAATTAAATATTATGTTGTACTTAATGATATATAGCAATGGATTTTATTATTGTTAATTAATAATTATCAACACATGAACTATTGATTATTTGGTGGTTGGTTTTGTGAGATCAATATTTCATGGAGCATAACACAAGGAACAAAAATGGGTTTATTATACAAATAAAACTTAATTTTTAATGGTTTTATTATTAAAGTAAGAGCTTTTATTTTTTGAGGGTTTATCAGGTAGACCTGAGCACCCTTTTTCAGAAATGATTTTTTTTCATTAAATATATTGAGAATTTGGATGTCCACATATGGAGTTTAAATATGTTTTTTTTTTCTATGTTTAAGGTGCCTCTTTTATTGTCCTAAACCTAGAGAAATTTGGTAAAAGAAATCTAGGATTTATGAGTATTATAATCTTGTCAATTATAGTACTTTTGTAAGAAATTTATGGATATTTTATGCATACTTGGATGCCCTCTTGATGGATAACTTTTAGGGAAGTTATTATAATTTTTTGGGTTATATTTAAAGATAAATCTAGAAAATCAATTAGCAAATTTAAAGGGTTTTAATGAGTAAATATAAATTTATTATATATACATTTAATTTTTTATTATAATTAATAATTTAATGTAAAATTTTTGACATCCCATTCATGCAATAAATTCTAATGCACATCAAAATTTATCTCATTAGTTGGATGCCCTCGTTATGCAATTAGAATTGATTTTTAATTCACTCATTAGATGCCTTATTGTGTGAATAATTTTAGTGTTTTTATTAGATTTAAATTACTTATTTTAAATGTATTTTTAGGTATTCCATAACATTTAAAAAATGAAATGAAACTTGTAATAAAAACATAGAATGAGAATGAGACCAAACATGAAAAAAACTTAGGGAGGTAATGTGTATTTGGGTAGTTAATGAACCTTGAATATGTAAATATGAATAACTTGGTTTCATTGCTAAATATGATTCAATAGGCATGCATACTCATACATGGCTGAAATCTTGCACAAACAAAATTGTGTGCAATAACAACCTATATAAAAACATGGTTGGGACATTTGACGAGAGTGGTTAAAGGGTACATTATTGAAATAGTTAGAAAAACTAGTCTCATCATAATTAATTTATTTTAATTATTTGAATAAATAAAAATTATTGTTTAATTTTCATAATATAAATAATTTTTGTATTGAGACCAAACCTATTTTATAATACAATTGAAACATTAGAAAAATAATACTTTTATGAACAATAGGAAACAAGTGAGAACTTGTTTGGTTGTGAAATCAAAAAGATATAATGTTAATTGAGTGACCCATGCTTAGAATGACATAAGAGGGACCCATACTTGGTATGACCGTGGAGGTTTATCTAATTTTAAATCACATGGGAATTGAGAAAGGGTTGGATAGGGAATACATAATCACTATGACCTACTATTTTCCTATTGTGTTCACCAACTTATGTAAATCCTATGACAAATGTGGAAAATATATACATATTTAAAATTATTTAGAAGTAGGAATTTGAAATTGGATCAATCAAAGAATCAAGTTATGTGTCTACTTAAAAAATATTTGCATGTATGTATATGATAAATCTATTTGAATTCTTTTATAAATAAGACTTCAAAATTAGATAAATTGGGGAATTATGTTTAATGTTGTGTTCAATTTCTGTTAGGAGATGATTACCTGTATATACATAATAAAGTAACTCCAATGTTAATTAGGTAAATGTTTAAGTAGTTTGTAGAAATTATTATTCCAAAATAAATTAGTTGACATTACAAAATGGATAATAAATGTAACATGTCTGAGACCCAAAAAAAATGCCTTATTGATAAATATCAAGAGAGTGGAACTAGGGTTATATGATAATACTACATAAAACACTTAATTGTATGGGTAGGTGTATTGGACACTATATTAATAAAAAATGTGGTGGCCTCATTGGATGGATACATAGATCAATAGAGTATAATTATTACTATATTATGTCATGTTACTTTTGTAATTCTTTAGTAATTCATGTAAATTATCAATGTACTAGTTAATATTACATATGTTGGTTACTTGTATGGGTAGGTATATAAATCATTATGTTAATGGTTAACATTTTGACCATCTGGGATGGACTTCATATAATCAAAATTATGTGTTTGTGTCACACTTATTGAACATGACTCTAGAGATAAATAATAATGATTTAGTAGGCTGAATGCCAATATTTCAAGTATAAATGATTAGCACAAATTCATCAATTTTATATATTCTAATGATGCACTTTATGAATTTTTTCCACAATACGATTTTGCATGATGTGAAATAGATAAATTTCTTATATGTATAACGAATTGATATTATTTATATTAAAGCAAATACACTTAAACATAATGTGTCAAACATAGTTCTAGTGAATAATTTGGAACATTACTTATTGATGGATATTTTTGAGATATTTTGCCATGATTTATAGTAGATTCTTTGTGTGAATGTATGCTCATAATTCAATATGATTATGCATGTTTAGTTTGATTATGCATACTGGTACATTATTACCTACAATTGAAAGGTTTCTTTGGCTTATGAAATCTTTTCTTAAATGGTTGGGGCCGATTGGGATCTTGGTTCATCATTGGATAAGTTCATCTTGTCAAATTCCTCTTCCTCTCATTTAAAACATGTATTTAGTGTGATAAGGTAGTAATATAAAAAGTTTTATTATAACTATTGGAATTATATTTTATTGGAAAATATTGTACATGTAGTTGATGGATAATTTGACCAACCTGAGGGTTAAAGATCTAAATAATATTGTATGCTATGCATTGATATATATTAATGTAACTATAAGTTGAATTTTTGTTACTAATTATTCAACTTAGTGATTTATTTAATGATCTCTTTGGGACTCAAACTTCTAAAATAACTTCAAGGGTCCAATTTTAGTTTACTAGTCATTTTTATAACATATTGTAGGAATAGTTCTTCGGGTTTATTAAATTCTTTATTTGAGACATAGTTCCTAGGTGTTTATTCTATAAATTTAGAATCACTTTCATCATCTATTACCATAGCACCTCAATGTTATGATGTCTCCATATCCTCTAATAAATCTTTCATATTCTCAGCAATCCCACCAGATTTACAAATCTCGACGCTTTGGTTACTCACAACCTTATTGCATTCAAACCACCTAAACCTCCTTTATGTTTCATTTCATCATAAATAAAATATCTTCAACAACTTATATCCAATAATCTCACTAGGATATGTCTGTAGCTATGTTTTACCCACACTCACAAATGTGAAAAGTAATACTAACTTGCAAAGAGCAAAACCTTTCTCTGATAATAAATTATGTAGTTGCGATCAAGGGTCTCAAGTATGAGATCCATTATACCATGCAAACCCTAGAATACACAATGAAATATGTAAAAATTTACAAATAAAAAACTCAAAATTTCATTAGATTTCAAAGGTTGGAAATACAACTTGCACACACAATGACAACGAAATAGTTTTATACGATCTAAAATGTGATGAGTTTATAATATCATATACTTATATATTTTTTATTTCATATGTCATTCATCTTGCTCACCCACTAGCTCAAGTTTAAGGGTATTTTATATGTGCACAAGATCCACCTACTCACAATATTTTTTAACAACCCATGAACAGCTTTAAATATTTGTAACACATTACTATGTGCCACAAATGTTAAACATTCATTAAAATTATAATGAAACCTAACACACCACAACATAAGGCACCACACAAAATACATCAAAACTAAAATTAAATTAATCCATGACAACCTTACATGATTCATGGAATAAAATTTAAATGATTAGTAATTGTGTTGACACTTTCCTCATAACACATCATAATAACATATGCACTTGGATCAAGTTGTGCACACCACAAGTCATTGATATGGAAAAATTGTAAGGCTAGGTTTCAACACTTAGAAACCAAATGATACACATAAGAATCCTTTAACATTTATCCTCATATTTGCATCATTGCACAACAACATCCTACAAAATACATCAAAAGCTTGTGCACTAGAAATCATAAGACATCAATTTGAAACTAGTACTAAAATAAATAAAGACCTTCAAAACATGATTTACATAAAGCTTCACAAAAAAATAAAAACTGACCCAAACCATGTGTAACATAAAATTTTATGCAAAGCATTATGAATAAATGGTGTGCATGCAAAAGTGGTACAAAATAACATAAAGAAACTTGTGCACAACTTAGGACTTATACAAAGATAAAAAATCCTTATTTTTGACCAAGTGTCAGACTAGGTGTTTCTGGTTTATGTAGGATTACAAGTAAACCTAGATGTTCATGTATCATTAACACACATATTCATCTTCTATTTTTTATAAATGCCAATAATATTAATGACAATAAAATAACCTACGTCATCACTAGTTGATACTACTAATCATTGGCTAAAATTGGTGAACAAGATTCCAAAAAAAATTCCAAACTAAAAATTTACCAATTTACACATTTAAAAAAAATATTCCCTTAAATTTCTAATAAAATATACATAAATTTGTTCTCCAAAATATACATGTATTATTGGTAAATTCTATGGGTTTTCTTTCAAGACTCCTACAATACATAAGTTTACTAATTTTTAATCTAAATATATATTCATACAACTAGATACTTATATAAAATACATAGTTATTATAATTTTACATAATAAGACACACAAGAGTGGTAGCTATCATCAACTAGTGATCATTATTCACTAATTGGCATCGATAAACTCACTAATATCTAATATTAACCAGAAAACACCCAAATGATACCCAAACATGTCTTAGACATACTATATTATGTATGAAGTATAAAAGAGATGGGAGAGGTGGAGGAGGGGTTTTTAAACAAGTGAAGATAATTTTTCATTTATATTAACAAACACTTTTAACTAATAATACATAAGATAGAGAAAAAATAAAAATAATTTCTACTGATAATAAATAAGATAGATCTCAAGCCATGCATGAACAACCATTAAAAGAAATAATAAAATAATGAGTAAATAGAGAATAAAACATCAAATTGAAATTTTGTCAAAATTACTTGAGAAAAACACATTGAAATATGCCATAAAAGCTCTTGACATGTTATGGATATGATACTTTATGAATACACACTAATCTAAAATATTTAATAATTTTTAAGAACCTAGTGTTAAGGGGTTTTGTGAAACCCTCCTTTGAAACTCACAAAGTTTTGTTGATCCAAATGTTATGGAATGGGGAATGATGATACAAGGATTGCACATTATTTGTACTTTTCCTAGTCACATTCTTCATGCTTTCCCTTGCAATCTATCAAAAGATATTCTCTCACTCTTCCTATATTCTCTTATAATCATCTTGTTTATCTTCTCAGCATACTAATCTCAAACATTTTACAACTTGATTTGGAAAAATGGGAGGAAATTTGGGGCAAAAAATACATTTTAAAAAATATATTTGTCGATATATGACAAACTCTTAGTATGTGTATGTGGCATACACCCATACCTATGCCTCAACTTGAGCCCCACTCCCATAATACCTATCAATCTAAATAGTATTTGAAACAACCTTAACCCATAAATACACCATGATATATTTATCATGATTTTAGGTGATCAATAAACATCCAATATGTAAGAACATGGTATTATACCACTCATTTAGTGAATCCCTATGTTGAACATGCTTGAAAGCCCAAAAGAGATGTTTGAAAGACTATATATGTTTATAAAATGGATATGAAAGTTTAATCACACCTAAATTAACAAGTTTACTAATAATAGGTAAACCTTAGTCTAAAATATACTAGAGGAAATGTGCTTGTTTAATCTAGTAAATGTTCAACCCAATTTTTTCAAATGAATTAGTTTTCTATAAATCATTCATATAATCCTCATGAATCACCTAAGGAAAGACTAAGTAATAACCATTTCAAGGTTTATAATGGTGAAATGGATTTTAATAGGCCACTTCTAGTTAGTCCACCACCTAATAAGCGATTAAACTTTAACCTTATGGAGGTGTTCATTTGGGATAACTCTTTGAATCTCAGTGAGTGAGGAAAGATAAATATTATTAAGTTTAAAATTTTCACAAAGGATAGGCCAAGGGATTCAATCATTGAACCATTTGGAAAACATGTCTAGAATAAATTTTATCATTTTCTTACAAAAATTGAGACCTTTCACCCAAGAGACCATGACAAATGGGACCCATAATATGAAAGAGATATAAATCACTAGAGAGAGTGATAGTTTTGAGAGAGCAAAAATATGAAATCATCTCCATCCCAAATCAAGTGAGGCTTAAGTAACTCCCAAGATTTCCATAGACTTTGGGCCATAAAGGATTCCATAATTTTGACAAGGACATGAGACAATGAGAAAAATGGATTGAATACCAACACCCTTCTAATTATTCATGCCATAAGGAATGTATTGAAATATTCAACGATGAATAGAAATCTTCTATAACTCATCTATTTTAAGGGAATAAATAATACACTTGAAAAATAGGGCAATACCTTGGAATGTGTCATCAAGAAGACAAATAAGTCTTAGTATTTAGGCTTGCAACATGTATCTCAAGCAAATTTTTAAAAATTATAATGTTCATAATTGATCCAGAGGAAATATTTGAGGAGATGTTCCAAATTAGATATGTAATCTTCGAAGGTGCCCAAAATAAGGAATAATAGACATGCATTGATGAAAGGACCTTAACACAAAATTGGAACCTACAAGTCATGTAGAGAGGCTTAGTGAAAAAATAATATTTTTTTACTCAAATCTCTAAATCAAATAAATCCATAAATTAGAAGATGAAGATTGAAATTCAAATGGGATACCTAAGAATTTGAACTATTCTCCATGCTATACCCAATACCACTTATATCCCTCTAACTAATGAGGTAGGGGTTGTCATTTTTCCTGTAGCATCGTGTTTTATTCCATTGAGTAGAATATGTAGAGGCTAAAAAAATAATCCCCATACAATCCATGTAATTTGAAACAAAATATTACTCTTTATCAAGAGTGATGAAGGAACCATTAAAAACTATCCATTGACCATTTGTCTTTGACATCGAGGAAGGGAAATACCTTTAATTAGTCCTTTCGAAGAGTAATAAACTAAAATATAGCTAAACCATTTATCTAAAAGAACATAAATGGAAGGGGATACACAAAATCCATTCCTAATAGGTTTAAACAAAAAAATGTACATAATTAACCCCATGAATGGTGATACAAGCACTAACATCCTGAAAAATCATTCTAACTATTTGTACAAAATTTTACTCAATTCCTAATGCTTGAAATATGGCTATGATAAAAGGCCACTCAATCTTATCATAAGCTTTATCAAATTTTCATTAATGAATATATTTTTATATTATGAGAAGTGATCCCATTCCATCCATTCCTAGATTATGATAACATTATCTAGAATGTATCTATTACAAATGTAAAAGATTTTCTCTGTTTACTTTACCCATAAAGTAAGAGTTTTAGAAAAAATATCATAAGATACATTATAGTAGGATGTTAGTTAGTAATGAGATTTGGGTAACCAATATTAAGAGTGAATTTTATATTACCATAGTTAATTAATTTTCCAAGAGATTTGGTATAAAAAACTTCTAGGTATACTTTGTTCAAGTCTAGACCTAAAGTGTCCCAAATAATTTGGTAAAATCCACAAGTGAAACCATCAATTCCAAAGACCTTATAGAAAAAATGTGAGCTGTTGCTTCATTAATGCCTTTAATTGAAAATAAGAATTGATATGGAAGCCTTTTAACCTCATAGAGTTTACAAGGAACCATTTGTATACTTTTTTTGAGAGCATATTCATGGGCTTGGGAAGTGATGCAGGAACATCACTCCTATGTGAAAATTGTTGAAAATTTGGTTTTCATAGTCAAATTTGGTTTGAAATGTGTTCTAAGGGATCTTAGGATGATTATATCACCTTTATGTTTCAGTTCAAGTTGTTAGTTTATCTCTAGGTGCTCAGAAATTCAAATTTGGCTTTTCTTGCCAAAAATGACTTTTTGAAAATTTGAACTAACCTAGTTTAGGTGCTCCAAGTGTGTTTGGAAGGACTTTAAAGTGATGAAATTGTTATATTAGACCCATAAGGGGAATTTTTAGTTAATATACTTGTTTTAGGAACATATGTTCAAGAATTGACTATTTAAAATGTATGCTTTAACACTTAGTTCTTTTCTTGAATGCTTTTGGAAGGATCTAAAATCCATTGGAGTAATTGTAAGAGATATATAATGTTGTAATATAATTTTTTAGAGAGTATAATTTAAGGTGGAAAGAGGATTTATCTCCAATAACATAAATAAATTATTTTTTTTCTAATACATATATAGTTGCAGACAATTTTATGTGTTGTATGTGTTCAAGAAAAATGTGTATGCAATATTTATAAGGAAAGATGCTATGTAAAGGCATTTTGATGGTGCACGCACACGCACACACACACACACACACACACACACACACACACACACACACACACACACACACACACACACACACACACACACACACACACACACACACACACACACACACAAACACACACACACACACACACACACACACACACACACACACACACACACACACACACACACACACATACACACACATATTCATAATCTCTTATACATTGGTTAAAAGGTTTTTCTATGTGTTTATTTAATTATTCTTAACATATTCTAGGAATCACTCAACTTAGACCCTATTGAAGCCTGTATTCTAATACATAGCCAGACCAAAATCTTGGTAAAAATTGATGAACAAAGGTATCAAAGAGGGGAAAAATGAGTATTGAATGTTTAGAGGGTTTTAACATACCCTATATAACCCTTAAATAAGTTTGAAACTCTATTGTAATCTTGAAATTTTGGAGTTTGTGTCTTGGTATAGTACTGTGTGTGAAATACGTATCTAGAGACCTAATTGGACCTAGACATAGTTTATAAAATGCACTTTTGAGTGGAATTTGAGAAAGGAAATTCTTGGAGTGAAAGAACTAAATAAAGGATGTCAAAAAATTATTTTTGTTTCTTCGGTAATATCATATTTTGAATATATAACTGGAAATAGTAAAAAAGGCTACAAGGAAGTAGGTAGTCAAATCTAGTTGCCACTGAGTTGACAAAATTAAAGGATTATTGCTTATATTTTACATCATTTTGGTATTATATTCGGTTAATACACATAAACATGATTGAAGGAGGTGATATTCTCTGAGAGGAAGATAAGTTGAGATTATTTGGTCAATTGTCTAAGAGGAGATAAGATGCCACCTAGGAGACATGTAGCAGGTAAAAGGGCAACACCACACAAATGGGATATGCAATATTGGAGGAGTTGAGGACTATCAGAGTAAAATTTGATAAAAGACTCACAATAGTTGAGGTAAATCAAAGGAGAGGAGTATTCATAGGTGATTTGAGTGACCAAGAGGAGGAAAAACCAGAGGCACTAGAGTTAGAAGATGAAGCAGAGAGAGAAATTAAAGAACAAAATTTTGAATGATTGTTGAAGGTAGTGAAAGGGAAAGGATCCAAGACCAAATTAGAGCTTCCAGTGTATGCAAGCAACCTGAGTGGAGAAGAACTCATTGATTGGATAGGATAGTTAGACAAGTATTTTAACTTTGAGGATGTATTAAAAGAATAAGTGAAGTTTTCCAAGACCAAAATCAAGGGTCATGCATCCCTATGGTGGGATTTCATACAAGATGAGAAGAGAAAAAATGGAAATCCAATATTAGGTATTGGGATAGAATGGTTTCCAAGCTGAAAGGCAAGTTCTTGCCTGGTGACTACATCACAAATTTGTATAGGAAGCTTCAAAACTTGAAAGAGAAATAAATGAGAGTAAAAGAATACACTAAAGAGTTTTATAAGCTGAGTATCAGATCAGGTCATATGAAGGATGACATTGATAATGTGGTTGGGTATCTCAATGGTTTGAGATATAATTTGCAAGATGAATTGAGCCTTGCTAGTTTAAAAACATTGGAATAATGTTACCATTTGGCCTTAAAAGTAGAGGACAAGCTTAATAGGAAGTTTTAAAAAAAAACATAGGTAGAGTTATAATTTTTAAAGGTAGATGTAAGCAAGGGGGTAGAGGTCACTCACAAAGAGGTCAAGAGGAGTCTAGTACTTCACAAGAACAACCATACAATTCAAGAGGAGGATTTATAGGTAGAATATCATATTTCAGAGGTGGTTATGCATCAAAAGGTATATGATTAGGTGGTTTTATAAGTAGGTGATTCAAGTGTAAAAAGTTTGCTGGACATAGGTCTTGGGAGTGTCCAGAGGATCAACCAATAAGAAGTCAAAGAATAGAAAATAGAAATTAGACTGCTCAGGTAGTTAAAGAAGAGAGTCTGTGTTCTCTATCATTTATGGAGGAACTAGAGGTATGAAAATATTTGATTATGAGGAGAGTACTGATCAATACATCTGAGGAGGAGCTACCACAAAGAAAGACTCTTTTCAAAACCTCTTGTAAGTGCCAAGGTAAGTCTTGCAAAATGGTTATAGATTCAGGAAGTACAGACAATTTGGTTTCTACTTAAATGGTAGACAAACTAGGATTGAAGATGTTGCTTCACCCCACACCATATGAAGTTTCATGGCTAAATAAATGACATCAAGTTTTAGTTAGTGAGTAAATTTGGATGGCATTTCAAGTTGGAAGATACAAGGACAAAGTCCTTTGTGATTTTATTCTCATGGATGTTTATCATGCTTATTGAGAGGCCTTGGCAATATGATAGAAAAATAATCCATGATGGTAGAAAAAATGTGTATAATTTGATAAAAGATGGGGTTATTCACACCTTGCTACCTATGAAAGATGAAGATAATGAGCAATAAATTGGATCAAATGTGATGATGGTTAGTGGGAAAGAATTATTAAATGTCTTGCATGAAGAGGAGTTGGGTTTTACATTGGTAGTTAATCCTAGGACTATAATGACAACCACCAAAGTGAATAAACTACCCCAAGAGATTCAAGACATGTTAAAAGAGTATGCAAATATTATGGTTGACGAGTTGCCAAGCACATTTCCACCCATGAGGAATATTACTCATCATATAGATTTTGTTCCAGGATCAAGTTTGCCTAACAAGGAAACCTACAAGATGACTCCTAAATAAAATGCAAAAATCAAGAGGCAAGTATAAGATATTTTAGATAAAGGGTTGATCAAAGTGAGTCTTAGTCCTTGTGTATTTCCTACAATGTTTGTGCCTAAGAAAGAAGATAAGTCGAGAATGTGTACAGATTCCAGGGCTATTAACAAGATCATAATTAGATATAGGTTTCCTCTCCCTAGTATGGAAGATTTTATGGATTGCTTGAGTGGATCAAGTTACTTCTCAAAAATTGATCTCAAAGTGGATATTATCAGATTAGGATCAAATAAGGGGATGAATGGAAGACAACATTTAAGACCAATGAGGGATTGTATGAATGGTTGGTTATGCCATTTGGCTTGACAAACATACCAACTAATTTCATGAGGCTTATGAATGAAGAACTCAAACCTTTTATAGGTGAGTTTGTAGTAGTTTACTTGGATGATATTATTATTTAAAACCATAGTAAGGAGGATAATCTTCATTATTTGCATTTGGTCATGAGAAGAAAGTAAGAGGAAAGGTTGCTAACCAACCTTGAAATGTGTGTTCATGAAATAAAAGTTATTGTACTTAGGATTTTTGATAGGCATGCTTAAGATGGACAAGGATAAAGTGAAGGCAATCATGGAATGACCAACACCTATAACAGCTGGAGAGGTAAGAAGTTTTCATGGGCTTGTAAGTTTCTATAAAAAATTTATTAAAAACTTTAGTGGAATTTATGCCCTAATAATAGATACTATTAGGGGAGATAAGAAGAAGTTTGTGTGGAATAAGAAAGATAATCTAAATTTTCAACATTTAAAATAAAAAATTATAGAACAATCCATTCTAACACTACTAGCCTTTAACAAGGTCTTTCAGGTAGAATGTGGTGCAAGTGGAGTGGTAATATGATCTGTTTTAAACCAGGAGAGTAGGCCAATATCTTACTTCAACAAAAAACTCAATGATTCCAAGAGGAATTACTCTTCATATGACTTGGATTTTTATGCAATGGTGTAGGCCTTGAAGAAATGGAGGCATCATCTAATGCCTAAAGAGTTTACCATTTACACAAATAACCATGCACTTTAATTTATCCCCAATCAACCTAAGCTAAATCAGAGGCACATGAAATGGGTTGATTATTTTCATAATTTTACCTTCACCACCATTAGGCATAAGTAAATATAAAGCAATAGGGTAGCAGATGCCTTGAGTAGATGAGTCTTGTTAGTGCATGAGATTCATCTTGAAAGTGGTGGTATTGAGTCCCTAAAGGAGATGTATGAAGATGATAAAGATTTCAAAGAAGCCTATAATGATTGTAAGCATCCAAATACACTAAAAAAAGAACCATGGCTGGAATATATCATACAAAATGGGTTACTATTCAAATGTGTGTAGTTATGTGTGCCAAGAATTTCAATAAGGAAGAACTTGATCCAAGAAAATCATAGTGGGAGTATGACAGGCCACTTTAGACTGGGTAAGACTTTGGAACAATTCACTAGGAACTATTTTTGGCCTAAGATGCAAGCATAGGTGAGAATATATGTTGAGAGGTGTAAAATTTGTCAAATTACCAAAGGGAGAAGTATGAATTCATGTTTATATCAACCCCTACCAATCCCAAATAGGCCTTAGGAATCCATAAGCATGGACTTTGTGATGGGACTACCTATAACACAAAGAGGTTTTGACTCTATATATGTAATTGTGGGCAAGTTTTAAAAAATGGCACATTTTATTCCTTTCAAGACCATAAATGATTCCACCCATGTGGAAAATATATTATTTAAGGAGGTAGTGAGACTTCATGGATTGCCACTAAGTATCGTATCTAATAGATACACTAAACTCCTAGGCCACTTTTGGAGGAAGCTAGGGACAAATATTAGTTTTAGCTTAGCTTACCACCCTCAGACAGATGGTCAAACCAAGGTGGTTAATAGGAGTCCATGGAACCTATTGAGGTGTATATCTAAAGATAATCCCAAGTAGTGGGATATTGTATTACTCCAAGCAAAATTTGCTTACAATGACTCCTCAAATAGGAGCATTGGCATGAGTCCTTTTCAAGTGATGTATGTATGAAACCTAGAGGAGTATTTGAGATAATAAACCTTAGTGAAATGGATAAGAGAAGTGTTGAAGGAGAAGACTTTATAGTGGCCATGCCAGAAGTTCATCAATAGTTAAAAAAGTAGCTAAAAGCCAGTGTGGAGAAATACTAAAAGAAAATAGACTTGAGCAAAAGATAAGTAAGTTTTCAAGTTGGATATTTGGTTTTGGATCACCTTAGGAAGGAGATATTTATAAGAGGTAAATATAATAAGATTAAGATGAAAAAAATTGGTCTTTTTAAGGTGCTTAGAAAGTTTGCCAATAATGCATATGAGTTAGAATTGCTTAGTGGTGTAGGCATATCACATATTTTCAATGTTTTAAATTTATAACCTTACAAAGAAGGATAAAAAATGAAGAGACAATAGAGGAATAAGATAAAATAGGTATAGATTGGGCAAATCAATTTCCTGAAGTCAAACTAGATGAGTTTGAATGCATCTTGGACAAACAAGTGGTCAAGAAGACTAGGGACAAGCCATATTTCAAGTATTTGGTCAAGTGGAAGAAACAACCCATTGAATATGATACATGTATGATAGATAATGGAATAAATAAGCAAGGGATTACTATATAAGAAATTATGGACACTATTCCTTGAGTCTTTTCTTTTCTTTTCCCCTTGGGAGTATGATGTAGGAGCATCACTTCGAGGTGAAAATTATTGAAAATTTTGGTTTTTAATTTATCTTATTGGATATTAGGATCCTTATATCACCTTTAGGTTTCATTTCAAGTTTTTATTTTATCTCTAGGAGCTCATAAATTCAAATTAGTCTTTTCCCACCAAAAAGGACTTTTTGAAATTTTGAACTAGTTAGGCCTAGTTTAGGTGCTCCAAGTGTGTTTAGAAGGACTTTCAAGTGATCAAATTTTTATATTAGAACCATAATGGGACTGTGTAGTTAATATACTTGTTTTAGGAACATATGTTCAAGAATTTACTATTTAAAATGTATGCTTTAACACTTAGTTCTTTTCTTGAATGCCCTTGGAAGGATCTAAAATCCATTGGAGCAATTATAGGAGATATATAATGTTGTAAAATCCTTTTGTAGAGGGAAAAATTAAAGGTGGAAAGAGGATTTATCTCCAAGAAAAAAAGAAGTCTTTTGTTTCCAATATATATATATATATATATATATATATATATATATATATATATATATATATATATATATATATATATATAGTTGCAGACACATTTTCTGTGTTTTCTATCTTCAAGAAGATTGTGTATATAATATTTACAAGGAAAGATCCTGTGGTAAGGTGGTTTCATTGCATATATATATTGGTAAGATGTTATACATTGATTTAAATTTTATTTATGTGTTTATTTAATTATTCTTAACATATTCTAAGAAGCACTCAACTCATAACCTGTTGAAACCTGTATTCTCACAAACACACAGAGACCAAAATCTTGTTAAAAAATGATGAACAAAGGTATTAAAGAGGGAAACAATGAGTCTAGAATGTGTAAAAGGTTTGAAAAGATTCTATCCAACCCTTAAATAAGTTTGAAACTCTATTGGAAGCTTGAAACTTTGAATTTCCTCTTCTCAAATAAACATAGTCAAGGTAAACCTTATATTAGGGTTTCAAAATGAAATGTGGCATTGTGAACATTTCCACTGCCCAAAATACTTGAAAATTGGTGATTAGTAGGATTTTGAGTTGATCTAAAATATTTTGGAGTTTGTGTACTAATACATTATCTCTATGTATGGAATGAAAGGATTGTGTGTGAAATAGGTATCCAAAGACCTAATTAGACCTAGATAGAGTTTATAAAGTGCACTTTTGAGTGGAATTTGAGCAAGGAACTTCTTGGAGTGAAAAAATCAATAAAGGGTATCCAAAAAGTAGTTTGGTTTCTGAGGTACTATCTTATTCTGATCATATAACTATAAATAGTAAAAAAAAGGCTACAAAGAAGTAGGCAGTCAAAGGTAGTTACCACTGAGTTGACAAAATTGAAGGATTGTTGCTTATCCTCTACGTCAGGAACATTGATAAGTAGTAAAAACTCCCTGATAATAAGAAACAAAGATCTAAAAATATCTCATAATTTTTTGAGTTATTTATTTGAATTAAAAATGGCATTCACCCTCTCAGCTGCTTGCATATAACAAATAAGGGAGAAAGAATCCTTAGAAGATTGGTCTCCAATTTTCAACCAATGCATACATGCATGGATTTTGGGGCCAATATATAAATACATTTCTTTAATCATGAGACTTTGCCTCAACTTGACAGTCTCTTTTTGTAAATCTTCACTGAAAGAATAAATTTATAACTCCTATGATGATTGAAGGCACTAATAAGCTATGATACCTCATGGGCTTTACGGTGAAAATAAGCTACTTTTTTATGTAAATATAAATGAATACTATAGTCCATGACATCAAACCCCTACCCCAACTATGTTATCCTTATTACCTCTAGAAAAAGGGTGTGGATAAAATTTCTATATTTGAATGATATGGGAGTGGGTCATTCATGGCTAAGGTGAGTTGTTTTAAGGTTAAAACGTGACTTAGATTTATTCAATTGAGATTTTAGATACTCTATACCAAAATTGATGGGGAGGTGGTTTAACAACATCACCCCTTGAATAACATTGATTAGGTCATCAAAAATATTTCATAGGTGAAAAGGTTTTACCTTTCAAATGAGGAACCATCTAATTCTTTTACCACCATGTCAACATCTTGTCTAAAGTTAGACCAGGTAAACCACAGGAAATGGAAGATTGATGTTGGTTGTGGTTAGGATTAAAAATCCCAATTTTTTTGCTTACTTAAAATAACACTTTATTTCATTTCTGAACCACCACATCGAGAGGATCTCCTCTTTATCTTACCTAGATTCAACCATATTAAAATTACAACATAAAATGTAGTTTTAATTTGGAATCATGTATGCAATTTGTTGCCAAAACATTGCCCTTTCAATTACATTATTAGAGACATAAATTTTCACAATATTAAGGGAATGACCATCAAAATCTAAAAGGGTCCACACAATCTGATGAGTGGGGTTAGGACCCGAACTTATGACATGTAGAGTCAAGGTAGGTATAATAAATTTTATCTCTTCATCACATTCGTTACACATGATTTGACATCTATCCAAATAGATATAATGGCATAATGGAGAAAAATCATGAACTTTTAACTTCTTGTAAACAAAAATATTTCATAATATAAAAACTAGACACGTTTCCCTTACCATAAACTTATGAGATGTGTTAGTAAGCCCACGTAGATCCCAAGAGCATACTATCATTAGGAAACATCAAGGTTCATGATAAATTCATTGCCCACATCATCTAAAGCAAAAAATCTATTATACAATAAGCATGTTTATTGCAATGCATACAATCAACAAGCTACAAACCAAGTTAATTTTCCTGGACATATTCACATCATTTGAGCTAGTGATAGGTTGAAAACATGATGCATAATGATTTTGTGACAAAAATATAAACTACCAGCTAAACCTAACTATTTTGCCTCAAATGGACGTTGTGACAATTGGGAAGTTATAAATAGGCTATGAGGACCTAAGAAAATCATTGTCACTTGTGCAGAGTGAGAAATGAGTTGTGCCACATGCGAATCAGGGGGAACCAACTATTTTTTGTTGTCATATTATAACCACCTATGGGATTGTACATATAAACTGATGCTTTTCTCACTCTACAAGTTTGATGGATAGCCTTTTTGTTATTGACCATGGTCCATCTATCTGTGGAGATAAAAACATTTTTAATAACATTAGGAGAGGTTTGGGTCTAGACCGATAGACGTGAGTTAACCATGAGAGGACATTCATGAATCTTATGGTCAATGGTGAGGTTTCCATTTTGATTTTTGACATTTTGGGTCTAGCTTCTAGACTCCTCTTCACTGATAAATGGATTTTAAGTGTTAGGCATGTTGATATACAACATTTTGTAAAGATATATGCTTATCTTCTATCCTTAAGATCCTTGAAAAGATTAACCTTGGCACACACATGCTTCTACGATTGGTATGTGAAGCGACCTAAGGGTTTTATTAACTAGTCTATGAAACTCCAACAAGCCAAGGCAACCCTATAAAGTCTACCCAGATTGGGATTTTATGTTTAGCTTGTTAAGACATAGTGAAATCTATAGTCCAGTGGGATAAAACACAAGGGTGTTATAAATAAACCATGGGCCATAAGGAACAATGGATTTATGGTGATTAATATTGGAAAAATTAAAAAGAAATAACCCTTTGGTTAAGTTTTGAATGACCGCGAGATTAACACCATGGGATTGATAATTATTGTGCACCTAACTATCAAGCATATTCACCGAAAGGACTCAACAAATAAAATAAGTAACCAAAGTGAAGTTTTCAAACCAATAGCAACTTCTATCAAATTCAAGACATTCTAAAATAAATCTAGTAAAGAGTCATCTTGGAGGGATTCATTACGTCGTGGAAGAATTTTGGTACAAATTTTATGGCTCATTTTGGCACTATTGATATTCAAAGCTCCAACAAAAACCCTCGCATCAAATGATGTAGAATTCAAAGAATTTGTCATAATATAGGTAGTCTTGTTTCCCAAGGGTGGTATATTAATAAGTTCAACATAGTAAATGTGACAGGACTATTGTGTCATATGAATAATAACAATATGACATATAACTAATTAAAAACATAAAAAGCTAAAACCCTAATAGAGTAGATTTCTCACTGGGATAAAAGAGTTTGGGGATCTAAGGAACATTCTTTGGTTTTATACATTTTGATGATATAATATCAAAAATAACAAATAAGTTTGTTTAATGCTTATGAATCGAGTATTCATTGTTTTTTATCAAGATAAATGAGGCAACTTTTGACTAGAGCTACAAACCAATTTGGGACACAAACGGGTGTCCCATATCCCCTACAAGTTATATACAATCACCAACTATCTTACTAATATGCCAACAAGTCTAGATTACATGGCAAATAGTCAATCAAATATTATATGAGTGTGTTGGACACAACCGAACCTCTTACTAATTCACCCACATCTCATCGACAATCAAATATTCATTATTATTGAAGCATAAATACTTTATGGTATAAAAGAGTTGGGAGATCTAAGGAACATTCTTTGGTTTCATGCATTTTGATGATATAATATCAAAAAAAAAAAAAAAATGAAGCTCGTGAATCGAGTATTCATTGTTTTTTAAATCAAAGTAAATGGGTCAACTTTTAACTAGAGCTACAAACCAGTTTGGCACATAAATGGGGGCCCTAAATTCTTTACAAGTCACATACAATCATAAACAATCTTACTAATACGTCAACAAACCTTAATTACACCCCAAAGGATCATAACTGACTTAACATATCTAACAAGATTTAAATATGAATATATTGGACACAACTAAACCTCTTACTAATTTGCTCATATCTAATCGATGATCAAATATTCATTATTATTGAAACATAAATTCTCCCTCCCGCATCCTGCCCTCACACCCCCACACAAACTAAAAACTAATTAAAATTAAGGATTTAGTTATCTCAAAACAATCTAATATTCTTTACTTTTAATGGAATGATAGGATAGGAAATGTTTTAGAGTATTAATTTTAAAAGTATTGCCGACTAACTTGTCATTATTGTTGACTCCTAGTAGAGGGAACACATGAGTGTAAAGTTTGTGGTTTGAAAGGCTTTTTAAATAAAGAATTATATAATGACCAACATGAAAACATTCAACCTTAACATCACTAGGCAAAAAACCTCATAAGACCCACGTGTGAGACTTGTTGGGTGGAGAGCCTCGGTGAAGGGTTTATATATATATATATAACATCTTCTTTTATGTGATAATTAAATATAAATATAATCAAAGAGGTAAAGTTTAATTAGTGGAGAATGATTAATATTTGAAAGTATTAAAATAAAAAGTAAAGTTTAATGTAAGTTTCAAATAATTTTAACGAAATGAATAGTTTTTAATAGTTTAATATTTAATTAAAAGAAAGTAATTGTTCGTATATCCATTATAAATAAATTATCAATTTTTTTTTTACTATTAATTTTTACCAAAATCTAATTATATTATTTAAAAAAAATTATGAATTTCTTACAAAGAAAATGCACTGACATGTCTATAACATCCAAAACATTAACAAACATATCAAAAAGATAACTAAAATGTACACGATTATCCATTAAATAATAATAATATATATATATATATATATATATATATATATATATATATATATATATATATATACATTACCTTTTATTTTCACCATATTTAAATTTTTCCAATTTCAACCCACTAATGATGTTTGATTTAGCCACCCATTAGAAGATTTAAACGGCAACATAAGCATGTATCTGACCTTCCAGTTGAATGAATCAACTTAATCATATATAGTTTTTTTTGCTCCCCATGTATTACTTTTAACTCCACTTTGATTTAAAAAATGGGTATTTAGATACAAAGGTGGTAAAGGAGGTGGGTCATTGGTGTTCTATCTTTTCCATTTGAAAACTTTAGATTTGAGGTTTATCTCATAGGAAGGTAGTTAATAGGGGTGTTGTAATTTAGGGAGGACTTTTATAGTGTTTAAACTATGTCATATAGTTATTTTATATAAATTTTGATTGTATATATTTATTGCTTGTGTATTTAGATTATTAGTGTTTTATTTTTTTAGTTGAAAATTTTAAAATTGAAGTGTTGTAATTTAAGAGAGGGGTGTTGTAATTTTATAGTATTTATAGTATGTCGTATAATTTTTTTATGTAAATTTTGATTGTATATAATTATCATTCATGTATTTATGTTTTCTTTATATTTATTTTCAGTTTTGTTCCTTTTCAAAATTTTATTGACCTTGTTTCCCTTCTCTAGGTTACTTTTTGTATGTTGCCTCCTTCCTGAATCTTCTTGGCCCCCCACCTTCCTTCCCCCCCGCCTCGCCCCGCTCTTGTTGTGGTCTCTTGACCCATGCATATTGAGAAACTAAAATTGAGGTTGGATTCATCGTAAAGAAGAAGGGCAAATGCTCTAAGGTGAAAAGACTGAGATCCGAGGCAGAAGCACTAGTGCAAAAAGGATCTTAGTAGATAATGAAGGTCCTCCTTTCAAGGTGTGAGAGAAGATAGGCCTTTGCTAGCAATTGAACACTGTATTGCCCTAGATTGGGCGTATATTGGTTGGCTTCCATTTCTATTTTGTCTTTTTAGATTTCATTCTCATTGGATATGTTGAAGTCTTTTAGTTGGTCATTGTTTGATTGCTACTATTTGGCAAATGGTTTGCTGACCGGTTGTTTTCTTTAGTACTGCCTTATTCTCCTCGTGGGAAGTGTATTATCGTCTATGCTGGTTGCTTTCTTCCTTTTATCTTTTTTCGCATCTTCTTGTTGTTAGGATTGGACCCCTTTTTATGTCCTAGCACTGGTTCATAGCCCCAGTTGAAAGTGTATTACCTTATTAAATAAAAAAATATATATTTGGGGTGACAATGGTGGCTTTATGTTCTTCATTTGCTAAAGCTTTAGTGCAAACTTTGTTCTTTGGTTATATGTGGTGGTGATGAAGACTCTTTTTAGTATTTTTACTTTGCCTTTGTGTGGGATAGTTGTGACAACGACTTTATTTTTGAAAAAAAGAACTTTTGGGTTAAAAGTGTGTTCAATTTGTTTGCTTGACATGTTTCAAATTAACATATATGATTCATGAATTTTTCTAGTGATGAATCATGGATGGTGATTCGAAATGCATCAAATATATAATATGTTGTATAGTTCTTTTATTTAAATTTTTATTGTATATATTTATCATTTATGTATTTATATTTTCTCTCTATATATATATTTTTGGGTGACGGTAGTAGTTTTGTGTTCTTCCTCTGCTAGAGCTTTAGTGTCGACTATGTTCTTTGATTATATGTGGTAGTTATGATGATTCTTTTTAATGTTTTTGCTTTGCCTTTGTGTGGGATAGTTGTGACGACGACTCTATTTTTGAAAAAGGAATTTTTGGGTTTAAAGTATGTGCAATTTGTTTGCTTGACGCGTTTCAAATTAACATATGCGATTCATGAATTTCTTTGGTGATGATTCATAAACAATGACTCGAAATACATCGAATAAACAATTTTCACACAATTTTAACCCAAAAATTCTGCTTCTCAATCCCTTGAACTATGAAAATATCAAAAACTATTTTTATTTCTAACTTTCTATATAACTACAACAAATCTCTTTTTACACTGTGATTTTACCATTTTATGAAAAAAATTCTTTTAACTTATTATTCAACAAAATTATAAGTTTTTTTAATTTTCCTACCAAAATTGACAATCTTAAGATTTTTTTTTTAAAATTATTTCTTTATGAAAGTTTAGTATCATCTTTCCTACCCCAATTAAACTTTGTCAACTCTAATCTATTTTGATGAATAGAAAAATTATTTCAATAAGCATTTTGGTGACCATATCCGACACAGATTAATTGCACCGTTCATGTTTTAATGGAGGGCTTAATCATAGTCAATGAAGTTCCATCACCCTAAAAGCTAAGTGGAAGTGAAAGAACACTAGTCAAAGAATCACATTATATTTTATCTATAAACGTCACACCAACATTAGAAAAGAATGGAAAAAAAGAGGGCTAGTCCAAAAGGAATCACCTTTTGAAACGGAGGTGGTGAATATTAAATAGATTAAGATGAGAACAAATGCTTTCCATAATAGGAAAATTCCACAATGGCCATTCATAGCCTTTGTTCTTTGACAGTTAGTACCTATCAACAAGCATAATTCTCAAAGAGAAAAACGTCATGCATTTATCTTGCTTTTAATTAAAAATACTACAACCACAAACATTTATATCACTTTTAATTAAAATAAAACAACCATTCCGGAATGTTTGATATGAGGGAAAATGCTAAGACAATGATGCATAATAATGTTAAATACATCTTTGAAATATGTTTCATACATGTAATATGAGTGCTGTGATGCGGTTTGAGAAGGTGTAAGCTTTTGTTTATGGTGGTCATTTCAGTGGTGTATTGAGATTTTACGGATATTTGTTTTGGGTAATCATAGTTCTAGTCTTTAATAGTTTGAATTTTCAGGTTTTTTATTAGATGTTTTTAGGGATGGGTTTTGTTTGGTAGATATTTTTAATTTTGGACTTGATTGGACGTTGGATTAGTTCTCCGTTTAGATCGCACTTCTTTAGGAATTTTAAGGAATCAATCTTATTAGTTTTTTATCATTACATGCACGGTCTACAAACTCATTTCCTTATGATTAAATGAACCTTTTGAGCATACTAAAGGGGGCAGGGAGGTATAAGTCCTAAGTGATTTTGGTAGAAGAGATACCCCTACCTCCTTAAATCTTACTTATATATGACATCTTTCCAAAAATAATTTCCACAAAACAAATAAAAATAAATATAATATTAAAAAAAATTCTTTTTAATAAATATGTTAATATTTTGTACCCAATAAAATATCTGATTTAGTTAGATTGATAAAAATATCATAAATTATAATGGTTACAAGTTATAGATAAATATGATTTAGGTGCAAAGTTAACTTGCATAAATTTTACTAGCATCTTCTTAAAACATGTAATAATAAAATCATAATCTTTAATTCATTTAAAATTAATTTGAAATTTTTTATAAATAAACATTTAATTAATTTTTATTTTTATCAAGAAGATTGACTATCACCATTTTAAAAAAAATAACAAAATATAATTAAATAAAACATGTAAAAATTTAATAACTTTAAGACATATAGTTTGTCACAAAAGTTAGTTACTACATTTTGGAATTTAAAAATTCTAAAATATATTGAAAGTGATATCTATAATGGATTATAATGGCATCAAAGTCATTCAAAAGTGATTGCATGGGAAGAGCTAGTTTTAGGGTTTTTATATATTTTTGAAGCATTTTTGTCACATTACTAGTTATCCATAAATTTAGGTAGGATTTTGTTTGTAGTTTTATCGTATTGAGTTAAGTTGTTATTTTGTTTATTAGGTGGATTTTGTAATAAATTTTTATATTAATAGTTGTCACTTTTACGCTTGCATTGTTTGTTGTGGTTTTAGGTAGGGGAGATTTGAATAATCATGACACCATAAAAAATAAGGAAATTTATTTTGAAGGTCTTTCACAAGGTACTGGTTCTAACCCATAGTTCCCTTTACTTAATATTGTGCTTGATTTTATTTAATTTGAAAAAACTTGTAACAAGTTTGAATCCTTTACCCTTGCGAGTTATTTCATGGGTGAGTCCCTATTGAGAGCTTACTCAAGCAGTGATTTCATAACCATTGGCAATGCCATGACATCAAGCTAGAGGGGGTGTAAACATGACTACAGGATTTTTATTATTTTTCTTTGTTAACATTGACCATTTCAAGACTATTGTAACCATGGGCCATAGTCCATGGTCCATTTGCAATAGCTTGTTAGAATTTTCTAATTAGACGAGGGAATTCCAAGTCTCTAAGCAATCCAGGCTTAAAAATCTAGTGTGGATTGAGTTCCCAAGTCTCCATATACCTCTTTAGAGCTCTATTGACTAACTCATCAAACCCTTGGGGTGTATCATTTTTAATGAACAACTCAAATTCTACGTGGCCTATCCACAAAAGTGAGTCTCTATTGAAATTAACCTGGCTAAAAATTTGAAAGAAACCACTGACATACATATTGGTGAAACCTAGTTTTCATAGTGTGAAATTTATATTAACCTCTTAAATACTTTTTTTTTATGCCAATCCTCATACCATATGATTAAAAAATTCCCTTTAATGGGTAACTCTTGATAGGCTCCACAGTAGAAATGGACCATTGTGACTAATAGGAAGAATGATTTGGCATCTCATGGTACCTATAGGCCACAAACTATCAAGTAAACCCATAAGTGGTCCAAGAACTAGCTCCTCTCCAAAAGGACACTCAAGCCATACCGACCACCACTAAGGTACCACCTCTGGTTTTTTGCACACCGTAAGAAACAACCACTATTTTTCCTTTGAAACATGTGGATTTTTATGCCAAGTCATCACAACCCCACTCTGGTTTAAACCTATTATGATCCTGATGTATACATTTCACTAACTCTTCAAGGTTTGGTGTGATAGTTTGTTACATTTGGTATCAGAGTCTCCACCCATGTTCAAGTCACAGAGTAGGTGGCTACATTAGCATTGCAGTGTTTGTCCAGGGCTTGTACATATAGGGGATCCTTGTCTATGGGCATAAATCTAGCCCAGAGTCTGGGCTTCAAAAGCGTGGTGGGATGTTATGATCCTAATGTATGGATTTTACTAACGCCTCAAGGTTTTGGTGTAACAATTTGTTATAGAACCTTATTGACACATAGTATGATGTGCTGTCCAACTTGTGCTCAAATGGTCCTGTAGTCCCTCTCTTTTAAAATATGGAGATTATGTTCCAAAAAAGTTTAGGCCTTTCTAGATAAATGATTTTATTTATAACAACTAGACAAAGCTTGCCTTTACTAACATGTTTTAAGCCTTCAAGGACCTTGAAGAGGTAAATGACATACATCTTGATGTTTCTACATGATAGTTTACTCTTGGAATGTTTTTGGTCTTACTAAACTGACCCATGATTACATGATCAAGGACATTTATTATAACTTTCATACTATGAAAGTGTTGGGTTTACAAGAAGTTAAAATCTATAGTTTTCTTACTTAGTCTGTTGTTTGCATGATTTGGCTATATGTTCTCTGCTAGGTGTCCAATCATTATCCTAGATGTGGAAGAGTTATCATGCTACTTACATCAGATCTTTCAAAAAATATAGTTTCTTGGGAATTTGACCTCACCCACTAGGTGACATGCGCATTTTGAAATCTAGCTTCTTGGGTCGATCAACCTATATGCCTAAGATCCTTACTCTGGAGGTGGTTGGTATAATCTCTCACTAATGTTCATTGGGTTATTTGTGGTGATTTCAACATGGTGAAATCTAAAAAAGATAAGGAAGGTCATCTTCTTACATGTTCTTCTGTAAGGGAGTAACAAGCATGGTTTTACATGCATAATAAGCTCGATCATTTTCATCCCAATCACCATAGGAGAATATATTTGGCTTATTCTTGGTTCACTTGGTCTAGCCTTAGACAAAGCCATGAAAAATTTGTTAAACTCTTAAATCAGTCTTTACTCAGAGAGCAAGACTTGTTCTCCTTCTCTAGCTCCAATGCTCACCCAATTTCTATTATTGATGATGCCATTCTTTAGGATCACTAGCCTATTCATGGTTGTACTAAAGGGAACTCCCCTCAAACCAAATTACCTAAGTCTCAAATCTAACTCAATATTTCTCATTTTAAGAATGAGATAACTTTGGGCCATATCAATTAGATTTAGAATCTAGTACCCAGACCCTCGTGGGCCATGGGCTAGACTAATTGGTGGGTTAATGCCATTACTCGAACTACCACATTTTTACATATATATGATAAGAAAGAAGCTATCTTTAGAAAGTGGGCTAAAAAATAATCATACCATTAATTATATAGGATTTCATAAGATCTTGATCATTCACTTCTCAATGCTAATTTACAAGCTCAAGCTTCTTAATGGAGACACAAGCTCAAAATTGAGGAAGCATAAAAGGGCTAGGGAGCACAACTCAGATTCAAAATGCATTGGTTGAGAGTGGGGGATAGATTTACCAAATAATTATTTTCCTTTCTCTACTCCAAATGAGATGCAGATAGAATTAAATCCATTTAAGATGCTAATGTTAGGCTTATCAAACTCTTGTACATCATGCAAGCTTTTTTGCATCACTATCATGGGTATTTTCCCCTCAACCTTCTTTCCTAGCCCATGAAGTAGTATTATTTCAATGTCTTTAAGTTGTCCCATGAAATCTATCTGAACCACAAAGAATTTCTTATGATAGACCTCTTTCTCTAAATGAGCTCAAGGAAGTGACCATGCAAATGGATTATAAGTTAGTTGGCACTGATAGTTTCCCATGTGAATTCTATCAAGTCATATGGGACATTATGGTCCCAATATCCATAAATTTTATTATGAAGTTATTTTATCCAATTCCTTGAGAATCCTCATTAATCAAGACACTGTTAAATTCATCTTGAAGGCTAGATCTTCTAAGCTAATTATGAATTGGAGACCAATAACCATTTTAAATTTCCCCTATAAAATCATTATTAAATCTGTTGCCTCATGTTGAGGCATCTTATTCCCCTCATTATTGCAAGTGAACAAATAGGGTTCATCCAACACATAATGGACAATATTATTATAGTCTAGGAAGGTATGGAATGGGATAGATTCTATGGTAAAAAAGCCATGTTAGTTTAAATTGACTTTGAGAAAGCTTGTGACATGATTGAGTGTACATCTATCATTGTTATGATTCAAGCTCTAAGTTTTGGCCCTTATTTTGTACATATTGTTAACATGTTTTTCAATATGATAGAGCCTATATTACAAACAATGGAGTGCAATCTCACAAGTTTTGGTTGTTCAGGTCTATAAGGCAAGGTTTCCCTTTGGTTCTCTCACTATATGTTTTGGTTATAGAGAGATTCAATTACATTTCGAATACTCATCAATAGGCTTGGTGAAAGGTATCTCTCTCCCCCAATATGATTAACAACTTATTAATGGGAATTTTATGGATGATTCATTTTTAACCCTTTTGGAGGAATAAGATTCAATTAAAAATGTTATGGAGTGCCTTGATATTTTTTTGTCTTACATCAGGATCCTAGATCCAATAGAGAAAGACTCAATGCTATAGGCAATCCCTTTCCCTCAAACCTTTGTATTTGGAAGGATACCAATGGTAATGGATCTTACCAAGTGTAAGATTTAATTTTTTGACATTCCTTTTGACTTTAGGGCCTCCCCTTCTGAGCTTTGGTCATATGTTGGTTAAAGGGTTGAAAAAATTATTTATTAGATCATTAAGCTTATTTTTCTAGAAAGGAAGTTTAAAGATTCTCGAAGGCACTTGATACTACCCAAATTTATTACTCTTCTTGTTTATCTCCTTATAAATCCACTTATGCCAAGTTGGAAAAGTTGATGAGGGGATTCATTTGGGTTAGTTCATATTGCCATAGGGGTTTTCAAATGTTATTTTGGGATATTTTTTGTAGGCCTAAAGAAGTTGGTGGCCTTGGGCTCATTGACATGAGACTTCAAGGCTATACTCTAAGTGTGAAATGGATCATAAGAATCTAGAAGGGAATGAAGCTTGAAAGGTTATATTGAAGCATTGCATTACCCAAGGAACCCCTCTTGCCCGAAAGGCATGAAAGGCTCTTGATTTATATAATATTCTTGTTTATCTTATGCCAGTTCAGATTGGTGGCACTTTTTTGGTTAAAATCATATGGAAAGCCTGGGATATTCTCAAACATAACCTCATATGGGTGGGGGATCGATTCAATAATGGTCTTTGTATTAACTCTCGTCCCTCTAGTGGTTTCCCGTTCTTAATTTTATAATGTTTAGTTTGCTATGGTTCCCTAGATTAAGAATCACATACTCTTTAAAAAATGAATCAAGACCATTGGTGAAATTTTTTATGAAGTCTCTTAGGGGTAGATTATGTGGGATATGCTCAAAATTAAATACCAACTCAAACCTGAGGATGTAGAGTCAATTTAGGAAATTTAGAATTCCATACTTAATGTTTGTCTCCTTAAAACATGAGTTTCATCTAGACTCATTTGGTGGAAGGAATAACATTGGCTTACGGATACTCTTTTCTACATATACAAATCCCTGATTCAGTATCATTTTCTTTCTACCCATCATACATAGAGTGAAAAACTCAATAAGTAGTGAAAGTTAAGGTCTCTATATGCCATATGGGCTAGAAGGATTTTTAATGTTTGGAAAGTTCACATTGAACCCCAAAAAGCTCATTTTTCTAGTGCAATCTTTACCAAGGCCTTTCGATTGGAGTTTGGCTCAGGAATATGGGGGTCTCAAATCCCATCTTCCCTATATGTCATCAGGTCCAGACTTTGAAACACCTTTTCTAGTTTTCCCCCCATGCTCAGTTAGTGTGGAAATGGATTCCCACCCTTTTTTAACCCTTCCTTCCAAATTTTTTTACCTAAAATGTTTCTTCTTGGGGACAAAACCATTTTATTTTCAAGATATGACATTTTTTGGTAGATCTTTGATATTGATATTCTTTTGCATATATGGGAAGCTAATAACAATGTCATTTTTAATAATGAATCCATGGAAAAGGATTTTTCAACGACTAACAAAGTGACTATCATCTCTAATGTTTTGTTTTAGATTCAAGTGTAGGTGGAAATTTTTTTCTTGGAGGTGGCACTCCTCTAGACCCTCTTGGACCACTAGGGGAGAATTTTATGTGTGGTTAATCATGTGCCTCAAAAATTATGGTGTTGTTAGTCTCCCTCTCAAGGTTAAGGCCAAGGTTTTTAACATCATCACTCTAGGAGCAAGTGAAACTCCTTTCCCCATTCTTGATGCCTTTAATCACCCCTCCTCCCCCCCACAACACGGGACTGTGTGTGACTGAATTGGACACAGTGGTGATATAAGTTTGAGGGATCCTCCCCAAGATAAGTATCTTCACATAAATCTTTATATTTCCCCCACTCGATTGGATACGGATTTTTAAAGAGAAGAAATAAAGTGATGTGTGGGAACCTGTACCTAACACTAAAAATCCTCCGTGCACTAGTTGTTGGGGGACAAGATTGATAGTCCCCCTCCCCCACCTCCTCTAGTTGGCATGTTTTTTGTTACTAACTACTGGCATTCGCCTTTGTATTTTTCAATTATGGATTTTATCACCTTTTTTTTACTGAATTGAGCTTATTATGACTGTACAAAAATAATTTCTATTTTGTAATATAATTTCTCTCTTGAGGCTTTTTATTCACCTTGGTTTAAACCACATTATGGGATGTGGCATCTTTCATCCATTTTTTTGTATGATCAATGGTTTATTTTATTAATTATAATTAAAAGTGCATTTTTCAATCAAGAAAAATAATGACATCAAAGATAGCGAAGAGGCCATTTTTTCATGTTTTTTCCGAAAATGACAATCACTTGAGATTTTAGTAAATTTTAAAATCCACTAATGAAATTCTTATAATCCTCACACTAAAATGTCAAATCAACATGTACAATCCTATAAAACTATAAATAAATTAATTTTTAAAAATAAAAATACATTTATTATTTTTTCAAATATTCATTATGTATAAAAAAATTATAAACTATAAACAACTATTTTTTTCTAGGTTTAGAAATCAAAGCATACTAATGTACATGTGAAAACAATAGTATTGTTTTATAGGTAGTAATAATAGATTGGATATAAGGTGAAGGATGAGAGGGTGGAAGGCCATTGGGAAAAATGGAGAAGAAAGGAAAGAGGAGGTAGAGTAGAAGTGGGCATGGTTACATGGTGATAGAATGCAAATCACACCCAATGAATTAAAAAAGAGTGCGCGAGTATCAGATCTAATTTACAATTGACATGTCATACAAGGGTTCATTAATTATACCAATCCATATCATAATTGTAACAATTTTTTAAACTTAGATTGAGATTTCCTATCTTCTTTGGTTTGACTCTGCAAATAAAATGTGGTTTCCATAATGAGATATTGGTCAATGCTCGAGCTTGACTTCTGGGGATTTAAATCCAATCTATTATCTTCACATTTTTTAGTCTGTCTCCATTCTAAAATCCTCCTAATAATAAAATATCCTCATATTTGGAAGAAACAATGAAATTAAGGAAAAATTAGCTTATGAATGTGTTATTCCCTAATTTTATCAAAGCCAAACTCATCTTTGTCATGAACAACATCAAATTTTTGATGTCAAATGTTAAAGGTAATTTAATAGGAAAAGAATTAATAAGAAGATTATAAAGTGTTTGAGAGAGTTTTAAGAAAAAAAATCCTTTGCCTAAATGTGAGGCATGTTTTTGCAACTCACACGGCTAAAGGGTCAGGCTTTACTGACATTTGGGCCATACTGGACGTAAAAATGTGCATCCCATGATTGCATCCATATGTCTCCATGGATGGGCCACCCAGCCTTATAGATGCAATATATGTGAGGCCATGTATGATTTCATGCATATAATCAACCTTGCATCTATCATACCCACATGGATAGATTGACCATCCACATGGCCATGTGATGTGATGCATCAGAGATTACGCACTGTGCCATAACAAAAAACCTATATAAGTTACTAAACAAATATTTCCTCCTTATTTCTTTATCCAAGTTCTATTTGAAACTTCTCCTAGCTCCTGTTATCTCCCATGAAGATGAAACTCTATAAAAAAAGCTTCTAAAATCTTCAATTTCCAAAATACTTCACAATGGTGTAACTTTTAGAAGCATTGGTTCATATTTTTTGCAAGTCTCAGCCAAAGGGAAATTTTTTCTACCTAAGGCACTATAATTTTCTAGGTTTTCAACATACCTTTTTAGGGGTTTTCAAAATAGACAAATATTTCATGATCGTCATACTCTATTCATTTCAATCACATCAACACTTTCTACCTCTCAATCTTCTTAATTTAAAAACCCTTATTGAAGTAGCCTTTAAAATAGTAAAAGCAATAAATATGAAAAATAAGTATATAGGTTTCAAGTTATCAGTAGTTTTGGAAAAAAACATTCCAAAAGTTAGAGATTATTAGATTGGCCATGTCGATCTGGAATAATTCCACAAGTGACTCAATATGGAAATGCTAGTAACTTGACTACTCACCTAATTGAAATCAGCTTGATTGAAGCTACTAGTTTTCCTACTTTGATGCAATGTTTTGATTTGGTATTCACTTGTGCACAATAATATAACTTGAAGACTAAATAAATAAAATCAAGTGGTGAGTCTTTGATGGATAAATTGGATGGAATATCAATGGGGATGACCATGATAATCCCAATGTATGATCCATATGAAAGGATGAGTATGAATCAAGGACAATTATACTCAGATATAAATCCCAAAAAATATATGACCATCATCAATGAGTCATGGTTGAAGCACAAGATAAGTTGTGTTGTGAAATTTTATATTTTGCAATAACATCTCAAATTTCACTCTTACAAGTGATTGGAGGTGTTATGAAGACAAGGATGACAAATGTTTTAATCTTTTAAGATGAAGACTACCTAGCCAAATGGACAAGGCTTTGTTCATTTGCATGAATCTTCTTATAGGACTACTAATGATAGTTATCATAAAATAATGCTTGACCTTTGTTTACTAAAAATCAAGTATTGTGGACAGGTTTATAAGAAGTGGTTATGGTACCTTGAAAGGGGGATTTAACCTAAATTCATGAGAAACATATTGAGGCTTTGAATTAGATCATTGAGATGAGGGAAAAGAGTATCAAAAATTAACATGAAGCCCATGAATCCATCATCATCTTGATCCATAGGAAAATCAGCTCTGGCTTTGTTATTAGGTGGTGATGTGAGTTATGATCATTGAGCCATCCTTACCAATGAACAATGACTAATTCTCATCTCAAGAAGTATTAACTACCCATAAAACACTCCAAAGATGTTACTAAACTTTACCTAAAAGGCCAAAGATGGTGGTTTGGATATTATTGACACCTATGTGCTTTGGGATATCCATAAATCAGTACAAATACAATATTATTTTGGAATAATACTTGATTTGGTGAGGTTTGTGAAAATAATACATAAAGTAGGCCTTTTTATGAACCTGTGTATTGGTCCTTATGAGTGCATAGTAAGGAGTTATTGGGAATTTCCTATTTGGTTGCACTTCATTCCCAAAATTGAGTCTCAAACATACAATAAACTTTTCAAGATCAAGGTACCACATGGAAACAAAAGCAACATTTAACTATAAATATTGGGAGTATAATGGAGGAAGAAAGATTTTTTGTATCCCAAGGTGGACCTATTATCCAAAAGGTAGTTTAGGAGATAATACATGGTTTTGATCATTGAAACATGGTTTTTGATTATATCCTATAGTTTTCTTATTTATATTTTGCATGTAAAATGCCATATAAAAGCCACCATCGCCATGTAGTCTCCAAGCAACACCTCCTCCTTCCACATGGTTTTTAAGATATAAAAGGCATTTTTGAGGATAAAACATTCTCTTGACATTTTAAATTGATATATAATCCATATGCCACAATTTGTAAACCATCCAAGATTATTTCAAGAAACTAAAGTGGTTTATAATCTCACAAGGTGGTTTTGGCAGGAATAAATGTGGTTTCAAGTTATTACTAATAGATTCTTTGCAAATTTTCTAGTCCATGTTTTCATGGTACAAGTTTAAAATAAGTATTTTGCATTTAAATAACCTTTCACAAACCCACCAAAAACTTGATTTGCACATAGCATTTTTCATAGATTTTAGAAGGCATAACCATAGTGATTTCAAGTGTTAATTGATAAGTTTATGTTTCAAAGGATGGTTTGAATGAGTTATTTTGACTAAAATTCATAACATGTATTAAAATCACTAAATAATTCATCATAAGGTTGCATAGATTTTAGGTCAGTGGGTATGTAAGATCAAGGATGAGATTAGAAAACTAGTATCTTGCACATTACTTGGTTTGTTCCAAGATAATGATCTAGTAGTGAAAATTTTATCATGCTGATCTTTGTTATCTAATTGAACATGTTAAATTCTATGAAGAAGACTTTATGGATTTCACAACAAGATGCTTGGTGACCTATTTTCAAGTTATGCAGGATGTGCGAGAATTCGACTCAAAGGTCTGAGATGAATCAAGAAGTGAAAGTCTATTGAGAATTCAAGTTCTACTTTCAATGCAAATTTTTTTAGTTTATCTTGGTATCCAATCACCCATGTGCTATAACCTGTTACTACCTATTATATAACAAAGTATTGATGTTGACAATCTTGATGAACTCAATTTTTTGGAAGATGGAGTGATGTTATAGGAATCTACCCTTAGTCATGCTCTTTCAATGGTTCCTTAATTATTGGAGATTTTTCCAAATATTATAACTATTATGGAGAAGAGCTTCCATAATTTATTGTTTCCAGTGAAAATAATTGAGAGATACATTCTTTTAGTCTCTAGTGTGAGAAATGGATCATCTTCCCCAATTTGTATAGTCTTTGACAAATGATGTTGATTGGGCACCAAAAAGGGTTATTTTTGAGTCTATTGTTGCTATGATGGTTGAATTTTATGTTTTTCATCCTCAAATTTTTCCAAAACCTTGGGGATGGATTGAAATTGTATCAAATATGAAAAAAAGCCAATAAGACTTGAAGATACAACTGTTACCGAGAGAAAGTTCAAGGAGAGAATACAAGAAACTAAAAGGATTAAAATCTAATTATAGTAGCATATCAACATGATTATCAACAAAATAATTATTTTCTCTCGTCATAATTACTCAAATTCACTTTTAATCTCTCTAACTTTAGGTTTCTCTTTTGCACTTTTTGTATTAACTTAAAAAGGTCATATTTACTTTTTTAAGTCATTTGGGGAAATGTGATAGTAAAATAGTAATGTTTTACCAAAAAGGTGTTGGTCATTATAAGGTGGTTACACCCTCATAACCTATAAATAGGATATTGTCGTTGGAAAAGTGTTCAAAACTTCTTCTACTTAGATCTCAAGAGGAAAGAATGGTTGTGTCTTTGTACAAGTTATCCAGTTTTAAAAAGTGTGGTGGATTCAAAGCAAATAAACTGTAAGATGAATAAGTTGTTTCACAGGTGTTGATTATTTATTGTTTGTAATATTTTTTGTAAAATATATGAATGAATAAATTTATTAAAATTTGTGATTTTTGGATTACATGTGAACTTTCTTGGGTTTGTAAAATTTGTGTTAGAAACCCTAGAAAATAGACTTTGTGCTATATACACCTAATTTAGTTTGAACAAAGCATTTGATCTTTTAGGTAATCATTCATGTCATTTTTATTGTGTTGTTATTGAAAATACTGAAAGGAATATTCCAACTTGGACCATTTGATGCTGAATAAAACCTTGTATGAAAGGATGAAAGTGAGACTTTCCATTCATTTCCAACCTAAAATATAAAGATGTTGCATAGAAATTTGTGTCTCAAAACCTATCTAGTGATGTCTTCATTCACATGTGTGATGTATTTCTCACCCTTTCTATGGATACATGTTTCCATGGTTAAATTGTCCAACTCACCGCATTAATTTGGGTAATCTAAGCGGTTTTCTATGTTTACTCCATTTTATGTTTCCCATTCTTATATCAATTTATTTATATTCTCTCTCCATTCCTTTATTTTCATTTTCTCCCATTTTATTGCCTTTTCATACTTTTTGATTAAAAGTACTAAAAACCCCAAAATTCCCATCATATGAGGGAGATGTAAAACTCAAACAAAATAAAATCACTTTTGAACTCATGGTTTCTCCAATGTTTCAAGGTTTATGTTGCATCTAGTTGGGTGAGTCACATAAATAATCTGAGTAAATAATACGACATAAAATCTTGACAATAGTTTTTGGTGACTTCGTTGCGGATCATGGTGCCTTACACACTTAATTTCTAGATATTTCAAGGAACCTCCCATGGAATGGAGGTTGGAGACTTTGTTAAGTGCCTATATATTTATGATAGAATAAATGAAATATGTTCTTCGTGCCCCATGGGGAAAATGTTTTGGGCCGTTGGCCTTGACCCAATACATTAGTTACCTTTAGGCTCAAGGAAGATATTTTTGAAGTTTTTAGGAGAATATTCTCAAAATGTAGATGATCATATCCTTACTTTCATAATGTCCTACAATATCTTTGGAGTCATTGATGAAGATGTTTCTCTATTAATTTAAAAAAAAAAATCTCACTAGACTTGCTTCTGAGTGGTTTTGCCACCTAGAATATGGATGCATTGTGAATTGAGACCACTTGAAGAAAAAGTTTATATATAGATTCAAAATATCTATGGAGATGTGTGTATTATTATCAAATTTATTCTAAATTCAAATTAAGAAGAAGAACAAATGAGATAATTTCTAGCATGCTTCAACAAATTATTGAGACTAATTCCTTAGGGTGATCAACCAAGTCCCAACAATCAATTATGTCTCTTTATTGGTTCTTTACCTCTGGAAATTGAATTCATATTGATGAGGAACAAAACAAATGATGTATAACCTGCACAATAAGAAGTTTTTGACATTGAAGATGACATTATCTTATCCAGTATATTGACTAAAGAAATTTCAAAACATGCTAAAAATGCAAGTGAAAAAAAATAGTGGTACCTTATATAATTAAGATCCTTAAACATTTAGAACAAAGACTCGAAAATAAAATCCCTAATCAAGAATGTCAAACTTCAATAAATAAAAAGAGAAAGTACTTCCTTTCATGTATGATTGTTTTAGTTTGATAATCGTGGAAGAAAGTGAACAATTAGAAGAACAAATGATTGATCGAAAAATAAATGAAGAATTTGGCTTCCCCCTTGGTAAATAAGAGATGGTTCTACCTATTTCACAAAATTTCTCAAACCTCATATTCTTGAGATAAAATGATTTATCTTAAGAACAATTTATTGAATCATAAACGTAAAGGAACAATCATTCAAAATGTGAAGTTTTGCTTTTAAAAAAAGAGGATAATGTTAAATGAGTTATTTATAAAGAAGATATTTCTTATATTATAATAAAAAATTCAAAAGTTAAAGGTTAATATTTTCTTGGTGTATCCATTTCATTTTCCATTGTTGGGAGTTCTCTAAAGGATTTCAATCCAAATCAATCAATCCTTAATAGATTAAAGACCATAGTCATGTCAAGGTTTAAATCAAAGAAGATGCGAAGGTAGAGAAAAATGAACGGTGCTCGATATTAATTTAAAATTAAATGGAAATTTTCAAGGCAAAATAGATTTATGGAGATGATGATGATGATTCATTTGATGATGACTTACTTCTGCCTTCATATCATGACAATGTTCATCCTAGATTTTCTCCTCCAACTCCTCAACTCACTATTAAAGAAACCCCTAGTGTTATTCACTATTCATGCATATTTCATGAAATTAATGATCATGATGGTTCTAAATACCCAAAAATGGCCATAATCTTGCAACTATGCATCATTAAAGAACCACCCAAAGATGGTGGATTGGGCACTTTTGATCTTGAAATTCAGGAACCCAATGGAGAATTCATTGTAGGATATTTTGAATATGAACCCGATGGTGAATTCACTATATGATATTTTTAATATGAACATGATGATGATGAATATGATGAAAGAGTAGAGGATATGAATAATCATTCATATGTTGTATTCACTTGAGCTCAGAATGAAAAGTTGAAATCTATAGAAAATAACAAAGAAATTAAGAAATAAAAGGCCAATGAAGATTCCAAAGCTATGCCTTCTCCTAAGTTTGATCTCAATAGAGGTGTTATTTTTCCAAATTATTCAAAATATAAGAAACATAAAAATAAATGAAACCTTATATCTCCTCCTAATGTTTCTGTCAATGAAAAATCTACCAGTTCTTGTTCTTTTGATATAATTAATCACATTAATAAGAATAAAGTTAAGATTTATAAAAATAAATACCTTAGGTCAAATATAAAACAATTGGATAGATTGATAAAGTTCATCAAAGGAGAAAGCCCTAGTTACACTTCCTAATAGATCCCATATTAGATTGGCCAATTATGTTCTATAAAAAAGTATAGTTGTTTCTACTCAAAGCAATGAAAGTCTTGAGCCTTTCTATGTCTCTTTATTCATTGGTGGATTTTGATTGAATAATTACAGGATTGATTCAAAAGCTTAAAATAATGTGATGTCATCCAAAGTGGTGCATGATTTAGGGATGACCTACACCAAAAAAAATTGGTCATTATTTTAATAAGGAAGTGAAATAGGTCTTATGGATTGGGAAAATAAAATATGCATAGGTTACTTTGAATACATTTCCTCATAAAAGAGTAAAGATGAATATTTTACTGGAAAATATTCCTCCCAGATATGGAATGTTTTTGAGTAAATTTTTTATAAAGATCTAAGAGGTGAAATCAAATTGGACTAGACACAATTTATTATTCCTATAAAAGGAATAAATGAAAAATTACTGCCAAAACCAAAAGCCATTTTTTTGGTGCATAAATCAAACAACCCTAAAGAAAACATTATGTAAAAGGAAATAGGTCTTGGTACCTACATTATGATGAATGAGAAAGATCTTGAACTTCATGAACTCATAGAAGGAGATAAAAATGATGTTTGCACTTTAGAATTTGATGGAAATTTTTCAAATACAAGTTTAGGTGTTGGCTTGGTATTGATCTATCCTAAAAAATAATTGTTTCCTTTTTATTACAAAGTCTAATTTTATTGCAACAACAATACAACTGAGTATGATTCATTTTTCATAGGATTATAGGTGGTAGAAGAAAAGGTGATTCAAAATATAAAATCTCAATGAGATGTTGAGTTGATTTTGAAATTGATATGAGGTTAATACTAGGTAAATGATAATAGATCAAATCATTATAAAAATAGGTTTTGGGATTGCATCATAACTTTCAAGTCTTTTTCGTAAAATTTGTCCCAAGAGTGAAAAATTCCAAAGACGATGTTGTAGCTATATCTACATCTTTGATGATTCCTCATCCAAAGTTTGATAAAGATAAATATATCATTAAAATGGTATATCAACCAAGTGTTCCAAATAAATTTGAGCATTAATAGGTGTTTAACAATGATGATAAAATTATTGATTTCTTTTAACCAAGAGATAACTTTAGAAATTTGTATTTTGAAGGAAGTCCCATAACATATAGGGAGTCTTCCATACCTAAAGAAAAGAAGCCAAGAAATGTAGAACCATATGATGCTAAAGTGAATCAATTAGATGGTAAATTCATTCAAATAAAAGTAAATAAGATACCCAAAGGTTTAGTTTCTCTAGAGGAAATGTTTGACAAACTTGACAGATACATAAAAATTCTAAGAAAATCCCTAAGGATTACCTGAGTATGAGATAGTGAATATCAGTACAAAATAAGAGTCACGATATTTCAACATCAGAAAATGTTATTCCAAAGAAGAACTTAGAAGATTAATTTCTATATTCAAATTGTATAGGGACATATTTGCTTGGTGTTATTCTAATATGAAGTCTTTTAGGCCTAAGATCATGCATCATAATATTTCGGTTAAACTCAGTGTCAATCCTTTTAGACAGAAGTTGTGGCACTACAGTCCAAAAATTACTAAAACTATCTATGAATAGATCAAGAAGATGCTAGATGATAGAATTATCTTTCATATCCATCATTCCACTTGGTGGCTAACATCATTCCTAGAAGAAAGAAGAATGGAGAAGTTAGGATTTGTGCATGCTTTTGCAATCTAAATGAAACTTTACTCAAGGCTATACTATTCCAATCATGGATCAAATTCTTCAAACTATCACAAGGTTTAAAATCATGTCCATGTTGAATAATTTTTGAGGGTATAAAAAGGCTAAAGTTTCTACAAAGGATCAATATAAGGAAATGTTCACCATCCCGTGGGTAACATTCACATACAATAGGATTCCATTTGGTCTCATTAATACATGAGATAAATTTTAGAGATAAATGGATTTAGCCTTAAATGATATGAATAATATAATCATAGTGACCAAACTTGATAATCTAATGAAAAAAAAATAGCCCAATCTTTCAGAGGCCCTAACTTTTGACCCATAGCTTTGTTTGATCTCTTTCACATGCCAAAATGACCATCTCAACAAGTTAAATGTTTTCCTAAGTAGATATATCCACTTAGAGTTGATTTCAATATTTTCAAAGGCAATACTTGATCATTTGAGGGTTTAAAATTATCATTTAATGATTTTTTCAAGAATTTTCTATTTTTAGAAATTGTATATTTTAAAGACTGGATGTCAACTTTAGTTAAATTTTGTTTGAAAGGTTAATTTTAGTATTTAGGATATTTTGAGAGGCTTTTAGAGATGTGCATGCTTTCATGCAAAACTTATTATAAATAACAACTGCTAAAAATAGACATTTTTTTTAGATGTTAGTTTTTTCAAAATTTTACATGTCAACTCTAAATTTTGAGTTGAGGATTATTTAAGCATGGTTCAGGTTTGAAATTATTTCAAGTCATTCAATATGAATCAATACAAGTTATTGTTAAGAATCTTGGCCTATTAGTAATTTTATTGTCTTGATAGTTTTTGGTTTCAATATAATCTCATAGTTTTCTCAAAGAAAAAGGAAGAACATTATGAACACTTGAAAATGGTCTTTGAGAGATTCTAAACTCATGGGATATATCTAAATCCCAAAAATTATATCTTTGTGGTAACCAAAGGTAAACTCTTTCGACATGTAGTTTCCAAAGAATGTACTAGGATTGACCCAAAAAGAGTAAAGACAATCTAGCATTTATCTTTACCCAACAACAAGCCTGACACACATTCATTCTTATATAAGGTCAACTTTATCAAAAGATTTGTTCTCAACTTTATCTAAATCACTAGACATAGTGTGGAGATGATGCAAGGAAAGAGATCATTTAAATGGAATGATGATGGGAAGAAATATTTCAATGAAAGTATGCTATCACCTACCATCCCTTGTATATAGTGGATAATATTTAAAACATTATAAATAGTGAAAGTATGCTATCACCTACCATCCCTTGTAGGTAATTTAGGTTAGTTATTTGTTTATCTTTTATTTTGTGTGTTTCCCTTCTGCTTTATCAGTATTTCTTGTTTTATTTCTTACTTCTATTATTTTGATCAGACTCCTTAGCCCAATGGATAAAGATACGTAGTTTTCTAAACTTGATATTCTAAGATTTCATCTCATGTCCTTTTACAATTCCATGTCCCTAGCTTGAGACATCTATTATTCCCTATTTTTTTTAATTCAAATTCATCTTTGTTGTGAACAACAATAAAATTTTGATGTCAAAATTGCAAAGGTAAATTTTTAGAAAAAGATTTGATAATAAATTTCCTAAGTGTTTGAAATATTTTTAAGGAATAAAACCTTTGAATAAATGTGAGGTTAATTTTCATGCCGTACATGGCTAGAGGGTTGGGTTTCCATGACCCTTGGGCCGTGTTGGATGTGAATACATGTAGCTTACAATTGTATCCTCTCATGTTTCATGCCTCTATGGATAGCCCACCCAAACTCATAGATGTATTAGAATCAAGGTTACATATATACTCATGCACAAACATGACCTCACATATATCATGCCCAAGTGGGCAAATTGATTGTCTATATGACCACATGACGTGGCACATCAAACACTACATGTCAATCTGTGGCTAAAAATATTATATAGGCTACTCAATGACTTTGTCCTCCTTAATTCTATATCCTAGTGTTATTTTAAACTCTATAAAGATCCTATTATCTTCCATGAAGATGAAAATATGTATAACTATTGTCGAAATCTTTAGTTTCTATAATAATTCATAGCGGTCTTGATTTCAATAATGTTGATTCAAGTTTTTAACAAGTTTCATCCAAAGGGAGCTTTATTTTACCTAAGACACTATAGTTTTATGGGGTTTCAACATATTTATTTTATAGGTTTTCAAAATAGACAAAAAAACATTTCTTGACCACTAAAATCTATTCATTTCAACCACATCAACACTTTCTACCCCTTGATCCACTTAATTAAAAAACCCTTTCTTAAGTAGCCTTTCAAATAGTAAAAAACAACAAAGATGAAATATAAGTATATGGGTTTTGAGTCATTGCTAGTTTTAGAAATAAAAGTCTAAAGGTTGGAGATTCTTAGATTGTCCATGTTGATCTGGAAGAATTCCACAAGCGATTCGATGTGGAAAATTCTAGTAACTTGATTCTTCACCTAATTGAAATTGGCTTGAATGAAGCTGCTAATTTGGTATTCACCTATAAACAATAATATGACCCGAATACCAAATAAATAAAATCAAGTGATGGGTATTTGATGACTGAAATAGATAAAACATCAATCGAGATTATCATGAGAATCCTAATGTATGATACATATTCAAGGATGAGTATGACTCAAGGATAATGATACTAGGAAAAAAATCCTAATCAATATTTGAACATTAACAATGAATCATGGTTGAAGCACAAGATAAGATGTGTCACCAAAATAAAAAATAAATCTCTTCCAACTTGAAATAAATGCATTGTGATCTATTAAAGGAGGATTTGATGACTTAGTTTGCAATGGATAAAGTAAAAGCTCAATTCAAGAAGAGCTATTTAAAGAAAATGATTTTAACATTGGTTTAATGATTGTACTCAGTGAAATTAATGTTTTACTTGAATAAATGAATAACCAATGGACTAAGTTCTCAAAAGTTCCAAATTCCATGTTGTTAGTGTCTGAAAGATGGCTAACATGATGCAAGAATTTGGTAGTCCCTAAGGGGAGCACAATCATAGAGATAATGAATAAGTTCAAAAAATTTAAAGATGCCCAAGATAAGGAACATGTTAGATGTCCTGCCACTACTCCATTTTCCTCAACACTAGATGCCACTTAGAAGAAGACATCTTATGATGTTGTAGGTTTCTTTTCTTTTTTGTCACCTTTTTATTTTGGGAAAGTTGTATTTTCCTATTATATAAACAAAAAAATTAGTAAAAATAGAATAAGATGAAAATAGGAACACAAAAAGTCAAATGTAATGTTAAGGGTCCGTCCATTCCCTCATAATATTTATAAATAGGATAATTAGAAATTGTATAGGGGTTGTTTGATCTCCATTACAATTTTGATTTAAAGGAAGAAGAAAGAAACTTCATATTGTTATTAAACCAAGAACACAAGGAAATTCTAAAACTTTTTATCTTGATTTTCTTTGTGGATGTGTATTTTTATTATGTTAATGCATATATATTAATCCAAGAAATACTTGTGTTAACCTCAAAAAAGCATGTTATTTTTCACAAGCACTTTCTTATCATATGTTGGATGAAATATGCATTTGTTCATTCATGCATGACCCTTTGCCTCCCTCCATTTTATTTTTATTTTTGGTTGAAATTAATACAACCCAACACTCCATTCAATCTGTAGATATTGTAAATATTTAGTTTTTCATGTTTTCAAAAAAAGGGAACCTCCCCTCTGAATAGAGGATAAAATTTGGTCTCCTTCATTGTTGTGAAATTTCCTATTTTTCACAAGTGAAAAATATTTCACCAACATAATGCAATTAATTACTATGACGCTACAAATTTTTAATTTGGTGATGTTATTATCAAATTGGATTTGGAAATTCATAAGGTATAAGTGTCATATTCAATCCTTGATTTTATCTCCTAGGGTCTTTTACTAAGGCCAAAATTTAGAAGAAAACCAAAATTAAAATAATTGAAGTGATGCATGATTGAGACATGGACTGATTGCCCCCATTTAAAATTATTTCTCTATAAAATGGATTTTTCCAAGTTTTATTTTAGACAATGGACTATAGGGATTATTTTATAAAATAGGGGCCTTGGTTTTGTGGTTGTGTGGGTTTGCTTTCAAGAGCTGGGACATCATTTTTTGACCTAAAGGTGAGAAATCTCAAAAAGTCCTATCTAGGTGTAATTATATAGATTACCTATGGAATTAGAGAATATGGAAATGCTAAGGTACATTGCAAGTTTAAAGGGATATTTTGTTAGGGTGGACATTTCTTATGATAAATAACTTATGAATCACACACGTTTGTGTGTAAAATTGATCATTCCAAACCTATCATCCATTCCTTTCACATACTTTCTTTTGTCATGGAGACCTAGATGCAAAGCATATATTATTAAAGGTTTCATTTAAATCATTTTAGTTACAGTAATATATGCCACAAATTCATAGACTATCCCACTTATAATCTAGTGCATGGAAATAAGGAATTAATCATATATGGAAGCAAAAGAATAGCAAACCCAATAAAGAATTCATTTGGAGAAATCATCATAAGCTCTTTGAGAATCAACCAAAGACAATTTAAAATGGGTTGGTTGTTGATGAGCATGGAAAATTATCCACCACAACCTCCTAAAATGTTAGCATGCTAGGATATGTTGAATGAATTTTTATGGACATATAAATAGTGACTTTAAAATCAAAGAAAATAAAGGCAAAAATGTTGGCCTTGAACTTGGAAAAAAATAATTAATGCCACAAGCCTCTTCTCCTAAAGATTACAAGTCTATATAAACAAGGGTACAATTATAAAAAAAAAATTCTAAAAAGTGAGGATACTCTTTTAGTTTTTCATAAACTATGGTTATGAGGATAATATGGTGCTATAAGAAACCCACAAGGAAGATGAAGATATAAGGATCATAGATGAGATGGAGCTTCAAAATTATTAGGTACATGAAATGTTGGATGAAGTGTGGTATAGGGAGATAATTACTATATCACATAAATAAATTCAAAATAAGAAAGTCAATGTAAATCAAAGGAAAAGAGGTCAAAAATATTAAGTATAAAAATTTCAAAGAAAGGAGAGGATGGAAAACAAAATTCCATAGAGAAGTGTTTGGTAAAAAAATTTGGGTTGGAATTTCCCCAAAATTAAAAGATGATTCATGAGCATAAAAAAGGGACCTACATGCCTATAACTTGTGATGGAAAGTAATGAAGCTAGTGGTAGTTGAGGTCCCTATTGATGTAGTGATGAATTGATTGGTCCTTCATTGTGTTTTGGTTTGTTATAGATGTTATTAGTTTTTATATGTAGGTATGTCTCTTTAGTGCATCTTGGAATAACTTATAAGATTCTAAAATATTTATCCATTTAAAAAGGTTAATCCCACATTGGTTGGTGGGCTTGATACATGCCAACATTGTTGGAAATATTGTCATTGATGTCAAAGGTCTAGTATTATTGGTGATAAAGGCCCCATTGCATTTAATTTTGTTTGTAATAAATATATCTTGGCTAATGTGAGTTAATATTTATTTAATATTAATGAATATATATTTAGTTGCATACGAGACAAAAGAAGGGCCCATGAAGAAGTCAAAGAGCCACAGGATAAAGACAAAAGAAGGATGGGACGCATTTTCCCATGAAGAGTCATCTTGGAGAAATACCAAGAGTCACCAAGTGAAGACAAAAGAGGAAGGGCACAATTTCTCATGAAGGGGCACTTTAAGGAATACAAAAAGTCACCAAGATGAGGACAAAAGATGGAAGAACGTTTTTGGTCATGAAGGGTCACCACATGACTTTTCAAAGGCAAGAATATGAAGGGTCATACAAGTTTGGCGCCATTTTCCATGAGGATTGAAGGGTCACAAACGGGGAAGGCCAAAGGTCATTTGGAAATCTATAAATAAAGGCTCGAGAAGCCATTTGTAATATGAGAGATAGAGGTTGATTTGATATTGTAATATCTAGCTTATAAGAGCAATTGTGAGAGATGAATATGATTTGTATTTGTTATATCTAGCTTAGAAGAGCAAAGTGAGAGAGAGGAAAGAGATGTTGTATTGATCTATCATTTGTTGAGATAGCAACATTGAGAGATAGGTGTGTGCTATACACAAAGGGGTTGGTGCTCCTATGGGTTGGTGCTCACGAATAGTAGCTAGGTTGGTGATCGACAAAGGAGTGTAGTGCTCCTATAGGTTGGTGCTCACAAATAGTTGCTGGGTTGGTGCTCAACAAAGGGGTTGGTGTTCTTGCAAGCTTGGCTTGCAAATATTGTTTGGGTTGGTTCTCATCATATACTTTAGATTGTTCTTCATGGTTTTTCCCACATTGGGTTTCATGTTATATTTAGTGTCTCTCTCTATCTTGTGTGGTGTTTATTATTTGAGTTTTATTGCATATATTGAATGTTTGATTAAGTGGAATTTGGTTAAGGAAAATATTTATAAGATATATGATATACTGATTCACCCCCCCTCTCAATATATCTCATGCTTAACAATTCGTATCAAAGCAGGTTCCTTTTTGAGAAGTTTTACAGCTTGAAGGTAGATCAGGAAAGCACGATGGCTGGGTCACAGGAAGGATTTTATATAAATAAGGCACCTTTGTTTGATGGGATGAATTATGCTTTTTGGAGCATGAGAATGAAGGTTTATTTGATGGCCCTTGGATTCGATATATGGAAAGCAGTGGTGGAGGAATATGAAGAGCCACATACATTTGTAATTACTCCATCAGAAAAGAAGGCAAGTGAATGTAATGCTAAAGCTTTAAATGCTATTTTATGTGGTTTATGTGAATCTAAATTTGTTAAAGTTATGTAATGTAAATTTGCTCATGAAACTTGGGTAAAACTTGAGAATATTTACAAAGGTGATGTAAAGGTTCAGCAAGCTAAGTTGTAGACTTTTAGAAGGAAATTTGAAAGTTTAAAGATGGAAGAAGAAGATATATCAAGTTATCTTTTGCGAGTTGATCAAATCATAAATCAAATTCAAGGTCTTGGAGAAACATTGGATGAGTCAACGATGGTGAAAAATGTTTTGAGATATCTACCAATGAGATATGATGCAAAGGTTTTGGAAATCAAGGAGATGATAAATTTAGCCAAGCTAAGGATGGATGAGCTTCATGGTATTCTCATGGCATATGAGATGTAGACAGAACAAGATAAACCCTCAAAGAGAGAAGCAAATTTCAAGACATCAAAGAAGGAGAAAGCTAAGATTCAAGAATCAAGTGATAGTTCCAGTGATGATGAAGATGACAATGGAGCACTTTTCATTCACAAGCCAAAAAGAGGAATAGGTAAATATCATGGAAAATTACCTTTTAAATGTTTTAATTGTGGAAAGATTGGACATTTTTTAGCTAGATTCCCAAATAAGGTTAATGGTGATGAAGAAGAAAATCCTACATACAAGAAGAATTTCAAAGGCAAATCTAAGAAGGGATTCGAGAAGAAGAGCCTATATTCTAAGGATCCTAGCTCAGTTGAATATAGTGGAGTCAGTGATTCAGAAGAAGAAGAGATTCTATTCATGGCCATACATGAAAATGATGAAGAAGAAGAAGAGGAGGAAGCTAAAGTGAATATGGAAGGAGAGCTCATTTGTGCTTTAGAAGAGTTAGAAGCTGTTCAGAAGAAGAATCGAAGATTAAAGTGCCAGATCAAGAAAAATGAACAAGAGTCAAAGGAAATAATTGAAGATCTACAATCATACTTTGAAGAAGCCAAAAAGAATGAAGAAGACCTCACAACACAGTTGGAAATAGCAAGAAAAGAATGTCAAAGGTATGTTATTGAAATTGCCTCTTTAAAAGAAGATATTAAGAAAGCAGTCAGTGATTCAAAATTTGAAGATAGCACTAACATGCTGAATAAGATTTTGGAAAGTCAAAAAACAAATTCAATAAGACAGGGATTGGATTTGAAAAGAAAAATAGCTATGCTGAAGCTCTTACAAAAGAGGAAACAAAAAGGGGAGAAGTGAAAAATACAAAGGACATTTCAAATAGAGAAGGCTGGAGAGAACAAAGCTACAAAAGACAATCAGGTCAGAGATATATAGACATGTCTTATTTTTATGGCTATTTTTTTATTGTAATGGATATGGTCACAAGAAATTAGAATGTAGAAAAAGAGCTAACAATTTTAGAAATAAGGAGAAGGAAAGTCAAGGAGAGTCAAGCAGAAGCCACAACTCTTTTGCTCCTCTATCAAGCTTTGATGAAGAGACCATAGTATGCTACAAGTGCAACAACTTCAGACACATAGCTCAATATTTTAGAAGTGTGTTTGAGTCAGTCAAGAAAGATCAGAGTTTCAAAGCTCCATTCATCAAGAAGAAGGATCAGAGTTTCAAAGCTCCATTCATCAGGGAGAAGGTTCAGACATGTTCATGGCAGAAGAAATAACCTAAAGATTCTATGATGGTTCAGAGAGCCCTGCATGTAAGAGGTAAAGATCAGCCATGGTTAATTGATAGTAGATGTTCAAGGCATATAATAGGAGATAAAAGAAAATTCATATCTCTAAAGAAGATCAATGGTGGTATAATGAGATTCAGAGATAAAACCACTGCCAAGATAGTCAAAAAAGGTACTCTGAGTTTGGATTATGGTAGAACTAAGACTAAGAATGTTTCATATGTAAAAAGTCTTAAGCATAATCTATTGAGTGTTAGTCAAATATGTGATTAAGGATATACATTAAGGTTTTATGCCGAAGGTTTTGAGATTAGAAGAAAATATTCAAATGAGTTGATTGCAGATGCTCAAAGGACAAGGAACAATGTATATGTATTGTCAGATATCTTCTCAAAGGCATGATAAAAGGACACATTCAAAGATCTATGAGAGGAGTTGGGAGTATTTTATATTACTTCCTGCCATTGATGTTCAGCATCAATTGAGGGGGAGCTAAGTGTTAGCTCCAGGTAGGCCCTTTTCCATTGATGTCAAAGGGGGAGAATAATAGGTACAGGTATAGGTGCAAAAATAGGTACAAGGAATAGGTATAAGTTGCTACAGTAAGGGGGAGTTACTGAATGTTTTCAGATGACAGGATGTGCAAGTGACAGGATATGACAGTTTCAAGATTGAGGTTTCCATCAATGACAAAGGGGGAGATTGTTGGAAATATTGTCATTGATGTCAAAGGTCTATTATTATTGGTGATAAAGGCCCCATTGTATTTAATGTTGTTTGTAATAAATATATATTGGCTAATGTGAGTTAATATTTATTTAATATTAATGAATATATTTTTGGTTGCATATGAGACAAAAGAAAGGCCCATGAAGAAGTCAAAGAGCCATGGGATAAAGACAAAATAAGGATGGGACGCATTTTCCCATGAAGAGTCATCTTGGGAAATTCCAAGAGTCACCAAGTGAAGATAAAAGAGGAAGGGCACAATTTCTCATGAAGGGACACTATAAGGAATACAAAAAGTCATTAAGATGAGGACAAAAGATGGAAGGACAATTTTGGTCATGAAGGGTCACCACATGACTTTTCAAAGGAAAGAATATGAAGGGTCATACAAGTTTGGCGCCATTTTCCATGAGGATTGAAGGGTCACAAAGGGGGAAGGCCAAAGGTCATTTGGAAAGCTATAAATAAAGGCTTAAGAAGCCATTTGTAATATGAGAGATAGAGGTTGATTTGATATTTTAATATCTAGCTTAGAAGAGCAATTGTGAGAGATGAATATGATTTGTATTTGTTATATCTAGCTTAGAAGAGTAAAGGTGAGAGAGAGGAAAGAGATGTTGTATTGATCTATCATTTGTTGAGATAACAACATTGAGAGATAGGTGTGTGGTATACACAAAGGGGTTGGTGCCCCTGTGGGTTGGTATTCGGCAAAGGGGTTGGTGTTCCTGTGGGTTGGTGCTCATGAATTATTGCTGGGTTGGTGCCCGGCAAAGGGGTTGGTGATCTTGTGGGTTGGTGCTCACGAATAGTAGCTGGGTTGGTGCTCGACAAAGGGGGTGGTGTTTTTATGGGTTAGTACTCATGAATAGTTGCTGGGTTGGTGCTCAACAAAGGGGTTGGTGCTCCTGCAAGTTTGGCTTGTGAATATTGTTTGGGTTGGTGCTCATTCATATACTTGAGATTGTTCTATGTGGTTTTTCCCACATTATATCTGGTGTCTCTCTTTATCTTGTGTGGTGTTTATTGTTTGAGTTTTATTACATATCTTGAATGTTTGATTAAGTGGAATTTGGTTAAGAAAAATATGTATAAGATATATGATATACTGATTCACCCACCCTCTCAGTATATCTTGTGCTTAACAAACATATGAACCTAATAACATAATAGTTGATTAGTAACTAGTTAATTTTGTTTACTTACTCTACTTTTTGTAATATTATTGTACATGATATTAGATAATCATAAGAATTATTTTTAGAGAGCTTTTGTCTCATACTGGTAGAAAAATAGTCTACACAGGGAAGTTGAATAATATTCATGCAAGGTGAATGAATATCCATTTTGTGGCTATATTTTAATTTTTCTTCATTTGATAAAAGTAAATATAAATTTGCTTTGCACCAAATTATCATTTTTTGTCATCCCATTATTCTTGGACTAACATTGGTATCATAACACATGCTTTGGAATCATTGTTTTCCTTCATTCATCTTCATTGACGTAAATGTATTTTCAGCCAATAGAATTTATTAAAAATTCAATTTTAATCCATTCCTCCTTGTTTAAAGTTGAATTGATCTAAATATTAGGTGTGGCACTTTATTAGTCATTAGAAGTCTAACTTTGGACTACACATTATGATGTAGAGATACATGAGAAAATCCTTTTAATCACCTTTTCTTGCTTTATTTTTGTTCAACTTTGGTCTCAACTTGCAAATGCTATGGTTTGTTAATAAGGTTCAATCTTCATTCTATAGTCTTATTTCTTCATAAGGCTTGATAACATCCTCTTTATTGAATGATATTATTTCTAGGCTCATTTTATTCCTTCTCTTTCTGTCAATAGAACCTTCTTAAACACCTCAGTCATCCAAATAACTCATTCCATTCATTATCCTCATCACCTTCCATTTAGTCATTAACTAGCTTCTCATTAGTTGATAACTTATGGTTAAAAATACCAAATATTATCTTCAGATTAATGTAGACAATATGATATCATGGATTATATTTCATTATCATATTACACTTATGTTAATCTCCTTAAACCAGACTTGCACTCTCCATTCTTCACTTACACCCCTTAACCTCAACAGTGACCCTATCTCCTTGTAGCTTTTTTTTTACAATTTCCCTTGGTTAGAAAAATATGCATGTCATATTTAACATATAATCCCATATTTTGGAAACTTATATCTCCTTAAATTCCCACGTGATGTTTCATCCCTTAACTCTTAGTTTAGATACCCTTTCCTTTGTAAGCTCCTAACCAATTAGGCCTATTAGCCCTCATTACACTTGGCCAGTCATCAAATCCATGATAGACCATACACTATCAGAATGAAACCTCTTGAATAATTTTACTCATGTAAAAATACACCTTATTACAAAGTTTTGGAAAATTCCCATGGTTGGATAGAAGTTATAGGGTTTTTAGTTTTCAAACCCTAGTTGGTTGACTATGTAGGCTGCGAAGGGTCTAAAAACCATATATTTGGTTTTAAGTCACTTAAAATCATTCTAATACTTTAATAAGTTATTTTTATGCATTTTTCACCTCTCCAAAATCTTAGGGTTTTTATTCAATTTAGTTATGCTTATAATAAGTGAAAACTCATAATATTGTGTCCTTTAAAATGATTGTTTAAGACTATGTAAGATGATAGCAATTTGTTTGCCTTTAAAGACGTTCCAAAATTCAAAAGGTTATTATCAAGAATTTATTATAATTTATCTCACACATATGCTTAACTAACTTCATTCCCCTTCACTTCTTTAAACACATACCTTCCTTCTTTAACATATGATTGATAAAAAAAAGGGTTATACTTGTACCAACAGGGTTTACCTTCAGGTTGACTATGCATCATATAATTACCATTAGAATGTTAATTAATGCCATATAATATATCATTCTAAAAATATAATCTTACCACACACCATCCCAATTATAACTATGTTCTTCTTTATACATAGACTTCAATAAACAACAAGACATTACCTTCATTCTCGACAATTATAGGCATATAATAAGGTATATGGACAAAGATGTCCTTTTACTAACTTTATCCACTATAAATTACTTGTTTAAATAACCATGAGGTATTGCCTGATTCAAACACCTTTAGGGTTAATTTTCCACAAAGTTCCTTCCTTGTCAAGCCTAAAAAACTCACCAAATCATCTTCTATTTGACTGTAACCATACATTATTTATGTTAGAACTATAACAACACAAAATGTGATATGATCATGGCCTCAAGGGAATTTTAATGGAAAAATAAAAATTAATATAAATATAATACCATTCTAGGAAGCATATAAATACAAAATAATTCCTTTTTTATTCATTTGGATCATCAAACATTACATATTTAGTCCATTCATGGACTCTGTCAATTTTCTTGAGGACTATAAAAAATTATTTTCTTGGTTTATTATCCTCGCCATATAATATATATATCTCTCTCTCCTCATACTCTCATCACCTCTCTTAAAACTACCATTCTCCTCCATATCTATGTTGGTTGTGGTACTTGCAAAACAAGGCTCTCTTACATGACCAACTTCAATGTAAGGATGGTAGTTACTCTTTTAACATGATTGTTGAATTCCGCCACCTTAATGACTTAGACATATTATGATTTTAAAAACACCATTTACATGATTCCTTTGACCCTTGAACCAATATTATCTCTCCTTTTCACGTTTTACCATGCTTATGGTCCTTCTAGGCTTAGTCTAGGATTTGAATTTTCAAATTTACACTTTTAGAGGGAAAAGTCCAATACACTCCAAACACACTCTTGATGACTAAAAATGACTTATAAAGACACAAATGGAACCTAAAGGATCCTTCACACACTTTTTCATTCCAAAATTGATAAACTATGACTCCTGACTGCATATGACTTTTCAACAACACAAAAATGATGTTTGTATGCTTGATGCTCCTACATCATACTCCCTAGGAGGGAGAAAATTGAATGTTAACTTTTCATTTATTGCCTTTCAATTAATTATTTGAGGATATTACATTCTCACCTTACTTCTCCTCCTCCTTTATTTCTCCTTTCTCTTCATTAGGCTCTTGTATTTTTGCTTCTTTGCCTTGTCTATTCTCCTTGTCAACTCTTCCTCTATGTCTATGAGGTGTATAAATTGTTGCAAGTATTTGTTTTCTACATGTTATACCTTTTCCAAGACAATTTTTCCTTCATCATACTCTGATTTTAACCAATGGTTCTCACTTTTAATTATTACTCTTGTTTTATGGCTGCCTTCTTCATTAATTTCACTTGCATCTTGCTTCTTTAGGTATCTTTGCTCTCTGGCAATGCTAATTCCTTATTCCTTGTGCTCTAATGGTCTCATAGGCATGAAAAACTATGTCAATTTTTCAAAAAGACTTTCTTTTTTTGCCTCTTCATTCCAATCCTCCATCTCTTGATGTGTTTTCACACAACCTTGTTCATCTTGCAAAGATAACTTCTTGTTCAATTATCCTTCATCATGGTACAAGATGGTTTTTCAACTTCTTGTCTTTCCATCATCATGTAAATAAATTATCAACTCAGATATAACTTTTCCCATGGAATATATTACCTTGTTATCTTTCTCATGTTTTAATTTCTTGTTTGATAGTGTACTTGCTTGTGGCTTTTCTTGCATAAATCCTTGTGCTTCACTATGCTACTCCATTCTTGATTCTTATTTGAGATCATTCATGAGATTATCTTGTTGTTATTCACCTTCTTTCAGCCCTTTCAATGGAATAAAAATTAATTACATAACCTTCAATTACTCCTCCAACATGAGAGAATCAATCTCTCCACAATCTTCATCAAATTTTGGACCATATTGTTCTTCATCGTCTTGGGCATCTTGATCCATAACCTGTCCTTGGATTCTCTCTCTCAAGAGAGTCAAATATATCTCCTTATTTTTTTTCTCATCAATTTTTTTAAGCACTCTATGAGGTGCTTCATATTCATCTTGCCTTTTCACAAGCCTATCCATCAATGCTATTATTTATATATACAAAGTATCTTCAGTATTTGAATCATCTTCATATACATCATCAAAAATAACATTAGAAATCAAACCTTGAGAAATCTTAGCCTCTTCATATTTATCATCTTGATTACTTAGCTGCAACATCATCTCTTTGTCCTCATTTACTTCCATCATGTCTGCTTGATTTCAGAGTTTGCAACTTTCCTCTTCCTTTATGCTCTCTTGTGTACCTATAAGACTATCCTTTTGCACCTTTTATATGTTCTTCACAACCAATTTTTTTCCTTTCCCATGCTTAGAATGAATTTTGCTTCTTGTTTCATCTTGTTCATACTTCTTGGCTTGATATCCTATTATGATATCTTGATGTAACCTACCCTTTGCTCTTTGCCTCCATGTTTGCTCTTGTCTTTCACTTATATTATTGCCTTGCATGACCTCTTGCTTGAGGTTATCCTTCTTCTTCTCACCAACTAATTGCTTGAGCCACTTAGGTACCACATACCCATGTTCTTGTACCATCTTTGGGGGTTGTACTTTACTTTTTATCTTGCCAACCTATATATTATCACTTTTTTTTATAAAATTCACAATCATAATAAATGCTTAAGCATTAATTTATCTCCATATAGGATTGATTCAAGCTCATCTTCTCTCTCATGTCTTCATGGTTAGCTTCTTCTCTTACTTTAGCTGTAGTGCTTGTCAAATCATCATAAAATTCCACTTCCATCTCATCTTTAACATGCTGAGATTCTTCAATCTTCACCATTTTGATTATACAACCTATCCTCTTTCCTTATCTTCTTCATTTGTATTGATGGGTGATGTACTAGACCCATTCTTCATATAACTTAAGGTCTCATTCTTGACCTTCATCAAAATTTTCTACATACCTTCATACACATACTCAAAGGAAATATTAGAATATAAAATAAGAGACCATATAGTCTCCATGAATGCCTCTCACATAAACATTCTCCTCTTCTTCTTGTCTCCTCCCTCAAGTGCTTCTCTTAGCACTTCTCTCTCCTTGTTCTCCTCAATGAGAATTATTTTATCAACTTATTTGTCATGTTATTATCTTTTAAATTCTTCACCCTTAAAACCTCTATGAGTTTTACCCTCTCTTTTATTATCTTTCCTCAAGGAATTCATTTCATGCCTTCTCTCTCTCATAAGTAGCTCTATGGGTCACTTCAGCTTCTTCTTCATATTACATCCAAGACATTGGCTTCCTTGATCTTTCATGAGCTTCACCATAAGATCTATCTTCTCAAAACTTTGTCCCAACTCTCTTATTATCTCTTTCACTTCTTGTACATCCATCTTCTCCCTTTTCATTCAATATACAGGCCTTACCTAGACCTATCTCTTAAAAAGCTTCCTACTAAGATTTTATGTATTCTTCTCTTCCTTTAGTCCTTTATCTAGGACTTCTCTAATCTCCCTTGACTCTCTCTTGGAGTCTTCCTCTTCTTTCTCTCTTGAGCTTCAATGTTGTCTTCACTCTACCTTCTCTATACCTCTCTTGACTAACTTTAAGTCCTTATCATTGGAATTAGGGAATTTAAATTCTCTTCTTATAAATATTAAATTTATCTATTCTGAACACAATATGTCATACCTAAACCATAATCTTTTCCCACAATACCCTGCAATGTTACCTCATGCAATCCTCATAACATTCTTGACAATCTCACATTAACAATCTTTAACAACTAACTCAAAATAGAATGAAAATAAGAGATAACTTGGATATGATACCAAATTATGCATAGGTACATGATAAGATCCTTTTAATCACCTTTTCTATCTCTATTTTTTTTATCACTTTTGGTCTCAACTTGCAAATGCTATGCTTTGTTCATAAGGTTCAATCTTCAATCTTCACTCTATAGTCTTATTTCTTCATAAGGTTTGATAACATCCTATTTCTTGAATGATATTGTTTCTAGGATCCTTTAAGTCCTTCCTCTCTATCAATATACCCTTCCTAAACACCTCATTCATCCAAACAACTCATTCCATTCATTCTCCTCATCACCTTCCATTTAGTCATTCACTAGCTTCTCATTAGTTGATAACTTAAGGTTCAAAATACCAAATATTGTATTAGGCATCATGAAGACAATATGATATCATGAATGATATTTAATGATCATATTAAAATTTTATTAACTACCTTAAACCACTCTTTCACTATCCATTATCCACTTACACCCCTTAACCTCAATAGTGACCCTATCTCCTTGTAGCCTTTTTTTCACAATTTCCCTTGGTTATAATAATATGAAAGGTTTATTTAACATATAAGACCATATTTGGGAACCATATATCTCCTTATAGGTCAAATTTAAGTTTCATCCCTTAACTCTTAGTTTAGACACCCTTTCCTTTGTAAGCTCCTAGCTAATTAGGCCTATTAGCCTTCATTACACTTGTCTAGTCATTAAATCCATACTAGAACATACAATATCAGACTAAAACCTCTTGAATAAGTTTTATCATGGTAAAATAAAATTTATTACAAATTTTTATAAAATTTACATAATTAGAATAAAAGTTATAGGGTTTTCAGTTTTCAAACCCTACTTGGTTGACTATGTAGGCTGAGAAGGGTCTAAAAACCATATCTTTGGTTTTAATTCACTTAAAATAATTGTGAAACCTTCACAAGGTCTGTATATTAATTTTTAACCTCTCCAAATATTTTAGGGTTATTATTCAATTTGATTATGCTTATAATAAGTGAAAACTCAAAATATTGTGTCATTTTAAATGACTATGTAAGACTATGTAAGATGTTAGCAGTCTGTTTGCCTTCAAAGACATTATAAAATTCAAAAGGTTATTATCAAGAATTTATTATCCTTTATCTCACAAAAATACTTAACTAACTTCATGCCCCTTCACTTATTTAAGCCTATACATTCCTTCTTTAACATATGACTGAGTAAAAATAGGGGTTCTGCTTGTGCCAACAGGGTTTACCTTTAGGTTGAATATGCATCATATAATTACCATTAAAATTTGAATTAATATCATCTAATATATTATTATATCAAATATAATCTTATCACACACCATCCTAAATATAACCATGCTCTTCTTTATACACAGACTTCAAGAAACAACAAGCCATTACCTTCATTCTTGAAAGGTATAGGTGTATAACATGGTATATGGAAATAGATGTCCTTTTACTAATTTTATCCAATATAAAGTAATTATTTCAATAACCATGATGTATTACCTGATTAAAACACCTTTAGGGTCAACCTTCCATAGAGTTCCTTCCTTGTCAAACCTAAGAAACTTAGCAAATCATCTGTTATTTGATTGTACCATACATTATTTATGTCAGACCTATAACAACACAAAATGTGATATGATAATGGACTCAAGGTAATTTTTATGGAAAAATATGACTTAAGATAAATCCAATACCATTATAGGAAGCATATACATATATAATAATTTCGTATTTATTCATTTGGATAATCAAATACTACACATTCAATCCAATCATGGACTCTGTCAACTTTGTTAAGGAGTATACAAATTTATTTTATTGGTTTCTTATCATCACCCTTAGAGATATCTATCCTCCTAATCTCATAAAATCTCTTAAAAATACTGTTATCCTCCATATCTATGTTGGTTGTGGTAGTTACAAAACAAGGCTATCTTACATGACCAACTTCAATGTAAGGATGGTAGTTACTCTTTTAACATGATTCTTGAATTCCACCACCTTAATGACTTAGAAATATTATGTATTAAGAACATTTACATGACTAATTTTACCCTTGAACCAATATTCTATCAGCCATTCACGTTATACCATGGTTATGGTCCTTCTAGGCTTAGTCTAGGATTTGAATTTTCAAATTTACACTTTTGGAGGGAAAACTCCAATACACTCCTGATGACTCAAAATGACATATAAAGACACAAATAGACCATAAAGGATCCTTCACACAAATTTTCATTCCAAAATTGATCAATTATGACTCATAACTACAAATGACTTTTCAATAACACAAAAATGATGTTTGTATGCTTGATGCTCCTGCATCACACCACTATTGGGCATGACATTTTTATAGAATTTTAGAACTAATGAAGTGGTACAACCTAAGAGTGACTATTTTTACATGATTTTCAATAAATAACTACTGCATGGCCATTCATTTGGTGGTGTCTTTATTGAAAGTGGCACTTCATCTATTTATTGGTTGCATTGGAAGTATTAAAGATTGCATGTGGCATTTCACTATGACTAGGTTTTGTTTTATTTGAACAAGTTTCAACAAATGAAGTGGCACATTGGTTGTTTCATACATACATGTTATTTATAAGAATCCATCCAAACTGTTATAGGCTATTTTTGAATACACTTTGTCTTAATTTGGCTACATCTAACCACATTGGATTGTGTTTCACTGGTTCACAGAATAATTTGTTTGAAGGTTACATTTTTTTTCACATATTTATGGCATGCCAAGCTAATATCAACTAATTTTGTTATGAATATGACACCATTTTCAATTAAAATCATGTGGAAGGTGTAAAATCTAATCTATAAGTTCAATTTTTTTAAACTTCTATACTTTGTTTTCAATTAAAAGCATAAACAATTATTAGAGTAATTTTCAAAATAGGAGGGTTTCATTATTTTTAACTTATTAAAAATAATAAATAAGTCATTTAAAAAAAAAAAAAAAAATTACCAAAAGCAATTTCCCTTTTAAAATTCAAGTAAATTTTGAAAACAAACTAATTTTTAAAAGTTTAAATGAATCACAACATTCAATATTAATGACGCCTCTAGTTTGTTTTTATAAGTAATGTCATCATGATATAACTACTACACTTATAGAATAATCTAGTTGTAACAACAATGTTTGTGGCATAATCACAATAAATTGCTAGGGAGAAATAAGGAAAATTTTTATTTTCTCATTCTCTTCATTACCCATTCATGACTATTGCTAGACTTAAATCCAAAAAACAAGAATACTCAGAGTATATAGGGCTATTATACCCATGTATGAGGACTTATTTGTTGGTAATATAGAATGCAGAGCAATATTAATGAAATAAATATATAAATAAACTATAAAAAATAAAACACAAGAGAGACATAGATTTAACATGGTTCACCCAAAATGGGCTATTTCCACACAGAAACAACCATTTCTTCTCTTATTCAATCCAACAAATGAAGGGATAAACCTACAATACATCCACTACAATCTCCTCTTCACTCACACATAGTGTGCCACCATGATTCTAATGCCCTCATATCAAAGGAGGGTTACATATTAGGGCAAAAATGTACCAACCTAATTTTTATTATTAGATCTATGACCTAATAGAGAATGGTCTAAATTTACTACAAAATTACAATATTTTATAATGCATTTTGCACAAAATTTTGCTTTGAGGATGTTGTCCTCAAACCCCTACTAGGGGGGATCCAAAGTAGGTTGTTGCCCTCCTAAAGCCCCATGGAGACCTTAGTTGGTGGGTATTTCCCCCCCCACACCCCTATCAAAAAATGGGAATTATAATCAGATTAGGCTCAACCATCCAACAATCTTCCACTTAGAGACTAATTGTTGTAACTCCATCCCTAAAAATCTTCCTTGGACTTTTATTTAAAATTTAACCCTAGCATGTTTCTCATCTTCTTTGTTATCCCTAAATACCTATTGAATATGAACAAATATCCAACTTCTCCTTTGTGACTACCTTTGTTACCATTTCTTCATGATTTTGACTCCTATGGATCTTTTCCAACTTCAGTTGACCATCTTCTAAGATTGAATGAATGAAGTGATATTTGAGTTATATATATTTGGTTCTTGAGTGGAATGCTATGTTATTTTCTAAATGAATCACACTCTAGCTATCACTATACAACCTAAAATATTCTTGCTTCTACCTCAACTCTTCTATGAATTGTTGCATCCATATCATCTCCTTGCTACTTTTATAGCTACAACATATTCGCCTTTGTAGTTGATAAAGCAACTATATTTTACAATTTTAAAATCCAACTAAGCATTATGTCACCAATAGTGAATACATAACCTATGGTACTCCTCCTACCATCTAAATCTCTAGCCATGTCTGCATCAACATATCTTTGTAAGTTAACATTTGACCCTTTGTAGCATAACTATCTATCAATAGTCCTTATCAAGTACCTAAGAATCCACTTGACTGAATCCCAGTACTCCTTCCCTATATTATTCATAAACCTACTAATAATTCCCGATGTATGCATAGTGTTTGGTCTCGTGCACACCATAACATACATTAAAATTCTAACTGCTGATGCATAGGGAACTTTGGACATGTAATTGATTTATTCTTGCATTTTAGGACATTATTACCTGCTTAATTTGAAGTGCCCTCCCAAATGTGTACTCATTGGTTTTACATCTTACATATTGAACCTAAATAACACCTTCTTGATGTACTCTTCTTGAAATAATGTCAATTTTCTATTTTTCCTGTCTCTTGTTATTCTCATACGAATGATTTGCTTTGGAACACCCAAATCATTCATTACAAATGAATTTGCTAGTTTTATTTTGAGCTCATTTATATCATGCATGTTAGACCCTATAAAAAGCATGTCATCTACATACAATAATAATATAATATAGATGACATTATCTAATCTCTTAAAATAAACATAGTGGTCAAAATGACATCTACTATAAACTTATTCTATCATAAATATGTCAAATTTTAAATACCACTACCTTGGAGGTTGCTTTAGGCTATACAAAATCTTCTTCAACCTACACACCATTTTATCCTTACCTTTTACTTTGTATCCCAATGGCTGCTCTATATTTCCTCCTCCAAGTCACCATGAAGGAATGCAGTCTTCACATCTAACTGTTCAAGGTGAAAATATATTACTACTACTACCAAACTTAAAATAGTTCTTATGGAAGTCATTTTAACAACTAGAGAAAATATTTCATCACAATATATACCTTCCATTTGTGCAAACCCCTTTACAACAAATCTGGCCTTGTACCTCCTTTTGCCTCAATCTTCTTCCTTCAACCTATAAACCCATTTATTCTACAATTCTCTTTTACCTATAGGCAATTGAACCAAATCCCAAGTTTGGTTATGTACCAAGGAGTCCATCTCTTCTTTCATGCCTTGCTACCACTTCTTTATAGTTTTTACATGTATTGTTTCTTCATAGCTTTCTGGCTCACCACCATCAGTCAATACTAAATAATAAAGTGAATGAGAGTATTGCTTAAGGAGTCTTATTACTTTGGTAGATCTTCTAACCACACTTTCAAGTGTTTGAGGTACTTTTTGTTATTGTATTTGTTGCACATTCTATTTTTTTAGCACTTTTAGAATTTGATTTCTAGTGATTTCATCAAGTATTGCATAGCATGTATTTGGCTTTTCTTTTTTCTTTCCCTACAACTAATCTTTGTACATGACCTTCTCATTAAAGATCACATCTCTACTCTTAATGATTTTGTGATTTTTAAATTCCCATAAACGGTAACCAAAATCATTAACTCCATATCCAATAAAATTACATTGATTGGATTTCATTCAAGCTTGGTTCTATTTTCTTTATCAATATGGATAAATGCTTCACAATTGAAATTATTTAAAAAGGAATAATATACCTTTTTACCTATCCATTCTTTCTCTGGAATGCCACCATCCAAAGGACTTAGAGGCCCTTTGTTTATTATGTAAATAATAGTATCCATAGCATTTTCCTAAAACTATAAAGGAAACCCTACATATAATGTCATGCTCCTTACATGCTCCATGATTATTCTATTCATCCTTTCTGACATGCCATTTTGTTGTGGTGTTCTTGGAACCATCTTCTCTTTATGAATCCCATGAGATGAATAGTAATTGTCAAAATATTTACTATAGTATTCACCTCTATTGTTTTATTTGGCACACTTTAACATATTTCCTATCTTATTTTCAACCAAAGCTTTCCATATCTTAAAAGTATAAAAAATACCATATTTTTTTCATATGCAGTAAACCCAAGTTTTTATAATTGCATCATCAATAAAAGTAACATAATAAGAATATCCACCAAGGGACGACACTTGAGTTGGTCCTCATACATATGTATGCACAAGCTCTAACTTTTCATCCTTTTTTATCTTCCCGACTTTGAGAAATCTGACTCTCTTCTATTTTCCATACACATAGTGTTCACATAAATCCAAATACACCTTCTTCAAATCTAGCAACAAATTCTTTGAGGGGAGAACTTGCATCCCCTTCTCACTCATGTGCTCAAGTATATGGTGCCATAATTTTGTATCCACTTCTGTAGAAGCTAAAGCAATAGAAGAGTCAAAATTACCATTAGATAAATATACTATACCTACCTTCTCTCCTTTTGCTATTACCATTGATATTTTAATGACCTTTCATGAATTTTTTACAAATGTAATTATGTAGCCCTCACTTCTCAACTACCTTGCTGAATTTTTTTTTTCAACTTAGGAACATGCCTCACCCATTTCAGAAACCATTTATTTCCATTATATAATTTTATTTGTATCTTACCCTTTCAAAAAAAATTATAGGGTTCACCATCACCCAAATAAACCTATCCAAAATCACCTTGAACATAATCTTGAAAATATTTCCTATGGGGTGTAACATGAAATGAAGCCCCTAAATCTAACACCCAAGAATCATTAATATTATCTAAATAAAGGATTAAAGCATCTTGTCACACATCTCCTACTACATTTTCTTCTTGATTTTTATCTTGTTGTCCATCTCCTTGATTTCCTTTTCAAAACCAACAATCTTTCTTAAGGTTTCCTTTCTTCCCATAAATCTAGCACATCAATGTTCCTCTAGATTTAGATCTTCCCTTCTTAGACTTTCCATGATTCCCTAGGCCCTTTCCTCTATCCTTTTTTCTTCCCCTATTCTCCATAGTCAAATCATTATCTGATGTCTCACATGTGTTTTTCCATCACATTTCCTTGCTAATAATAATGCCAATAACATCATCAAACTTTAAAATGTTTTAACTAGAGATAGAATCACTCACAACCATGACCAAGCCATTATAGTTTTCTAGCAATGAGCATAGAATCAAATAGCCCTAACCTCATCATCAATGTTTACTCCTATAGATCTTAACTAATTTGTGACCATGTTAGATTGATTTAAATGATCAACAACAAACCTACCTTATGACATCTCCATATTAAATAAATGCATCATAAGAAATACGTTATTGGAGGCTAGGGGTTTTTCATACACTCTATTCGATTCCTTCATCACATCCATTGATGTCTTTTATTTTGAAATATTGAAGGCCACCATTGCTTCCAAGCATAATCATATTGTTCCTAGTGCCTTTCTATCAAGAAAATCCCAATATTTATCCTTCATACTCATCGGCTTCTTTGCTATTCTAGCCAATGGTAAGAAAATATCCTTCTAGTATAGATAGTCTTCCATTTGAATTTATCATATCTAGTAGTTTTAGAAGTTGAACTTATCAACCTTAACTTGCCTTCTTCTGCTATTGCTCCCACTCAAACTAGGAACCCTCTTTTCCAATAAAATTATCTGCCAAATAAATTTTGGCTCTGACACGAATTATTAGAAATATAGAATGCAAAGCAATATTAATGAAATAAAGATGAAAATAAAATGCATAAAATACAACACAAGAGAGACATAGTTTTTACGTGATTCACCCAAAATGGGTTACATCCACACAGATATAACCAGTTCTTCTCTTATTCAGTCTAAGAAATGAAGGGATAAACTTGTAATGCATCCATTGTAATCTCCTCTTCACTTATACATAGTGTGCTGATATGATTTCAATGCCCTCATATCAAAGGAGGGTTACATATCATGGCAAAAAATCATCAATATAATTTATATCATTAAATCTATGACCTAATAGTGAATGGTCTAGATTTACTATGAAATTATAACATTTTACAATGTATTTTTCACAAAATTTTTCTTTGGGGGTGCTACCTCCAAAACCCCACTAGGGGGGATCCATAGTAGGTGGCCTCCCCCTAGACTCCCATGATGACCTGAGTGGATGGGTCTTGCCCCCTCACACCCCCCCTGTCAGGAATTGGGCATTATAAGAAGATCAGGTTCCACCATCCAACATTATTACTAAGGTAGTGTTGTAAATACAACTAATCTTTTTCACATACTACTTAGGTACCATGTGTCATTATGCTCTTACATTATTTAACATCCCTTTCACTTATAGCTTGATAAATAAAAAGGATGAGCTTCTTCCATGTACCACTACATATATAATAATGGAGACCATATATAGAGGTTTGGTATACTAGTCAGGTGGTATAAATAAAAGGTAACTTTTTTGGAGTGATAAGGAAACATTCCATCTCCTTAAATAACTTAAATGCATTCAATAAAAAAATATTATTAACACAACACTAAATGGGAAGGACACCTAGTTAGAATGGTCAATATAGGTGAAGATTGCACTAATATCAAATGAATTGTGGTTCAAAATTTGTGATGGGGAAGTACAACCTATTGAACCTAAGGAAGCAAAGGAGATACCATTCTAGAACACAAGAATTCAAAAGCATTGACCTTGATGTGGGCCTCAATTGATAGTGATGTTTTTTGTCACATATAATGGTGAAACAATCCTTAATAGTCACTTCAAAAATTTATTGACTTATATGATTCTCACTTAGAATTGGATTTCATACAATTATAGTTTAAAATTTTCAATCTCGAGATAAAGAATGGTGATGTCATGAGTTTGGCTTCAAAAAATCTATGTTATCAAATATGATGTTGATTTTTCTAATATAAAATTTATGTATACATGACTACCTTTATTAAATCTCTTTTTCTTACATACTCAACCTAATTGGAGTCTTTGAAATCAATCAATTTGTTAAAGACTCACATTTGATTAAATAATTGAGAATATGGATGAAAGAGAAAATGCCCTTTGAAGAAAGACTGAGTCCACATGAGAAAACATTTTTTATGATAATCAAAAGGTTAATTCTTCCAAAAATATTGGAAATGATAGAGGTAAAGGAAAAAACAAAGGGTGAGCTGGAAAAGCTAGAAAAAATAATAGTCAACATTAGGAAAAGTAAAATGACAAACAACATTTTTTTGAAAATATTGTGAAAAAAGGGAGTCATGAGACCCATGAATGAAAAAATCATGGGATAAAATTAAATCTAATCATAAAAAAAAAATAAAAAATAAAAAAAGGATATAATCAGAACTAGATTCAACTCAGTTTTCAAGTGAATGTATGCTTTCTTTTAGATGAAGTAAATAATGCTTAGTGAGTTCAATTTGGGATAATGCTTGGGTTATAAACACTAGTGACACACAAAATATGACTTTTCAAAGGGAAATATTTTAGGATATTCATGAAGAAAATTTTAGTTCAATATATTTTTCAAATAAAATTTTATAGAACCTCAAGGCAAAGTTCAATTCACTGAGGATTCCAAACTTCATTCTTTGAAATGTGTTACACCTTAATAAATTGAAAATAAACTTGTTGTCTCTATTTATTATTCAAAAATAAGGATAATCCATTCATCTATATTATGGAGAGGTAAAGGTCATAATAAAATGTGATAATACAATTGTTTTGACTTGATATGGGGACGTAAACTTGCTAAAATATAGGGGTGAGCACTCAGTTCAAAGATTTTTTTCTAACCCCACTGAAGAAGGAATACAAACAAGTCTTATCTAGCATGAAAAATTTGTGCACACTCACTATGAAAACATTCACAATGTAAAATAATGGCATTATAGGCTTTCCAACACTGTCCAAAAATATTGAAAAGTGTGAAACTTGCCTTTAACCAAACATGAAAGGGAACCATTTCAAAGGTTAAAATGGAAAGTCAACATAAAATTGAATTTGGTGCACTCTAATTTGTATTATCTTCCAAAATTTTCCACTTGTGGTCATAGATACTTCATTTTTATCATTAATCACCACAATTTAATGACACGGATCTATTTTCTAAAGAAAAAAACAAAAGCCTTCGAAACTTTTCAAAAGTTTCTAACAATGGTTGAAAAAGAAGCCTAATCCTATATTGGGACATTCATAAATAAAAATGGTAGTGAATTCATGTCGAAGGTGTTTGAAACATATCTAAAAAAAAAAGGGATTAAACATCATCTCATAGTCCCTTACACTCCTCAACAAAATGGATTTGTTAAGTAGATGAATAGAATTATCATGAACATGGTTCGAGTAATGTTGTATTTAAAATGGGAAATTTTACATTTCTAGATAGAAGCATCTCAAACAATAGTGTATATCCAAATAGGTCATCATCAACATCCATTTAAATGAAGACTTCATATGAATTCTGGTGTAGACATCTCCCTTTAGTACAAAATCTTCATATTTTTGGATCCACTTGCTATGCATTGATTCCAAGGAGAAAAGGATTAAATTAGACCAAAAGAGTCATAAATGGATCATTTTTTTGGATACTTGAATCCCTCAAAGGCATTCAAGCTATTTGATGATAATAACAATAAATTTATCATCACAAGAGATGTTGTCTTTTTTTAAACTTCAAAAGACAAAATAACCATTATCTAACAATTAAATTGACTTAAGAAAGATGATAAATTTAATAATTTCAAAGATATTGATATGGAGCTTATAATCAATAAAGGGGGAACTTGTAATTGAGAAATAATTAAATATATATTGACTTTGATAATTGAAAATGACACTCCCCTTTGGAATAAAATGAAACTTCATCAGAAGGTGGTTTGATGCCCAAAAATTAAGGAACTTCAAATCAAGAAAATGAGGCATCAATGATTCCAAAGGTTAATAAAAATAAAATATACCAAAATGGGCTAAATAAACATTGAAATATGTTAGACCTGACGAGGTTGGAAAAACAAGCACTCTAAGTGAACATACAACTACACAACGATCAAACAAGTTATGAAATTCATGATAATATATAAAAGCTTACCTTAGGAAACCCTCCAAAATAAGATTCTAATGTTTCTTTTTAATTTAAACCTACTTCCTTCAAACAAGATGTAAAAATTGTTGCATGGAGAAAAGAAAATGAAGAGTGAGTATGATGCATTGGTAAAAAATAGAACTTGGGAATTGGTTGATCCTATAATTAGTTGTAAACCCTATTAAGCACGGGATATACTAAGAGGGGGGGGGGTGAATCAGTATATCATATATCTTATATAACTTTCCCTTTATCAAATTCCACTTAATCAAACATTCAAGATATGCAATAAAATTCAAACAATAAACATCACACAAGATAGAGAGAGACACCAGATATAACATGGAAACCCAATGTGGGAAAAACCACAGAGAACAATCTCAAGTATATTCATGAGAACAAACCCACAAGAGCACCATACCCCTTTGCCGAGCACCAACCCATAAGAGCTTCAAACCCCTTTGCTGAGCACCAACCCAACAACTATTCGTGAGCACCAACCCACAGGAGCACCAACCCCTTTGTCAAGCACCAACCCAAAAACAATTCGTGAGCACCAACCAATAGGGGCACCAAACCCTTTGTGTATACCACACACCTATCTCTCAATGTTGCTATCTCAACAAATGATAGTTCAATACAACATCTCTTTCCTCTCTCTCTCACCTTTGCTCTTCTAAGCTAGATATAACAAATACAAATCATATTCATCTCTCACAATTGCTCTTCTAAGCTAGATATTACAATATCAAATCAACCTCTCTCTTTCATATATACAAATGGCTTCTCAAGCCTTTATTTATAGCTTTCCAAATGAATTTTGGCCTTCCCCCTTTATGACCCTTCAAACCTCATGGAAAATGGTGCCAATCTTGGATGACCCTTCATATTCAGGCCTTTGAAAAGTCATGTGGTGACCCTTCATGACCAAAAACGTCCTTCCCACTTTTGTCCTTATTTTTGGTGACTTTTCGTATGCCTCAAAGTGTCCCTTCATGATAAATTGCGCCCTTACTCTTTTGTCTTCACTTGGTGACTCTTGGTATTCCCCAAGATGACTCTTCATGGGAAAATGCATCCCATCCTTATTTTGTCTTTACCCCATGGCTCTTCGACTTCTTCATGGTCCCTTATTTTGTCTCATATGCAACCAAAAATATATTTTTTAATAATAAATAAATATTAACTCACATTAGCCAAGATAAACAACATTAAATGCAATGGGGCCTTTGTCACCAATAATGCTAGACTTTTGACATCAATGACAATATTTCCAATAATCTCCCCCTTTGTCATTGATGGCAACCTCAATCCTGAAACTGCCACATCTTGTCACCTGCACATACTATCATCTGAAAACATACAGTAACTCCTCCTTACTGTAGCAACATGTACCTGTTCCCTATACCTATTTTTTGCACCTGTACCTGTACTTGTTATTCTCCCCCTTTGACATCAATGGAAAAGGGCCTACCTAGAGCTAACGCTTAGCTCCCCCTCAACTGATGTTGAACATCAATGGCAGGAAGTAATAAAAATTACTCCCAACTCCTCTTGTGTGTCTTTGAGAAGATATCTGATTAAAACATTACCTGTCCTTTTGAGAATCCACAATCAACTCATTTGAATATTTTCTTCTAATCTCACAACCTTTCGCATGAAACTTTAAGGTGTATCCTTGATCACATATTTGACTTACACTCAAAATATTATGCTTACAAAACATTCATAGCTTTGGTTCTACTAATATCCAAACTTAAAATACCTTTTTTGGCTATTCTGGCAGTGGTTTTATCTTTGAATTTCACTATACCACCATTGATCTTATTTAGAGATATGAACTTACTTTTATCACCTGTCATATGCCTCGAACATCCGCTATCAATTAACCATGGCTGATCTTTACCTCTTACATGCAGTGCTGTCTAAACCATCATAGAATCTTTAGGTTGTTTCTTCTGCCATGAACATGTCTGAACCTTCTCCCTGATGAATGGAGCTTTGAAACTCTGATCCTCCTTCATTGAATCTACATGAGTATCCTTTTCTTTCTTTCTAAAAATGTTATCTCTTTTTCAACATTCTAATTTCTTGTGACCATAATCATTTGAAACACTTTAAAACACTGCATATGCAAGAATCATAATACTGATGCAAAATTTTCTTTAAAAAATATATTCCCTAAAAAGATATACAAATTAATCTGCCAACTCACCTTCTTGTCATGCAACATAGCCAAGGCCCAATAGCATCCACCATGCTTCAATTTTCTTAAAAGTGTCTCCTTGAAGCCTAGAAGAGACACCCCCACACAAAAGGGTCCTAGAAACAAATCTTAGGAGATTCCCACATCTCCTCTGTTTCTTCCTTGATCTTCTTGTGTTTTTCTTTTAGAATATGTTTAAGCTTGTCTAACCTTTTTAACTTACTAACCTTATCACTTATGATGTTATTCATCTTCTCAACTTTTGCAACTATCTTATCTTGACAAAGCTCATGCTCAAATGTAACAAGAGATTCTGCACAATCCTTCCTTTCTGATTCTTTATCTACTATAGCAAGTAATTCATTTTCACTCTTAAACTCAACCTGATCAACCTTTATTATTTTAGGTCTCCAAACCTGAATTTGTCTTTTCTCATATTTTTTAGGGTCTCTATATCCTTTGACATACCTTGAATATCTCTTTACTTTATTTTGACATAATCTATCAATATGGCCAACCTCATGACAACAAAAGCAAATAATATTTCTCATACCTTTTTCTTGAATGTGACTGAGATCTCCCTTTGAATCATTGCTTCTCGTCATACAATCTCTTTCCCTATGAACAACATGATGACAAATAAAACAACGACCATGAAAAGAATTTGAAAACTTGAAAGCATTGGGCTGCCTGATTGGCTTCTTTGATTTGCCTGAAAAACTTGCATCCTTCTTTCTTTGGACTAATATTTCATGATCTTTTTCAACCTTAAGTATAAGCTTCTCATGATTATCCTTTAAAGAACCTAACTCAACCTTCAACTGATTACACTCTTCTTTTTGATGTTAAAATTGAAGTTGCAACCTCTAACAGATTCTTAAGATCCTGAATAAATATCTTATTTTCTTTTACTTCTATAGCCAACTTAGAATCCAAGATACACACCTATTCTTTAAGAGCTTCAACCACAGATTTCAATTCTTGATTCTCCTTCTTTAGCTGCTTGGCCATCTTATGCTTTTCTTTGATCTACCTTCAAGCTGTTAAACCCTTTTTGAAGGAACCTGCTCTGATACCAATTGTTAAGCATGGGATATACTGAGAGGGGGGGTGAATCAGTATATCATATATCTTATATAACTTTCTCTTTACAAAATTCCACTTAATCAAACATTCAAGATGTGAAATAAAACTCAAACAATAAACATCACACAAGATAGAGAGAGACACTAGATATAATGTGGAAACCCAATGTGGGAAAAACCATGGAGAACAATCTCAAGTATATTCATGAGAAAAAACCCACAGGAGCACCATACCCCTTTGCCTAGTACCAACCCAGCTACAATTCATGAGCACCAACCCACATGAGCTTCAAACCCCTTTGCCAAGCATCAACCTAGTAACTATTTGTGAGCACCAACCCATAGGAGCACCAACCCCTTTGTGTATACCACACACCTATCTCTTAATGTTGTTATCTCAACAAATGATAGTTCAATAGAATATCTCTTTCCTCTCTCTCTCACCTTTGCTCTTTTAAGCTAGATATAACAAATACAAATCATATTCATCTCTCACAATTGCTCTTCTAAGCTAGATATTACAATATCAAATCAACCTCTCTCTTCCATATATACAAATGGCTTCTCAATCCTTTATTTATAGCTTTCCAAATGACCTTTGGCCTTCCCCCTTTGTGACCCCTCATGGAAAATGGTGTCAATCTTGGATGACCCTTCATATTCAGGCCTTTGAAAAGTCATGTGGTGACCCTTCATGACCAAAAACATCCTTCACACTTTTGTCCTTATATTTAGTGAATTTTCATATTCCTCAAAGTGTCCCTTCATGAGAAATTGCACACTTACTCTTTTGTCTTCACTTGGTGACTCTTGGTATTCCCCAAGATGACTCTTCATGGGAAAATGCGTCCCATCCTTCTTTTGTCTTTACCCCGTGGCTCTTCAACTTCTCCATGGGCCCTTATTTTGTCTCATATGCAACCAAAAATATATTCATTAATATTAAACAAATATTAACTCACATTAGCCAAGATAAACAAAATTAAATGCAATGGGGCCTTTATCACCAATAATGCTAGACCTTTGACATCAATGGCAATATTTCCAACAAACCCATTGGTTACAAGTGGGTCTTTCAAAACAAGTATAAAGCAAATGGTTCACTTGAAAAAAATAAATCAAGGCTTGTTACAAATGGATTTGATAAAAATGAAGTAATAGAGTATAATTAAACATTTGTACTTACAACAAATGGACTACCATTAAAATGTTGTTGGATTCAATAACTCAAAATGGATGAAAATTTCATCAAATAGATGTAAAATATTGCATTTTTTAATGGAGATATCAAAGAAATAGTGTACATGACTCATCTAAAAGGTTTTACAGTGGAAGGCCAAGATTAAAAAGCATGTAACGTAGAAAAATCACTATATAGTTTGAAAAAAGCCCTAAGAGCATGATATGAAAAACTCACTCAACACTTCCTGAACATGAATTTCAAATGTTTTGAGTTTGAATATGCATATTTTTTTGTCAAAACAATTGTATTTTTAGTGGTGTATGTGGATGATCTAGTCATCATATGACACAATGAGAGATAAACTAAAAAACTCAAGTCAAAGTTGATGAAAGGCTTTGAAATGATAAATATGGGTTATCTTCATTACTATTAGGGTATTAAAATTCAAAAATCAAAGTATATCTTCATCATTAAATAGAAAATTATTTTTTTACCCTATTTTTTTATAAGACAATAAAATGGGTTATCACTAATAGCTATAAAAATATATTAGATTGTTAAAGATATAAAATAATCAACAATTCTGATTTTGATAATTTGTTAAATATGGAATAATGCCATTTTTAAAAAAACACTAGAAAGGAAACAACTTAGCTCAACTCAAAATTTCAATTGAATATATGAAAGTAGAAATTAGTAAAAGTGGTGACTTTGCATGCTCAAAATCAAGAATATAATTAAAAAATATTTTTTGATAGGTCTAATATAAGTGGATAGAAGTGCATATCATTTGTGTTTTTTGATCATAGACTTTTCCTAATTGATTGTACTTAATGATTAATAGTAAAATACATAAATAAGCATAATATTGATAATGATATATCATAGATGAAATCATAGAATATTTCTAGACATGACAACTATAAATGAATAGGAACATAGGTCACTCGAGTCTATTGACCACAAACCTGCCTTCGTTAATTGTGACAAAAAAATTGACCATTATGCCTTTGACACCTATGTCCACTAAGAAAATTGAGATATCACAACTTGGATTATATTGCACAAAATTCATTGTTTGTCTTCTTTTATTTTTGAAGTCATAATGAAACTTTGATATCTTAAAAACCTATACAAAATAGGGGAGTGTAATGGTTTGATTTGACCTCAATCAACCCATTGATGATTAACCATTGCCTATGTATCCGATACTCTAAGGATGAAAATTAAGACCATTAATTCTCTTACCTAGAGTGATTGTGTAATTTTGCTCCTTGACTATGTGTATGCATGTAGAAATATGGATTTAATAATTGATAATGATAGGTCTTGACTTAGTAATGTTTTTAACATGGCTTATGGTTGATACTATGAATGATCTTAAATTTGGAAAGAATAGGGTAAATTTTATTAATGTGTGGTACTGTGTAATATTGAAACCAAGAATACTGGTGAGGATGATGAGTGACCTTTGATATGTATTTATAAGAAAACTTTTTGACAATTTCCTTTAACCAACCTTATGAAATGTGTGGGAAAACCCAAAAGAATTGTTTGAATTTCATAAACTAGTCATTATTTGGTGTGGTATGTGTTATAGCAATTTAAGTGCCCCATTTTTAAAACTTTTTTTTTCTCACATATGATGACTTGGGTCATAATGCTTGAAACTGTTGGCATGGGTCAACTTGTTTACAATATTTTAATAATTTTGTGTGTATGATTTTATGATACATGATGCAATGTGATTGATTTAAACAATCATAACAATTTAAGTGAATCATGAAGAACATAATTCTTGATCAAATTATCATAGAATAACATTTATTGCATTCATAATTATAATAATTATATTTTCATAGAATTTTGAAAAATATTAAATATGTAGTTACATTGGTGATGTTAGGTTTTATTTGTGTTGGTATCATGTTCATAATGGTTTGTGCATGATATACCTTTCATAAATTGATGATATTATTTCACTGTGACTCTATTTTACATCTAAGTGATTTGAAATTTGGTCTCATGAATAGAATTATACAAGTGATTCTCAAGATCAAAATCTTTGTGTTATCCATGGATGTGAATTTCAAGGAAATTTGGATTGGTTTGAATTCACTTGGAAATTAATAATATATGAGAGCATTGATAATGCATGTTATTTGGTTTTTATTACCTAAAATTTTGATTTAAATTAGCATAGTTGATAATACTATCATGGTTATTAATATGAAGGTGGTCATTTGGCATATATTTGATTCAATGCCTAGGGTTTTATTCGACATACATGGTCACATCAAGCATTCAAGGTTTGATTAAATGTATTAATAAGAACATATATTTGAAGCATTTATTGTAAATTCTTTGAAGATAAAGTAAAAATATAGTTTAGATTTGGCTACATATAGGTGATTTAGATATTAACTTTCTTCCTCGCCTCGTTTTGGTTATCAATGGTGTTGGCTAGCTAAGTGGGAATTTTAGTAATGTTTCATCTTTTTCTAAGTTCATTTGTCTTTAATTTGGTGATGGTTTTTGGTGGTTATTTTAGCTAAATGTGGCATCCACTAACTTAGTGGACACTTATCCTGACCACATTCATTGTTCTTCTTGGAGGTTACTCCACCATAAAGATTTCAATTTTTATTTTTAGAGCATCATTCAATCAAGCTCATTATGGAAAAGTCACTTTGATAATTGGGTTTTCAAAGGTGAAGTGGTAGAATTTAATTTTGTAAATTCTCTCAATAGTTACAATATTCTATTTGGTATGTATGTTATCAATTTAGTTGGTTGATTTTTGTTGAGGAGAGTGCATTCATTTAAGGAAAACCATGTCAGAAATCATTTTTTTTTGCATTAAACATTCTTTACTTCAAAAATATTTTCTTGTGGTTTCATAGAATAGTTTGATATAAAACTATGTGTTTGATGCATTTGGAGGATATATAATACAATTTATTTCTTTGAACTATGAAAAACCATAAGTTGGTTATAGTTTTTTATAAAATGATGACATGGGTTTTGTGCATGGGTTTGATCCTAGGCATGCATGTTTTATTTTCACCTAGTTTCCTTTGAAAGATTAATTTCATGTTATTATCATATGAAGTGTATTTTTATTGTTGTCAAAAGAATGGTTTTCTAAGTCAAATATACCAAGCATGTTACTTGCAGTTTAAATAATGATGTTTTAAGTCTTTGACCATAGATATGTGATTATATTGGATAGGTTATTATAAATATACATTTTGTTTAAATGGATTCTCATGATCTTGATATCAATATTTCCTTAAATAATTGTTTACCATAATATTATTGATAGATATGAGAAACTTTGTATGTGTGCATAGTCCTAAAGATATTGCAGTTGGTCGATTACATAAAATCGGTTCGCATTTTTTGATAGATAATGCATGTCTATTATGGTTTGAAATTATTTTGGGTATGAACATTTTTAAAAGCTCATTTTGGAATTTATTATCTTTAAGTTTTATATTGGTTACAAGTTCAAAATATATGGTATTTATTGTGAAATTCTATTACATATAGTTTCAATAGTGTAAATGATTGTATAAGGTTTGCAGTGGTCTTTTGTTGTTAGTTTACACATGCAAAAAATTATGGAGATGTTAATTTTATAGCATTTTGATTGGTTTGGGATAATATTTAGTAGATAATAAGTTATATTTTGGCATAATATTTTACTAGTAGATCCAAGAAACGTGTTTTATTCTGTTGAATGCATAAAAATGAACTTTTGATTGACTCAATTTGGATTACTTATTTATGCAAAAGGTTGTTTATCTAAAAATGATTTTTTTTCTCAAATTTCTCTGCTTGATTGGTAAATGACAAGTTGTGATAATATGGTGCATTTGATACTTGGATGTGGAAATGAAATCAAAAATGAATATTTGGAAGTATTGCATGCTATAAAAATTATGTGAGGTTTTAATTTATTCTTGGATATTGCTTACAGTTTTATTTCAAAATAACATCTTATAATTTTTAAGTTGAAATGGTGGAATGGTCTTATGTAGACTTCTCTTTGAATTCAAATATGTTTAATTTATTTTTGGGAAGTTATGTACATTTGGCATTATTTTAAAGGTGTTTTAGCATTAAAACATAATTTTTTATTAGTTTGAACGAATGATATGAAAACAATGAAGAAATGGTTATCTTTGATAGTTTTGTGGTAATTTTTATGCATGAAATAAATATTTTTAAAATGAGTTCTTCCAAATTTTAGAGTCATGTCAAGATAGACCCCAAATTCTCAAGATTCTAGCAAGAATATATGGGGAAGAAATAGTGCACAACAAAGTGGTAATACTCCTTCATAGAGTAGTGATCATGAAATCCATTTTCATGGACATAAGGCTGTCAATACATTTTATAGTCCATTTTACCAATGAACCCATGTACCCATTCACTTTGATGTCAGGGACCCAAATTTATGGAATTTATTAGAGAATATATCATCTTCTTCTTTTAATATGTGTGGTAATGTCTTCCATAGAGGTCTGAGGCAAGCCACTTGGAGATCTTGTTATTTTGAACAAGGTAATTTAAGTGAATATTCCTTAACATATGAACATAACTTTTGATTTAGTACCTGATCATAACCCTGTATTTAACCTTGTTGAATTATTTCCTTAGATTAATCCTAACATTATCAATATAAATTTCACTCTTACAATTAGGTCTAGATCTCCTTCACCTATTCCTAAAAATCATGCATTTTCAAGTAAAAAACATGTTGGAAACCCTATGACCCAACCTATGGTGACACGAGTGTTAAAAAATGTCAAGATTGAGATTGATAACTATAGTGGTGGTACAAACCTAGGTGAATTACCTACTAAATCATTGGAATACACATAATACTAAACTGATAATGGAGCCTCTTTGATAGATTTTATTTTAGATGGTGATTCATATTTATAGTACTTTAAGTTTAATGTTTGACTCAATAGTATATTATTTTCTTGAGATGCTTGCCTTGAACTTGTTTGTTTAATTTTAGATTTGAACTCTTCATAGTGGATTTCAATATTTTTGAGAAAATTGCAATTTGAAAAAAAAAAATAGTCTTGATAGTATAGTAGTTGATCTTATATTAGTTTATTATTTTGATGATCATGCTCTATTTGGTAGTGATAGTTTGGTTGTTCATGTCGTAGTACTTCCTAGATGTTTGCTTGTTTGACTTTTGATAATATGATGTTTAATAAATACTATGCTAACTTATGGATTATAATTTTATATTGTTTAGATCGTTTGACATAAGCATTTATTATTCACTTAGTTTATGTATATGTAAATAATTGTTTAAGTGAATTTTGACAAGTCAAGGCCCCCCACCCTTTAGAAAATATTAAGTTGGTTTATGTTATTTAATTTAATATCAAAAAATTGTTTTTAAAGTTCTAAATATAAAGTTAATTTATAATATTTATAATTGATAAATCAAACTGATTATAAAGTAAAATTAATTTTAAAATTCAACTAAATTCATAACTATAAGTATCTTAGCTTAGTTTTAACTTCAAAACATAACCATTTTCAATGAAGATTGCTTTATAATGAGTTTTAATACACATAAAAAGAGGATAAATTCACAGGTATTAAGAGATCTTCAAGTTTTAAAAGCTTACCTCTCTTTCTTCTTATATGAAAGCATATTTGATATTGAATAATCATTTACAAATAGACCAAACAATACTTTCTCTAATTGGTGAAGTAATATTCTTAAATAACACATGTTTATCTAGGTTTCTTGATATATTTATAACTAATTATCTAAATATTATCAGTATTAATGTCATTTATGATTATAAATACATAATCATATGTGCAAAAATTCATGTAATTTATCCAAATAACGATAAAAATAACTCATTTTACAACATATTGTTTTTTATTTGATTAGGTAAAAGACCTAGTTTTACAAGGACCAAGAACCAGAGTATAAACAAAATGTAATAGAGTGTTGCAATCCCCTCGAGCTGAGAGCCAAAAACCATAGTATCAAAGAAAACAAATAACTATCATAATAGAGGACAAAAATAATAATAATTAAATTAAAAAACTACTCTGAGAGGGAGGAGCCCTATGTAAGTACCTTAGCAGGCTCAATCTCCTTCTCTTGCACATCTGATGTGTTCTTGGTGATTCTGGCCTAAGTTCTGTTACTCAAGCATTCATCATCCTACTTGGGTAATATCATTCTAGGTCTCTTCCACTGGTGTTCCTTCTCAAAAGTCTTCTTAGAGGGGGATTTTAGTGGGGGCTTTGAGGGAGGAATCTTTGGCTCCACGGTAAGTTGCTTTTGGGAAGTGCCTTCAATATTCACCAGTTGTGCAAGAGATTGAATCATTTTGGAGGCCTCCTTATTAATGGAATTCCAATCTTGAATCAACCCTACCAAGCACATCCCTACCTCATATAATTTATTATTAAACCCTTCTAACTGATCCTTATTGATTTTAATCACCTATGATAGGGGGGCCTTGCCTTTACTTACCACCTCCACCCAGTTCCCTTCCTCTAACATAAGGGGTTTAGGCTTGATAATAGTGAGTTTTAGGGGAATATCCCTGGTAGAGCTCTTGGATATGGGGCTTATGGGGGAAAAAATGGGCAACGGGCAGTGGGAGCTCGAGGTAGGATCTTCCTCCTTTATAGAAGACACCTCTAATGAGACATCCTTACCCCAAAGGGTCTCACCATGTTTTACTAGTAGGATTGAAAGTTTGAATAGGAAATGGAATTCACCAAGCCCTAGTAGTAATTAGAACCAACAAATTTAAAGAAACTTGAATTGTAGGTTTTCTCCCACCCTTTGTTATTAACTCCCCATGTGGTGATATGATGACAAAGAATAGTTTTTGAATGCCCTTGCTTAGGTTGTAAAATTCATGCATGTGACTGTCACATCATCATCCTATATAGGAGTGGCTTCATTTTACAACATATTGTTAATTTATCAATTATATAGTGATCTTTTGCTGAAGGTTTTGTTTGAAATCAGATTTATTTCATAGTTTCTCAATTAAGTTTATCTTTTCATATCTCCTGAGTCTAATTTTTCCAAGTCTCACACTCTTATTTTATTTGGTTGTTTAGTTTTCTTATTTACTTGGTTAATTAGATTTATTTTCATATTAGATAGTTCATAGATTAATTTTTATTGTTTTATTATTATTATTTTTTTTTCTTGTTTTATTTAAGTTTCTTTAGTCTTAGTTTACTTTAGATTAATTTTTAAGTCACTTTTTTCATATTTAATATTATTTATTTACTATTCTACTATTTAAAGTTGTTTTATTTCTTGCATTACTTATTTTACTTAATCTAATTTATTTATTACTTTTCATCTTTAATTAATCTTCACTCACTCTAGTTTTGTTATTATAACTTTTGTGTGTGTGAGTGTATCTTTAATTTTGTAATAGTTTAGTTAGAGATCTATTTGGTAGTATTATTAGACTAATGCTAGGATTTTTTAGCTTTATATTTGTTTAGTTGATAAATTAGTTTTAGTCTTTATTTCCATTTCCTTGTTTATTTTTTATTTTTGTTTCTTTTATTTTTCTTTCAAATTTTTATGTTATTTAATTTTTTGTTTGTTTAGTTATTGTGGATTTGAAGTTGATAATAAAGGTACAATATTAGATATTAATAAATCAGAGATCTTTCCTTCAAAATATTACCTATTTCATAGGTTTTACTTAGATAAGTTAGATTATACTTATTAAATTTGATTATGATTTATACATTAAAATAAGTAAATCAATTTATGAATATAATGATACTTAATTCATTATGTATTATGTTGATTTATTCCCATAAATATTAAAAAACTCATCTTCACATCTTAGGATCAACTTTTTCTCCATATATCCCCTACAAACTAATTAATATGATTCCATCTTGACTTTCATGATATGAGAAAGGGTTGATTTATTGATGCGACATTTTTCACCATCAACAGGATGCAACCATTGCATGTGGATAGGAGCATAAAAATGTTCCTATTTGCCTAGGGAAAACCTATATAAAAGTATTAGGGACACTTGTCCTGAGATGGAGATAGTCTTTATATGATTTTAAATAACTTGAAAAGTTGAAATTATAAGTTCTATGTAATAGTGATGACAAATAAAGGGTCGGGTCGGCATATCAATAAAATGCTTAGAGGAATGATGAAAAAGAGTCATGTATTTTGGTTAAATTCATGTGTTTTAGGATATGTTAATAATTGGAATTATCAAGTACCTATGACCAAATTTATATATCTATGTAGATGCTAAAATTAAAATTGAATGTTAAAATAATGCATTGATGACCACCCCTTATACACACTTAACATATGTTCAATTCCATGATTTCAAACCACTATTCTTACAGTTTTATACAAATGACCTTTTATCTTAAAGAAATTATGATACTAAATATTTATATTCCTCATCCTAGGTATCCTAGATTCATTACATGACTAATTAATACTTCTAATTTGACTATCTATATTACTCAAACGAGGTTGCTCCTTCAGTAAAATCACTCAGGTCGATCATGTTTGAAGCTACTAGTTTCATCCTCCTACAAATTAATAACTAATTTACTAAATTAAAATTTAATTCAAAGGGTCATGTTGCATGTCTCGCAAGCCCAATTCAAGAAAATACCAAAAGGTCTATGACATAAGCATATTTTATACACATTTGTTAAAAGAAAGGCTTAGATAATTATAATCATAAAAATATCTAATTGCACATTGAGATGAAAGCACACATTCTTACAAATATTGAGTTCCTACAACCCATTAATCTCTAAGCTAAGTATGAATACAACAAGGTCACAAGTCATTTATTCATGCACATAATCACATCAGGACTACACCAACATACCATATTTCACCAATATTGTACACACACCACTGTAATATGGGATAATTACATGTATTTGGATATCTCTTTAGAGTATTGGTATGTAGGCAACACTAAACACATAGGGTGTTGAGTTAAATCACAACCCCATACCATTTCTCGTTGCCCCCATTTTACACTGGTTTTTTCCTCTTTTCTTTAAACTAAGGATAGATTTTAGAAGAAGGAACATAGTGGCTCCCATAGTGAAATAAAGACATATTAATAGACACACAAGACCTACAAGTGAAGATGCATCTATTAGAATTTACACAGGGGTAAAAAATCATAAAGCATGAAGCCATACCCTATAAACATTAATGCAGACTGATGACATCTAAATAATGCAACCTTGTCCTAGGATAACATGGATCCTTGTTATTGATTCATAATACCCTCACACAATATTACAATAAATTTTCAATCACTAGTGTAGTCTTGCAGACTCGAGTTCAAGCTAAGTCATTTATATTTTTATTAATTTCTTCTTTTAGCTTATTTTTAAAAATAGTAAGTTACAATTAGTTTATTTTTGATTATTGTGTATCTTATTTATCCTAATTTACTCAACAACTTGTCTTAATTAGATTAACTCCTTAATATAAATTTTGATTAAACATTTTGGTGAATCTATTTATTATTAAATATTATAAAACTCTAACCATTCATATTGATAGGTTTTATTTCCTTCTTTTCATAATTCTAATTGTTGTATTAGGGTTTTCATATTTAGTAAATTCTTTGCTAACAACTATCTTTCAAGTTTATATTTCACATTTAATCTAAGAATATTATTTCTACCTCTTTTAGAATAAGTGGTAGATTAAGTGGTACTCAAGTTGAGCATACTCAGATTTATTTTGATAAGGCACATAATATGGATAAGAACAAGGGTGTATCAAGATCTTCAAATAATAATGAAAAATATGAATATGTATAAGGGCATGATAATACTTTAGAACACGAATAATATAATAAGGGAAAAATTGACTCTAAATATGAGAATCAAGATGTATTTCCACCTAAAAATGATGAATAAATAAAGCTTAATTAATTGAAAATTATTAATATTTTTTGACAAAAAAATCTTTTAGGATTATCATAAGATTTTACAAACTCTTTTGGAAATTAAAAGTGCAAGCATAACTAATACATCTGAAATTTCTACTGTTATGTGTTCCATTCCTTTCTATGTATCACTAGATAAAAAAATTATATTAAAGTATACTATGGGGGAGATTGAAGGGTTTTAGAATAACATTACGCCAATCCATACGTAATCTATAGTCTATTCCCAATGCACATTCCCTCATGCAGACTATTTTGGCTCTACAAACTAAGGTGTTATAACTGGAACAAGGTGTTTTGAGACCTAATTAGACACTTGACTCACAAACTTTATTGCATGCTCCATTGGTCCAACATATTTTAGCCTATCCTTTACCAACTAGTTTTTTGGCACCTAAACTTACATTATATAAAGGAAAAGGCGAACCAAGTAATATTTGAGAGCTTTCCATGTAACATGTTTGGACAATGTGTCCAATAATAAGTTGTTGACCAAGTTGTTTCCTAGAAGTTTAAAAGAGTATTCTTTAAGATGGTTTTATGATTTATCATTTTAGTTAGTTCATGCTTTCAATATTTTAGCATATTTATTCCTCATACATTTTTACAATAACATAAGTGAAAAGATTTTATATGCTCGGATTGCTAAGCTCAAACAAGAACCAATAAACATATTGCAAATTATGTATTATGGTATAATACCATGTTATCTAAGATGATGAATCCTATGGAAAATAAATAATTTCAATATATATTAAAATAGAGTTTGTTCCAAATCTATATGAATCTATTATATTTAAGAATTTTATATCATTTGATGCTTTATGTCACATAGTAAAGAAAAAAGAGGTTAAATTGTTAGAAATGGATAAGCTAAAATATGTATCAATTTCTATTTCCAATCCAAAGAATAAAAGTAAGCCACCATATAATATGAATCCAAGTGAAAATAAGAGTGATCCAAAGATAAAAGTTAATGCAGGTTCAAAACCTACTCAATGTGTTGTGTTATTAGCTCTTCCATGGAGATAGTTTACCAACTTTCTAAAAGCTTACTATTAGGTGTTAAATTTTTTATTGGAATGTCAACTCATATCACTCCCTCCCATTAAAGATGTTGATGTGAGTAAACCTCTTCCAAAATGATTTGACTAACATGCTTTTTTAAATTTTCATAGAGTACCATGTTATACTACCAATAGATACAATGATTCGAGACATAAGATATATGATTTTATAGATGAGAATATCATTGATATGGCTACATATACCAAAATTAGAAAGGCATAACTAAGTGAGAGTCAAATAATGGAAATATTTATTTATCCTTTCCCTAAGCATATAAGTAAAAAAAAGAGATAAATCAGAAGAGCACTACACATGTAATGCACATCCTCCACTAGTTTCTTATCATCATTAGATAGAGACCATAAAACATTCTTTGAATTATATTATTGGTACATATCATGCTTCAGGGCAATCTAGACCACTTATCACATTTACAAAACATGAGATAGTAGATGATGATTTTGATTTTCATTCTTTATTCATTTGAGCTTACATTAATCATCAACCTATACAAATTATTATAGTTGATAATTGTTCAAGTGTGAATATGTGCACTATCACAATTATTTCAAATTTTGGATACACATATAAGGATATAATTTTTAAAATAATAGAAATTAAGGAATTCAATGGACATCTTTATATTTCTATTGGTGAGATCACATTACCACTACAGCTTAGTCTGACACATGTGGCCACTAAGTTTATAGTAGAACCTAGTGTAGGAGTCTTTAATATATTATTAGGATGTCCTTAGATTCAAAAAATTAATGCAATGCATTCTAAATTACATAGATATTTGAATACATATTCACTATTGTGGTTATCATAGTTCACGGTATTCCATATGATTACCCTCTCCAACCAAAGGTTATTATTCCTACATAGCAAATATTATTTGAGTAACATTAAAAAAATTAATTAATTGAGGAATTCATAAGAAAGTGGTCAAATTTACAAGGAGGCCTACCCTTGAAAACCCACTTAGTCAATGGTTTGTCACATAGAGTACCTATTTTTAATCCAACATGTCCTATATTAGTATTACAAGCAATTAATATTTCTCCACAAAGAACACCAACATAGAGTTATTATACTACACAATGGGTTCTAAAGAGTCAAAAAGTTCATAATAATATATAACATACAAAGGATATTACAAATTATCATTATGATAATGGTACTTATGTTATAAATCCAAATCAATTTTTAGATTCCAAGTTAAAATCAAACACTTCACAATGGCATGATACTTTCCATTTGTGAGAGGCCATGTTTCTTATGATTGATATAAGGCCTATTGGTTGTGAGGATATTATGGGAGCCATTGGTTAATATGTTCCTTTATTAGTTATATATATTTAAAACTAAAAAATGAAAAAGAATATTTCAAAAATTATATAAATCAAGACTTATGCATGACATGTGTAGTTCATTTACATCAGTTAATTTATGCTTTAATATATGTAGTAATTCCCTATATTCAATATTATATAAAATATACTTCACAAGTGTACTTGAGTGAGTTGTAGAACATCTAGGTTGTCATTTTCAGATTTAGTTGTAGGTGATGATACCATCTTAGGCCCAAAAAAAATTGCATAGACAAAACCTCACTACTCACAACCATGCACTATGTTTTTATCCCATTCTAATGGACTTGTCCTAGTGAACACATGCTCCAATTTCTTAGATTCAAAATAGTCACAAGCCTTATATATCTTGTTTGCCTCAGAAAAAGCTAATTATAAGCATATTTTACATATTTTTTATCATGCTATGACTATTCCTATTTTTCATACTATAGTACAATACATTATGAAAATATTTGATTATTTTCTCAATTACTTTAACATTACTATCTCACTATATACTTGAGTCAATATATATGATGAGGTTATAAATGACCAATGTAGATTAATTTCACTTATTCATGCATGTTTATCATGTTTTATTCTTTTCTTCATGTTATGTGTGTATTTTATTTTCTCTAGATTATGAATATTTGAACATGTCCCTAATCATGGCTTTAATCCTTATTTGGCATTCTTTTTGTGCTCTTTATGTGTGTGTCATTGCAATGACTCTTGATTGTTATATTGTGCTTAGTTTTTTGATGCCATGATGGATATCATGCTTCTCCCCACTTTTATGATGCCATGATATATATTATGAATCATTCTTGAGTAAGTTTTATATCAGTTTAGAGTGTTCAATATATGATCATTGTTCACTACATGCCTAATTGCTAACATCTATGTAGACATGAAAATATGTATGCTTGAATTTACATGTATTATACATTATTATATTTATTAGATTATCACTATAATTCCATGATTTCCATTTTTATCATTATTAATTGAGTTGTTAATATTTATTTAACATCATTTGCATAAGTTTTATTTTGAGTTAAGTTATTTCATAAGCTTTACAACTCACTTCAAGAGTGACTACATACACAATGGCTTGTCATAGAAACCAAGCTACAATAGTCCACTGCATAGAAAAAAATAAAAGTATTTTCTCAGTTACTCATAGTGCATACTCAATTTTTACCCAGAAAGTATAATTATACAATATTTCACCTTAAGATAATATTATACCCTAGGGATAATGGTGTAGGTTGGGATTGTCCAAAGTAGTACACTTTTATCTCATAAATTAGAAACAATATTTCATATAATTCCAAGAATAATTTTGAGTCTACAAAACATTTTTTGGTTACTGTTATCACCCAAATTTTCACCCTTGGAAGGTAGTTCAAGCCTTCCAAATTTGGGATAACATGGAGACAATCCTAGGTTGTGGGTGGCCTAGTGTTGGATTAAATCTCTAAGTTAAACAACTAGCTCCCTTGATGTATCAATTATGTTCATCTACTAATCTACCAACTTGTTAGGAAAATAGAGATAAACCTAATATAATGGAGGTGATACATAAAAATTACTTGAACACTACCAACCAACTGCATATGCACATCAACCATAAGACTAACATGAAATAAGCACTACTCCAAATCTACTTCTCTACATCAACACTTCATTAGAGGACTAAATAAGAGGTTCTGAAATGACACTAATGAAAATAAAACTCACTCAACCTTCACACCTCACTTAGATACTTTACAAGACCTGCATAAAATCTTTCAAACTAAATATGAATGCTAGAGAAGGACAACATACCAAAGAAGACAAGCTAATTATTTGATAATATCAAATAGTCATGCACACACATTGAAAACAATAAAAATAAGAGGTAAAATAGAAGTTTATCATTTATAAAAGGATTTAAAATGGGTTGATCTTTACCATACCCAAACAGAGGATACATACATATCCTAACAAAGCTCAATTTATATAGAAATAAGAAAGGATAAGAGAGAAGGGCATAGGAAAGGGAGATTTCCAAGTATCTCTCAAGAGAGTTAAAAACAAGGATGAGTTATGAAATAGTATCATCAGGTCTACAAGGCATGTGTTCCTCTTCTAAATATGTTTTATCTCCCAAATGGCATAGGGGTCTTCATCTTGCTTGACACCTTGATCTTGTTCTTCAAAACTATCCCTTGTCTTAGATTGTGAGGTGAAAAATGGCACTCTTCAACATAAATTATTCTTGAGTTAAATATTTATCTATCTTTTAAACTTTTCACTTGTTTATGATTCTTGATAACAGATCCTACAATGATGATTACAACTCCTAATTATCTTGAAGCCCACTTGGCCTTATTATGCTTAACATTGATTATAAGTGTCAAATATTGGTTTCATACTCACCAAGGAAATATTTATCAATAAAATGCATATTGATATCATATCAAACCTAAAATAATTAATTTTTAAACCTAAATCACACACCGAGACCTCATTTTGCACTAATATCTCTCGCTTGGCCTCAAATCCTTGTAACCCTAAAAAAATGTCAACCTCCTTGTGTAGAAGAATGTTAAAAAGATATTTAAAAATTGAAGATATTTATAAGAACCTAGTATCCATTTGCATCTCCATGCCAAATTTCATGATGTAAATTTGAGTGGAAGTGTCATTTTTCTATTGTTCTCTCTCTCCAATTAAGTCTCCATTAGGCCTCTATGCCTAGAAGGTTGAGTTTTTTATCCAAACTTCTCCCAAAAATTTAAAACCAAAAAAAAGTTTGTGATTAAATTTTAATAGCCTATAACCATGCTCCATACCAAATTTTAGGTCCTTAGGTCTTGTGTAGGTATGAGAACCATGAAATGGTCCAAGAAACTAGCCCTTCTCAAGCTCTTTTTTAGATTACCTTTAAAAAGCAGATTTGTTTGATTATTTTTAGGGTGGATTGTACATATTTTTTGATATGGAGAGGTATAATACAAACCAATTCATCCCATCCAACAATTTTTAATTTTCCATGATCTTTAATACCCTAGTTAGAGCTCAAAACATCACAAAAATACAACATTTATTACATATGTACAATTATAGGTACATGAAAAGTACATGTTGAGGACATAATTGGAGTTTTAAATTATTTTAAGGTGTTTTTTGGTTAAATACAAGTCATATCATTCACTTTGGAGGCCATTCTCTCTCATCAAGTCCTTATTAGGGTTTTAGGAGGGTTTAGACCTATTTGAGTTCTTAACGATTGTTCATAGACTTTGGGCCCTCAAATACTGAACCAATTTCACAAATTTCAAGTAAACTAGCATCCTAAACTATTTATAAGTGATAAATTTCCCATGCATCATGTTTGTATAGATCCAAGCATAAGAAGTTGGTCTTTATATCTCTGTTTTACCATTGAGGAGTGGTTTACATTCTTATCCTTTGTTCATACATGTCAGGGACTTAAACCAATAAATACTTACATAAAGTTGAATTATAGAGACATATTTACCATACCTAAAAACCAATGGGTCCCATGCATAATTTTAAGGTCACACCAAACACTTGAAACTCTTGTTTGAACTACTTTCCTACACTTAGAGAGTTCGAGGAGGTCTCATAAGCCAGATTGGTAATTTTCTTATCTTCCAAAATCTATGGATGATTTTATATGGTTTTTTAAATCATTTAACACATAAAAATTATCTCAAGTTCTCACTTTATCTCTAATAGTCCACCTTTTCCATGACTATGCATACAATCCTATGTGTTTGGTCTTAGGTTCTATAGGCATAGACAAAGCCTATCAACATTTCCATATTTTGTTATTGATTATGATAATATTATAAGATTAAATATCACTATGAAATCAATTTCAAGTGATTTAATTCCTCTCAGACCTCCACTCTTTACACTAAATAAGCATCTTCAATTAACAATGTATGTTTATAGGTGCCAAACTAACTATGTGTATGCAAGGTCACAATGATTTTTTTTTAATCATATCCTTTAGCCTATTTTTAAGTTTTTTTGACCTCAAATTACTCTTTTAAATTTATACATATACTCACCTGAACTCCAATCATAATATATGTACCATGTCTTTTCTTCAAGCTTGAAATCAACCTACTTTGCGTAGACCAACCTGTAGTGGTCATTAAGGTTTAGGTTGCATTTAGGGCCTAGAGTTTCAATACAAATAACTAAAAATATTAATGGTTTTCATTAATTCGGTAGTATCTTATAAAATTATTTCTATCCCCTGTAGACTTCTTCAATAACTCACATCTTCAGAACATACCCCTTCTCTCTCATGTCTATTGAAGACATGGCTGTAGGTGATGGGTTGAGAATATTCTAAGTATTGAGATTTGAGATCTAGAATTCTCAAATAGGCATTGGTATTTGATACACACTTTAACTTCATGAATCTTTTCACATTCAAACCCAAATCCCTCCAAGCTTATTAACACCTTCTCTATTGACCATACATGTATGTTCTTTTCTCCTACCTATAGGTCATGAATTGACTATCTTAATGTTGGGTATGAAGACACACTTATTATAATGGTTTTGAACCCATTCAAATGTTGAAAAATTGAATTACCATTTAGACTTTAAAAAACACTTAAATTTTGCATATTTCAATAATTTCTCACATAATGCAGACCTATAAATCTACAGACTTGTAGGTCTACATTTCTTATGTTTTTAGATTAGAAAAGGTGCAAGTTTGATCCCTCTTTGGGTTTGAGATCACTTATACATTTATCCATCACCTCTCTTCATTATTTTATGATCCTCACATCACTTTAAATTGCATGATAAGCCTTTTGAGACCATATTTGCACAAGTAACCTCATAATACAATCATCAAACATAGAGATATGAGTGATAATTTGAAGAACTGGTATAGAAAAACACTCATATTGAAGGACCTTGAATGATATGGGAAGATGGTGGAAGACATTCAAACATTCCTTGTATGCACTGGAGCCTGTCAAATTCTCCCAAGCTTTAAAGGCAAATTGTAACATATTCCTCATGGAAGATTTCTTACTCTAATAGAAGCTCACACATGTGAGCCTATTAAAAAAAAATGTAATAGTTTTTCATATGCATATATACCATATAAAATTCTCCTCATGTTCCAAGGAGTTCAAACTTGCATGAAAAATTTCACAAAGCTAAGATAGTGAGGATTTGAGTCACTTTTTTACCCCTCAAGCTCTTAGTGATTGTTCATTGAGCTAGGGGATTTAATATGAAAGCCAATTCCAAGCATTAGGACCCTTATCACTGGTCAAGATCTTGGGATCTAACTCCACCTCTATGGCCTATACCATTTACATAGAAATAGCCCTTGTGAGATTGCAAAGAGATCGATAGGAGAGAGGATGTAGATTTTCCCTTCTTAAGACTTGTATAATCTTCTTAAACTTAGATATGAGATGGAGAATGTGAGGAGACACTTTGAAGGAATTTTCACCTTAAAGTGGGCTCTTGAAGTTTGTATAAGTGCCTTAAACTGCTTGTTTGGAGTTGAAATTGAAGTAACTAACCTTGACATGACATGCATACTGTTACTATAACTCTATCCTAACACATGCACATTATAAATCCTCTTGAAATTTTTGGAATTTGATAAAGTACGTACATTACCTAATATTTATCCTAAAAAGTGACCTAAATGACTTTAGAGTGCATGATAAGCATGGCGAAAGAATAATGCATGGTTAGATGACTTATGGAGCTTTAGAAAGCCACCTTTGAATTTAATTTAACTCTTAACCATTGACCTTAATTACTCATGTAAGAAATAGGATTTGTAAAGACTCACATTGGCCATAAATGAAACATTAACATTGTGAAAAACCTTAAAATATGCTAAATTACCTTAATTTACTCAAACAAGGCTTAAGACTCAATGACAAGGATAACAAGCAAGTTTCAAACTATAGGGGTTTACCCTTTTTGTCATAGGAGGAAAAATTGGTCAATAGTTATCCTAAAATAGTTTTTGATTTATACACATTATTATTACATATTTTGTTCAGGTTGGAGGCATTATGTGTGGCATGTGTTCCATAATCTACATAGGCTTACTTAGATATTCGATTGACATTCCTTATTTATTAGAATCAATATACTTAGATATCATATTGGAATCATGTGCATGACACATGATAATTTTATTTCTTAGTTTTTCACTAGTTTCCATAGAAGGAATGATAATTCATGTCATTCTCTATGTTGTATATACTAGACTCAGTTCATATTGTATTTCACCAGTTTTGCATTAGAATGAATATTATTCCATATACAATGATTGATTCATATTGTTACACCAAATTTATACTAAATTTTAAATTGGGATTCATATAAGCATTCTAAGCTACTTTATTATCTTGAATTGTGTGATGATGAAGTCAAGTGCATCTTGAGTTTTTAAGCACATTATCCAGCCAATAAGAATTAGGGCATGCACAATCCAATCCAAGTATCTCAATGAATAATTATCCAAGGGTTACAACGTCTCTAGTCACTAGTTTTACACTAAAAAACATATTGGTTCATGTATACATGAAAAGGTTTATTCATTCCTTATTATTTGACCCAAAAGTTTCCTATATTTTATTTTAAATTTTTATCTTAATAAGGGATGATTTATACATGTTTCATTGCAAATTTTCATATAAATGTAGATGATAAATATGTATTTTACATGATAAACTAGTCTTTCACACTTGACAAATATCACTCAAGGGTATACCCTTCAGTTCTTGATTTTTTCATTATCGTAAGGCTTGGAGTCCCCATCTCACTATGCCTAAATTCTTATCTTCAATACCTAGATCACCTATATCCCAAAGTATGCATAAAACCTAATATATATCCTTCATTATTACTTATAGAGCTTCATCATTTATATATTCTCCAAGACACTACCATTCAGACCTAAACATTAGCATTGGTGTTAGTATCTTAGATCCAATGTTAGTGTTTGTACCCTACAAACACAAAAAATTTAAAATATTTTGATATGTATGAGTTAACATATTTTTATTAATTAACCCTATTTGAGAATATTTTCAAAGGTATGGGATAAATACAAAACAAATCCCACTCATTATTCACCTAGCAATTTATCAATAAATCGCCTATCAAGCTCACTACATCATTCACACAATTGAGTTATGTTTCCCTATTTTACCTATTTCCATATCATTCATATAATAATAATTTTTTTCAGTGTAAATCAGTCAAATAATAACCCATGAGCATTACTTTTCAAGTTTTAAGTTATATCACTACATGCATTTGCATGTAACTTATTACACCATTATTCACACACACGTTCACATAAGGGGGATAACTATATTGGTATGAAGTCCTATTTGGAGTATATGGGTATGTAGGTAGTTCTCACTAAAAAAATGGTTTTTAAGGTTATCTCAAATTCACTTGAGCCCATTAAACCCTATTTTTAAGGTGGTATGCCCTAGCTGGAGGACCAAAGTTTTTGATAAAAAAGATGACATCCAAAACATGTGTGTACAATACGAACAAATAATTTTCAAGGTGACATAGAACCCTTACAATAGGTGTAATTTCCAAAAAATTATTTGTACTTAAATATGGATAGAAGTATTGGTTTCAAGATGGAAGCGACAATGTTAATGTCCCTATTTTGATGGTAGTGTCCAGGCTAATAGAGAGCTAATTTTTAAAATTTGATGAAACACATCTGAGAATCATCTTAACTATTTATAAAATTATAAAATATACATTCAAATTAGTAAAAAAGATAATTATTATATTTTCTTTGTGTTATGAAAATTACTATTCGGTATTATACTTTATATATTTAGTAAATTTTCATAATTCAACACTGTATCAAAATATATTGTGAATCTAAATTATTTAATTGGCCTACTTTTTAAGAGTATCTTTCTCATTATTTGATTATGATAATATTTTATTTAATCATTATTTACTTATTTTATAATCCTCCCAAGGATTTAGGGTCATAACCTAATGATCATCAAAACTAGAAGATATTAAAAAATGAATTACAAGATTATTCTAAGTAAACATTGAACGTGAAAATGGTAGGTAATGCACATCCTCATCCACAACATTATGGGAACCCATTATATGGTATTATTGGAAAACTTACATGAAAAATACCTCTTATGGTTCAAAGACCTTAGATTACATTTGATGATAACAATATTGTGGATGATGACTCAGATCTTCACGCACTATTTATCAGATCACATATTGATCATCAACTTATAAATAGTATTATAGATGATAATGGTTCTAATGATAATGTATGTACCATGAAATTACTCACACATTTTAGATATATACATGATGATTTATACCCTTCATAAAAAATGGTCAAAGCACTAGATGGGAAATAACAATAAGATTGTGGTGAGATTGATTTACTTTTACAAGGTTTTCGGTACATATGACTAAAACATTTTTAGTTATACCACATATGAGAGTCTTTGATATGTTATTTGGATGACCTTGGATTAATAATCTCTATGAACTACCTTCCAAAGTACATGGATGTCTCAAGTATATTCATGCCAATAAGGTAATTATAGTTTCTAGAATTACATATGAACATCCATTACAAAAAGAGAAGTTTGTTCTAAGACAACTAATTATACAACCTATTAATGTTAATCATGAGTGAAAGGGTAAGCAAAAGGCTATCTAATTTCATAAGTGACCAATGCTTGAGATGATTTTGCATCAAATATACATAGTGGACTCCATGAATCCAAATCTACACCCACAAGGCCCAACCAATTTTTGAGAGTAGATCAACATATTTTAGAGAGGGTATGAAGTCCCAAAATTGCACCAAATAATAAATATAATACTAAATAATGGGTCCCACAAATTTATTTAACTTCTATTACCAATTCATGACCATAGAGTCATATGAGGCATAAATAGCATATCATAGATTCTAGAGTTCCATATTTGGCACATATATATGATCTTTGCTATCATGACTAATTTATTGTACCATATTCTCAATTTAGATCACCTTATGAGCATCCATGAGATAGGAATATCATCTAGATATTTATTTCCTCAAAAATATAAAATAAAAAAAATCAATAAAATATAAAAATATTGAAATAAAGCAAAAATAAAAAAATATTTAGCATTTTACATGTTTACTAGATTTTATATATGTTGTTTAATTTATGTTAGTAGATAGTATATCATTTTTATTTACACACATATGTTTCATATGAGTGTGATACAAAAATATATTATATCCATAACACATGTATTTGTATATGTTGGACCTTTTCAATTCCCACGTGACACACTACCTTAGGGGCATCTTGCTTCTGTTGATCACAATTGATATAGGTTCTATTATTTATATAATTACTTTAAATTATCATGTTGATATTATATACTAATGCTTACAGGTGACTATACTCATGCTACTATCTTACTCATTGTACTTAATATTCTATATGTCATTTTTATAACAAATTTATGTAGGGATGAGTATGACATGCTTATGCGAGTTGCTTATATTTTCACTTTTTTCATTTTATCATGTGGCTTACTTGAGTGTACTTCTTGTTTCCTTCTTTCTCTTAATTGTGGAAAATTTGAATATGTTCCTAGTTTGTTGGACCTAATATCTTGATTGTTTATTATTTATTTGGTGTGTTTAAATTTGAACATATCCTCCCATTTTGAGTGTGCACCATTTGAATATGCTCCTTATTTGCAGTCTACTTGGACCTCTTTTTTAAAGACATTGAGTGCTCTTATGTGTGTGCTTGATTATTTTTTGAGCTTACTTTTAGATGTTTCCATGATTCATATCATGCATCTTAGGGCAGGTTATGTCAAGATATTGTGAGCTTCATTGATACATATACTTAGTTAAGATAACACTATATGCTTCTTTACTACATGATTGATACAAATATAACATGGCTATCTTATCCTTTTGAGATAAGGTGACTACTATGTCACATTTTCCTCACCTCAAAATGGGGGAATATCATGACACATACATATTTGGAATAATAAGAAGAATTTGATACAGTTTACATGATTAAGATATACACTTGTGACAAATTTTTGTAATTAGCATTGATTTTCATAGATTTGGGATAATTTTTTTTTGATTTGTAAAAAATATTATATATAGTTTATAGATTAAAGTTTATATTTTTATAGATACTTCAACTTGAGACACATTTGAGGTGCATATGCCATGAAAATGCACTAAATTATAGATACACTTTCAAATTTATATACAAACATTTATGTACCAACCTTACCAAGATAAATTGATTGAGATTTTATATGTTGCAATAGTTGGCTCCCTTGACTAGTGCAATTAAAATATTATGCCTTGGATGGCCTTAAAACTACTTTTATTATTATGGGTTGATATGGTTACACCATTTTACTTGGGTGAGATTGGATAGTTGGATAGATTGGCTAGATTGTGTTTACATTTAGGTTGTGTGATTAAGATTCAGTGATATCGATGGACTTGGAAAAACTCACCCTTATACTGAATTGGGGGCTTGATCAAATTTGAATTCACTCTTAAAATATATAAGGCTTAGTTGTGAACATATCTCCAATCTTTTAGATAGGAAACATCATTACAAAAGACCACTACCAAGGGGAAATATGGTTGCATCGATACATAGGTGTACTCCTTGCTCTCTTTTCTTTCAATAAATTTTAATTATTCATTTTTACATTATAATCACTAAATACACCTATAACATGTTCTTTTTTTTAGGTCACAAATATACAAAAAATTCAAATTGGTCTCAATTCAATGCAAGGTGTGTTCTACACACCACAATACACATTTATTTCCTTTAATATTATAATTTAATCCTTATGAATTAATATATTAAGGGGGGATGTAGATGCTAAAGTTTTATTTCACATAATTAATTAGTCTTTCACACTTGACATATATCACTCAAGGATATACCCTTCAATTATTTACCTCCTCTCTATTGAAAGGCTCGTAGTTCCCATCTCACTATGCCTAAATGCTTATATTACAGTTTGACCATGATATTTTAATTACCCAGATCACATGTAGCCCATAGTATGCTTTAAACCTGATATATATATTTTAATTTTAATTATAGATCTTCAACATCTCTATTCTATAGGACACTACTATTTATACCTAGTCACTAGCATCTACGTTAGTGTTCCAAATCTAACATTAGTGTCTATACCTTACAAACACAAAAAATTAAAAATATTTTGATATGTACATGTGAGATAATTTTCAAAAGGTGTGTACAAATGCAAAAACAAATCCCACTCATTATTCATCTATAAATTCATGAAGCAAACACCTATCAAGCTTATTAAATTATTCACACAAATGAGTTCTACTCCCTTATTCTTCTCTATTTACATATCAATCATAGGAAATGTATTATTATAGGTGTGAAGCATTAAAATAATTACCCATGAGTAATATTTATCAAGTTTTAGGATATATCACTACATACATTCATATATAGTATACTACACCATAATTCACACACAAGTTTACGTAAGGGGGTGAACTACATCAGTATAAGGCCCTCTTTGGAGTATATGTCTATATAGGCAACATTCATTTAAAAGGGGATGTTTGAGGTCAGCTTGACTTTTCTTGAGCCCACTAACCTCTATTTTACAAGATGGCATTCCCTAGTTGGATTATCAAATATGACATATGAAACCTATATACTTGATCCAAACAAGTAATATGAATGGAAAAATAGAAACCTAATATGAATGTGTAATTTATATAAAATGAACTATACTTCACTACAGATAGAAAGATCAGTTTCAAGACTAAAGCATCAATGTTAGTGTCCCTATTTTGATGGTTATGTCTAGGCTAACATAGAACTAATTTATAGGTTATGATGATCATAATTGAGCATCATCTTGACTATTTTCACACATGTAATTATAAGTTATACATGTGCATCAATAGACAAACTAATTATAATCTCATCTTTGTGTCTAAGCATGCAAATTACTATTTGGTATTATACTTTCTATATTTAACATATTTGCATAATTTAACACTTTATGAGAATATAGTATGACTCTAAATTATTTAATCGACTTGCATTTTTAGAGTAGATTTATTATTAATTGATTAGGTCTTTAATTTAATCATTATTTCCAAAAAGTGTTAAACAAGACCACAATTCAACATATGATTCACATTAAAAACCATTCTTCATAGGTAAACTCAGGTATAACACTCTTCATTTTACTCTAATACTTTCAATTTGCTGCATTACTAGAGTAAAAGGGGTAAAATAAAGACACTAAAATTAACATTTAATGCTAAAATAATGCACTTGTGACCATCCATTATATACACTTCACCTATGATAAATTTCATGATTGTAAATGACTACACCTGTACTTTTATACAAATGACCCTATGTCTTATGAAAACTATGATACTAAATGTTTCTATTCCTCATTCCAACTAGCATAGAATAATTACTTGAAAAATTCATACTTCTAATTTGACTATGTATATTCCTCAAATGAGGATGATCCTTCATGACAATATTGAAGGTTTGTCATGTCTGAAGTTACCACTTTCATCCTCTTTCTGATTTACAAATAATTACCTAAATTAAAATTTATCTCAATGGGTCATTCACAAATTTCATAAGCCCAATTTTAAGATATCCCAAAAGGTCCACTATATAAATAAATTTTATACCCATTTTTAAAAATAGAGGTTTATATCATTACAATCACCAAAATATCTAAGTACACATTGAGAGAAAGTACATATTCTTTCCAAAATTTGAGTTCCTACAATGCAAAAAGCTTTAAGCTAGGTATGCACACAAAAACAAGGTCACAAGTCATTTACTAAAGAGCATAATCACATCAAGATTGAACCAACATATAGTATTTACTACTATTTTACATACACCACCATAGCATGGGAAAACTATAGGGATTTTGATACCTCTTTAGACTATTGGTATGTAGGCAACACTAAATAAATAGGGTGTTGAGGTTAAGCACAACCCAAAACCATTGCATGTTGACCCCATTCTCTGGTATTTATTCCCTCTTATCAATTAGCTTAGATTAGAGTGAAGAATAAGGCATACATGAGCTCCCATAGTGAAGTGAATGCATCTGAATAGACACACATGACCTACAGGTGAAGGTACATATATTAAAATTTACATAAGGGTAAAAAAACCTAAAGGATGAAGCCATGCCCTATAAACATTAATGCAAGTTTATGATGTCCAAACAATGTAGCCTTGTCCTAAGATAACATGAAGCCTTGTTCCTAATTCAAAATAATTTCACATAGTATTAAAGTTAATTTTTAGTCACTATTATAGTTTTGTAGACCCAAGTTCAAGTTAAGTCAATTATCTTTTAGTTCTTTTCTCTTTTAGCATATTTATAAAATAGTAATTTACAATTAGTTTATGTTTTATTATTGTATATCTTATTTATGTTGATTTACCAAATAACTTATCATAATTAGATTAATCCTTTAATCTAAATTTTGATTAAACAGTCTACGTTACCCATTTATTCTAGTAATGAAATTTATATAGTGAAGGAGAAATAATTGAACCTAAGTGTGAATAACACACTTTTTATTTGAAAGGACACTTAAATTATGTAGGGCACTCAAATTTATCAAACCATGAAACAAAAAATGAAGTAAGCCTTTGTTCATTTTTTAATTTGAAAAAGGTAAATTATAACAATTGACAAATTTAAAAAAGAGAGAAAGGAAGGAGTACACCTCTATGTAGGTGAAATCAAATTGCCATATAACCTATTAATTATGATGAATAATTGTTCCCCCTTGTTGAATCACTCGGATAATTTGAACCAATGGTGAATTGAGAGTGATCAAGTCACAATTTTGAATAACTAATCAAGCACTTAAGTTGTAAATATGCATAAATACAACTCCCATGAATGAGGAATAATACTGAATGTACTAATAAAAAAAAATAGAATCATGATAGGTTTTCTATAAGTGATGACAAAGTCATTGAGTTTCACTAGACATGAATGGACATCACTGTAAACAAAATATGCACCATGTAATGGGTTATCTATAAGTAAATCCATGGCCATTAAGTGTCTCTAAACCTCAATGTACATTACCCATACATATTGAATCACATCACTACATATGGATCTAGATTCTAGTTTTTTATAATAGAAATAGAATGAAGAATATTTAGGACCTAATTACTCATACATTCAAATTGAAATTGTAATTATGAACTTGAAATATGTGCATGACTAAGCATCATGCCTTAATTTAACTTCTTAACTTTGAACCTTTTCTAATTTAATATTTTAATATGGGCATGAACAAACATCATGCCTTTTGAATTATTGTGCCAAGTGGTCTATAATTTCATGAATCTATAAACTCAATTTATAATTATATTTTAAACATATAACTTTGATCTTGTAACTATTTTTCATATGCCCATGCATGTGCATTCAAGTGTGTATAAATCTATGATTTTAGTTTTTTTAAAAAGAGTACATGCATACGTCAAATACTCCCAAAATATGTTAAAATGTATAATTATATATTGTATGTTTGATTTTTAAATTAGAAAAACTTGTACTCTATTATAGAATTTTATTCTACATTTCTTTGAATATTTAAAGACATGTACTCTATATTTTAAAAACCTTTACTCTCTCCCAAAATATAATTTTTTTATTCCTGGAGACTTGGATATCTAATACAATCCTATTATGATGTGCCCCTTTTGAGATGAGAGATGTAGCTTGCATGTCACGTAGCTCAAAATAAGAGGTAAATTTATCATGTGATAACGATGTAAATCATGTGTAATCATGTCATCACAATAATATAATTATCATTGAAGCATGTATGTAACCTATTGAGTGTGAGGCATACAAGTGTCATGTCTATTTTTTTAACAAAGGATAAAGTAGTAAAGTAACCATATTTGATTTAAATTATGTAAAGTGCATGATAGATCATGACACCAAAAATCAAACTCAATAAGCACAAAAATCAAAACACACAATGTCATGCAATGTCATACAATAAGGCCCAGGGCCACATATAATGTTCATGAATATGTCACCATAAATAAAGGCCAAGGGCCTTATGAAAATGATATCAAGAATTTTGAAAACAAGGGGCATTTTCAAATGTATCACAACATAATAGGGCCTAGGGATGCAACCAATGGACATGTTCAAATTTCTCACATACCAAGCATAAATCTCATAGAGATGTTTAAGAAATTTTCACACATGGGCCAAGGCCACACTCTATAATAAAAAAATGTCTAGCCTATCATACAAGAAAGTACCAACATCGGAGGAACATAGAACAAGTGAAAACTAGCATATTCCATCCATATGTATCAATGCCATATAATAAAAAAGTAGCATATCCATGTTGTACAATGGAAAATATGATAAAATAACAAGACATTATTAATATATGTAGATTTTCATGACATTTGAGGTTATAGAAGAATATAATATATTATATTATAACTGTAAAATTAGATGCCCCCAATATAGACATGACCACTAGGTAAAAGGAAATCCAACATTTAAGAATCCAGGTGGATAATGTATGTCCTACATCACACCCATACACCTCATGAAATGCACATGCATTTGAAAAAAGGATATGTTCTCTATTGAAATATGTGATAAATAAAATATGAAAAGAAATAAACAAGCATCTCATGTCATGCTCATGCCCTATTTTTTTATTTTTGAAAATATTTTGAATATTTTTATATTTTTTAAATTTATGTCAAAGACAAGTGGCGAGGCTTCAAAAATAGAAGAGAGGGAGGGATCTGAATAGTATAAAAAATGTGTCAAGGATAATGTGCACTAGATATGATTGCATGGTGATGTGGATAAAGTGAAAGAAATAAATGTTCCCCCACTATATATGTGTGTCATAATAACATAGCTCAATATCATAGGTGTAGATAAAAATTTGTGTGCCCCTAGCGGGCAAGAATCCATGTATGCTTATGCAGAATGTAAGAGTATGTAATCATGTAAGATCAAATTATGTACAAATAGTTGAATTAAATAATGTTTAAGTACCCTACCATGAAATATGTGCAGTGTAGAGTGAATGTCAATAATGTTCATATTAGGATAGAAAATCAAAATATAAGGGCTAAATAGAAAAAACCAAGGGACAAAATAATAAAAAGGGTGAGTGGATATGAAGAAGCTATGTACATTGGAAAGTATTATGGATTAACCAATGACTTGATCCACAAGATGCTCCCTTGGAGTTCTTTCATAACAAATGTAACTTCTATTTTAATTCTATGTTAAACCACCATTTTGATGGGATGCTACTATGTAGGTCTTATCTTGTTAGGAGTGTCGTACAATATTTTGCTTAATTAGAGTCAAAATCATAATTATTGATTTTTTAATTTTGGAAAGATGATGTGAGCATTGTTTATATCTATATAAATAAATCTACATGTACCATAATGTGTTGTTGAATTTTATGATTCTTTTTGTGTTTATAAATGTTGGTGCATTTATTTACTTTATTACATTTACTTATATTTATTATTAATTATTTTGGTACACTAATTACTTATTGTAATTAGTTTATTATGTTTATTAATAATTTACACTAGATAGGATAAGCTTGCTTAACTAGCAGTTAACTTAGACACTTATCTTGTTACAATGGAGTTCCACTCCACTATTCAGGGTAAGATAGGATAAGATTGCTTAATTATTAGTTAATTTGTGTTGATCATTTACACAAGTTGGACACCTATCTTGTTAGTGTGGAGTTGCAATCCATTATTCATGCAGTCAGATATAAGTTCAACTACACATGTGTGAGTTCCTTGATCTTTATCATGCACGTTTTGCTCTATATAAACAATGGCTATTTGTGTTAATATTGAATTATTAGAGTAGTTCATCATATTTGAGTTATTTATTCATTTCTATTATTATCTTGGATATACAATTATTGTTTATTACTATTACTATTTTATCTCTTATTTATGTTTTCTATTAGATTCATTAGATCATGTTGCTAATTCTAACATGGTATTCATGGTATCAGAGCTATCTTGAATATATAGATTGCTAAATATTCAAGAGAAAAATATTCAGATATAGGATCTATTTTTTTTTAATTTTGTATATAGACATAAATTAGAGATTTGTGGAGAATTTTTGAGCTCACCATTGAGTTAAGAGTGCCTGAGATAGTCAAAATAGTCTACAATTTTGTCTAAATTGGGCACAAGAGGAAAAATCGGTAAGGGTTTGATCCAGAAGCACCATGCCCAAATCTGGTGGGTACATAAAAATTGAAGTGTTTCTGAGCAAAATGGACCTCACGGTTGCATTCGAAAGACATCAAAACCTACAGATATATATATAAAATTTGTCCAATTTGGACACAGTCACATTAGAAGGCAATTTTTTTTTTGCTCCTAGGTATGGCCGTATGGACTGTATGGATTGTGTAGACTAAAAAAGATTATTTTTTTCTTGGTAGGCCTCACAAATCAGTAGGTAGATTTGAAAGGGTAATTTTAGGAGCCCACCATTCGAACACTAGGAGGTATTTTTGAGTGATTTTTTTTGAAATAGCTTAAAATTTCATGCTCTTCATTGTTGTACTTTTATTTTTTTTCTAAAATTTTCCATATTTTCTAGAATTCAAAATTTTCTACAATAGCGCTTGCCCATCTTCATTTTTTTAACTTCAGAGGCTCACAACTTTCACATATGACCTCGTATTGAGGTCCCTTTTCTTTTGAAAGTTAATATTTTTTTGAGCACAACACAGTAGTGCAGAAATTTTTATAATAAAGTGTATATTTTTTATACTTTTAGACTAGAGGGCCTAATTAAGCTTTTTGTAAACTAGAAAAATTATAATCTAGCCTTGTTTTTGCACTCAATTATAAAGTGCCAAAAAAATACTTGTTGGGTAGGACAAAGCTAAGTAATTTAGGGGGGTTTTGTGGTGTGTTTTGTACTTTGATTTCTGCTTTATGATGGTTTATTTTTAAAGGCATCATGGGAAACCCTAAGTTCCCTCTATTAGCAACATATAATTATAACATATGAAAATAGAATGCTTGGAATGTATTAATGATGTTAGGATATATGCCTTACATAATAAATCTTCTTACTCCACCTACTGATGCAAAAGAGTTACAACACTTTCTCTTTGAAAATACTAAGGTAATTGGATGCATTCGGTCTTACATGTCTTTAAATTTGAATTTCCATCTTGACAAATGTATAAATCCAAAAGAGGTTTGGGATAAATTAGCATCATTTTTTGGAAAAATTGACAACAAACTCATTAGTTTGGATCTTAAAAATTATGCTACAATACAAGACTACATCACTAAAGTCATAGATCTTAGAGCACAATTTTTTGAATGTAAAATTGATAAAAATATATATTCAATTTATTTTTAGTGCCTTAGAAAAATTAGGTCTTAAATATTTATCCTTTGTCTCTAGCTTTTAGACTCATAGGCTCACATTGGGCACATCATATCAAATGCCCACCTTTGAGGTATTCTCTGAGATTCTAATGGCTGAAGAAGAAAAGTTAATAGCTATGGGTCTAATCAAGTCATCCAAATCTCAAGCTCTAATTGCAAGTCAACCTCATCATAAGCAAGTTTCAACATCAGTATCCAATACAAGTTCAAGTAAAAAAAAGCAAAATAATATGAATAAGTCACAGAAAGATAAGAATAAAGGGAAACAATCTTCTTCACAAAGAGATTATAAATCCACTAATAATAAAGGAGATTCACAAAAAAGGATTGGCACTCCTTGCCCTTATTGCAAAAAGGGGTTTCATAGTGAACAAGATTATTGAAAGAAAGAGATTGATGAACTTAAGGGTTTTCTAAAAAATAATAACATCAATCAATCAAAGGATTCTTTCACTCCTTCAAATTCAAGGAAAGGGAAAGATATGGCACTAATTGCACTGACAAATTCTCCCTAGTCATGGGTAATTGAATCAGGGGCTTTGCACCTTATGGGTTCTGATCAAGAACAATTTTCTAGATTAGATCCAAGTTCCTTGCCTCATATTCTCATAGGTGATGATTCTAAGGTTGATGTTATAGGAAAAGGTATAGTTGATGTTGATAGTGATGTATTTAAGGATGTACTCTATGTGCTAGAGTTATCAAATAATATTATCTCTATCTACCAAATCACTCACTTTGATACTGGTATGAAATTTGAGTTCACACTCGATTCTGTATCAATCACGAAATTGGAGGATAATGCCTCAATCTTCCCCTACAGCTTTGCTCTCACACATTGATTCAGTGAGCAAGCGATGGCATGAGTGGTTTGGTCATCTGAACTACCGCTATTTACAATAGCTTAGTCAACAAGAGATGGTTATAGGACTTCCATAAATTTTTGTTTCAGGGGGTATATGTCATGGTTGTACCTTAGAAAAACATCCAAATGATAAGTTTGATAAAGGGAAGGCTTGGAGGGCTACATAAGTCCTCGAACTTGTTCATCATGATTTAGGGAATCCATTACCTACTTTGTATTTTAGTAAAACTTGCTATGTTCTCACATTTATTGATGACTATTCTAGATATACTTGGGTTTATTTTATGAAACTCAAGAGTGAAGTATTTGATAGATTTTTAGAGTTTAATGCTTTAGCAAAAAAACAATCTGGAAAGTATGTCAAGATCCTTCACACAAATAATGGGAGGGAATATGTGAACAATAAGTTTGAACAATTCTATGCTCTTGAAGGAATTGATCTTCAACATTTAGTTGCATACACACCTCAACAAAATGGTGTAGTAGAGAGGAAGGATAGATTCTTAAAAGAGATGGCAAATTCTATGATTCATGCAAAATCATTAGTACCTGAGTACTAGGAAAAAGTGATTAATTGTGCTGAATATATATAGAATAGAGTTCCTCACAAAGATTTAAAGGGGATAACATCTCTTGAAGCTTGGTGCAATAGGAAATTAAATGTGCATCATTTCAGAGTCTTTGGCAGTCCAACATGGGCTCCCATACCTTTAGACAAGCATCGTGCTTTAGAACAACAAATCTGAACTTGCATATTTTTGGGATATCCTGATGGTGTTAAGGGATGTCATCTCATTGATATAGATTCACAATAGCTTATTATAAAGAGAAGTGTTTACTTTGAAGAAAGTCCTTCAGACTTATCTTTTAACATTTTTCATTCTTCTTCCTTAGAAGAATTAGATAGCAGTGACGATGATACTCCTACTTCATCTACTCATAAGGATGATGAGGTAATAGCTCCCCCCAACAAGGTTTAATAGGTCATGTTCCTCCTCCTCCTCCAGATCCTCACCCATTGATGCCTTTGTGGGCTAGATAGACTTTGGCAGATGCAGACCCTCTTGTTAGGGATCCATTAGATAGAAGGAGAACATAGTCATAACATGATCTTATACATTCCTACATTGTCACAACTTATGATCCACAATATTTTTAAGAAGCCATAGGGACAATTGAGTGGGATTAAAAAATGGAAGAAGAGTATGACTCATTGATTAGAAACAACACTTTGGATCTTATTCCTCTTCTTAAGGGAAGAAAATTAGTATGATGTAGGTGGATATATTGGACTAAGTTTGCAGTGGATGGAAATATTGATAAGTATAAAACACACTTAGTAGCCAAAGGTTTTTCCCAAGTGGAAGGTATTAACTATAAAAAAACCTTTACACTTGTTGCTAAGATGAATTCCATTCTCTTGATACTAGCTATTGGTGAAGCTCATGGTTGGGTTGTACATCAAATGGATGTGAAGAGCACATTTATTCATGGGCATCTTCATAATAAGATATATATGGAGCAGCCATATGGGTTCATTCAAGATTATTCATTGGTGTGTCTCTTACAGAAGTATCTCTATGGTCTAAAATAAGCCCTCAAGGCTTGGTATTCCAAGATGGACACATTTTTTCTCTTAGTTGGGTTCTCAAGATGTCACTCAAATCTAAATGTCTACATTCTATGATAGAAGGATTCACTATTGTATGTATTTATCTATGTTGATGATATCATTGTTACATGGAGCATAACATCCATCATCAGTAGTGTTATGATTTCACTTCATGACAGGTTTTCTATGACAGACATGGGCCTATTACACTATTTTCTTGGGATTTAGAGATCATAGTCTTTTATTTGGGATTATAGTTTCATAGCCTAAGTATGCCATGGACTTGTTAGCTTGGTTTCACATGGTTGATTGTAGGCCTACACTAATTCCTTTCTTATCTAGAGTTAGACTTGAGGTTCATTATTCCACTCCCTTGGTTGATGCCACATTGCATCGCTAGCTTGTAGGCAGCCATGTTTATTTGACTCATACATAGCTCAACATTTCATATGTAGTTGGCATGGTTTCACACTTTATGTAGACACCATATGAGATTCATTGGAGAGCCACCAAGTGAATTTTGAGCTATATTCAAGGCACTATCAGATACAAGATTCACTATATAATAGGTATAGGTTCAGACTTGGTGGGATACATAGATTTTGATTGGGCTAGTGATTATGATGATCGTAAGTTCACTTCTAGTTATAAATTTCACTTTGGATTTGGCCCCATTTCTTGGCAGAGTAAGAAGCAAAATTTTATTGCTCTTTCATTGACAAAAGCTGAGTATCATGGCCATATTAATGCCACTACTGAGGCTATTTGGATTCAAAATATTCTCATTGAGCTTGGTGTTCTATTTCAGAAGCCATCAATCATCTACTGTGACAACTAGAGCACTATCTAGATCTCAAAGAATTTGGTTCATCATCAGAGAACCAAACACATAGAGATCCATATGCACTTTATCAGGGAGTTGATTCAGGTAGAGATCATTGATCTTCAATATTATCCTATGGAGGAGTAGATTGCAGATATTTTCACCAAAACTTTCACTAAATTCAAGTATCTTCACTTGTGATCTCTTTTGGGGGTGTAGGATATCAGTTCTTTAAGGGATATCAATTCTTCAGGGGGGTTTCCTAGACCTTCATTTTGAGGAGGAGTTTTTTTATCCTTCTGGTTTTCTCCTTTCCTCATCTATTTTACAGAGTACCTAATATGACTACACATTATCAGGAATCTTATTTGCATAGCCCTACATAAGATTCGCTCATGGGGGGTGTTGGTGCATTTATTTACTTTATTACATTTACTTGTATTTATTATTTATTATCTTGGTACACTAATTACTTATTATAATTAGTTTCTTATTTTTATTAATAATTTACACTAGATATGATAAGCTTGCTTAGCTAATAGTTAACTTAGACACTTATCTTGTTACAGTGGAGTTCCACTCCACTATTCAGGGTAAGATAGGATAATATTGCTTCACTAGTATTCAAATTGTGTTGATCATTTACACAAGCTGGACACCTATCTTGTTAGTGTGGAGTTGCACTCCACTATTCATGTAGTCAGATATTAGTTGAAATACATGTGTTGTGTGAGTTCCCTAATCTTTATCATGCATGCATTGCTCTATATAAACAATGGCTATTTGTGTATTCTACATTAGATTAATATTGAATTATCAGAGTAATTCATCATATTTGAGTTATTTATTCATTTTAGTTATTATCTTGGATATACAGTTATTGTTTATTACTACTACTATTTTATCTTTTATTTATGATTTTTATTAAATTTATTAGATCTTGTAGCTAATTATAAAAATAAATGTGTCATATCATGTGCTTTTACTATAATTATATTAGTTGTCTTTGTTAGAATGATAGTTTAAGAAGTATTTCTTTTGTCTGCTCTTAGTTGATATAATCATCCACTCTTGAGATTGTAACCATTACAATTTCATGCTCAAATGTGATGAAGCTATGATCTTGGCCCAATGTTTCCCCCATTTCTCTCATCCATAATTTTCCCACATTTTCATTGTATTGATCTAAAGTAGGGTCAATGTGTAATATAATAGAAAATGTTTTTGTCCCAAGTGTTATTGGAAACTCGATGGATCCAATGTAGCATTGAGGCCCAATAAGACTAAAAAATATTGTTTGTCATACCCCAGATATTAAATAAGAGTCATTCTATATATATATATATATATATATATATATATATATATATATATATATATATATATATATATATATATATATATATTGGCCTCATAAAAATAAGTAATCTCGACTTTGGTACATTTATTGTCATTGATGTGAAGATTAAGAATCAACGGTTCTAGATATGATGAATACTTTTAGCTGCCTTTTTTGAAACCATATTAACCTTGGTGTGTTGTGTTTTCAAATGTTCTTGATAAGAAATTATTCTTGAAAATGTTGTCTTGCTTATTTTGGGTCTATTTTTAAAACTTCCATTTTTGTGCTTGTTCATGTAGTAACTTATATTTTCCATTTGTTCCCTTTTTATTTGCTCTTTATATGACCTTTCTTGTTCATCGTGTTCTATTTATAGCCTTTCTTATTTTAATTTTTCTATTTACACCTTTTACTTTTGGATCTACTCTTGTAGTGATGTATCATGTTCACATTATACCATTTATAGCTATTTTTCTTTGACATGTTTCTTTTGTTCAACTTGTACTTTTTCCTGAAAAGATATGGCATAAATTATAAGATTTTGAAGCTTGAGAGTATGTGAAATCTTATCTTAAAGTGATGTAAACCTTAGAAATAAGCCTTGAATTTTTTCTTGTTATTGTTGTGAATTAATACTATAAAAAGTATTGGCATTTTGATATTGTTTATTATCTTGAATTACATATTTTCATTTATCCTTGGAATATTGTGCCTCCATAATACTTTTTGATTGATCCCTTTTTACAATATATGAGTCATATCAATATGTGCCAACTCCAACAGGTGTGAATAAGGTATGCGATAAGTATTATTCTAGATCATCTTAATTAAAATTTAACTTAAGTAACTCATCATCTGTTAGATCTTTCATATCATCACCATTGCTATCGTAACAATATATAATTATGTAATAACGATTTTAAGAATTTGGCGAAAGAGGGAGATCTGGTATTTTCTCCTCTTGTTATATAGTGATTGGTAATGATTTATATGTATCTTATTGAACGCTTTTTATTTGTGCTTGATCATGTTCTATACTTGACTCCCCTACCTCATATTTATGTATTCGATCAAGTGTGATAGGGTGTGTAAGTGGTATAATAAAATGATCCTAAGATTGTGATCAAGGCATTTTGTAGTATCTAAAATGTGCGTCATCTGCTAAAAGAGTATATACATATCTATCATCTATAAATTTTATAAAATTGAAGAATTTATGTTTCTAGAATGACAACTCATATGAGTATTAAAATTGTTTGAATATAGTTTCTAGGAAAACAAGAGAAAAAAATGAAAATGAAAATAGAAAAAAAATGGCTCGAAAACAAATGTACAAGCTCACCAATATGTTATACCCTATTTTTAATAAAATAATAAAATGTAATTATAATAATAGATGTAAAATTATAATCTTTCAAAATGTTAAAGATATATAATAATAAATAATTCTGACTTTGACAATTTGATAAATGTGGAAAACTGTTATTTTTTGAAAACACTTAAGAAAATAAAGTTCAAACCCAAGATTTAAATTGTTTGCTATGTATGTTTGAAAGTGGAAATCAATAAAGTAGCTGATTATGCATGCTCAAAATCAAGAATAAAATTAGAATCTACTTCTGGACATGTCTACATAAGTGGAAGGGATCACATTCTATTCATGTTTGCTGACTGTAGACTTATCTCGGTTGATTATGCTCAATTACTAACAACAAAATGTAGAAAAAATAAAAATATTGTTAGTGATAGATCAAAGACAAAATTAGAGACTAATCCTCAACACAACTACTATAATTGGATAAGAACATAAATCACTTGAGTTTGTTGACTATGGACTTATCTTGGTTGACTATGATGAAAAATTGATCATTATGCCTTCTACACATGTCTAATGAGCAACCTAAAATATCACAACTTAAAAATGCCATTAAAAATTAATTGTTTATCTTATTTTTTCCTTAAAACCCTAAGGGCACTTTGATAAATTGAAATACTATAAAAAAGAGGGAAGTGTAATGAGTTGAGTTGACCTCAATCACCCCATTGATGATTGACTATTGCCTATGTATCTAATACTCCAAGGATGAAAATCAATCCCATTTGGTTCTTCCACCTAGAATAATTGTGTAATTGTTATCCTTGACTATGTGTATGTTGGATTTGATAATTTAAAATGATATTTCTTGAATCACTTTGGATTGAACTTAACTTGGCTTATGGTTTCTCTTTGTGAGTGATGTTGAATTTGGAAAGAATGGGGAAAATTTTCTCAATGTGAAATAGTGTGTAAGCTTGAAACTAGTGAATACAAAGTGGAGATAATGAATGGCATTTACTATGTTTATTAGGTGTTGGTGAAATATTTGGTACCTGGTGACAAATCCAGATTTCACAATAATATAGGAGACAAAAATTCTCTCCTTTATTATGAGGGGAGGTTCCCTTTGTTGAAAGCAGTAAAAACTAATCTAAAGTATGTAAAATATTTTCATGTTGAATGGGGGATTATTTTGGTGACATTCAATTGAAAAATAAATGGAGAAAGGGAGGTGAAGAGTCATAGGTGAATGAGCAAATGTATATTTAATTCAACCATTTTATGAGAGAGAAAAATGAATGAAAATAACATGCTTTATTGGCATTAAATGTGATTACTTCTTGGAACTATGAAACATGCAGTAACATAAGAAAACACATACCCATAAAAGAAAAAAAGACCCAAATTTATTAAATTCATTAGTTACTGGTTAAATATAGAACACAAAGTTTCTTTCTTCTTTCTATTCAAGATTTAATTCTCACAGACATCAAAAATCCCTTTTAAAATAGCCATTTATTGTATTCATAGCAAGAAGGAATGGAATAATCCTTCACATTCAAAATGTCTCTTGGTATTTTATTTTTCATCATATTTTATTTATTTACAGTTTTACAAAAATGAAAATATGATTTTTTAAAAATAGAAGTTAGATAAAAATAGGAAGTAAAAGTTGTAGACTCCACTAGTAAATCTTCTTTGTTGTTATAGTTGGTGCTAAGAGACATAGAGAGGCAATAAAATTTTTGGCTTGTTCTTTGCTTTGAGTAGATTTGAGTTTTTTGAATCTTTGTACACCTTGGTATTGTCTTTTCCTTTCATTACTACTACTTGTTTGCACTGTGTCAGCCACCTTTTTAAAGTTAGCAATAATGAATTTAGAACTTTGATTTATTTAATCAATTAATTATTAATTTATTCAACTGAAATATGAATTTCACTGATCATAGACATGGAATCTATGTTGAAATTATTCTCCTTGAATAACTTTTCCTTAATTACTTTCTCTTACTGCTCCTTTACCTCATCTGCAGTATGTAGAGTGGTCATGTGTTCTTTTAATAGATCACAATGTATCTTATCAATAATACAGATGATCATTTTCTATTTTTATTTTTCATTTCTGACCTATTACTCTAGTTCATCTATTAGCCTATCTAGAATATTGATCTTTTTAAAGATGCATTTGGACCATTTGCATGAAGTATCATCTTCTAAATTTTCAAACACTTTGACATTGACTAGTATTGATGTTTCAACATCAATCATTTCATGAATATCACCTTTGATGTTTTCCCATATATTTAACTCACTCTCATGAGCTTTGATTTGATGCTTCATATTGATAACCTCTGATTCAATGGTCATGAATAACTTTATCACATTTTTGATATATTTTATTTTGCTCAACTACGCTTATTCTATCCAAGGTTTAAAAGTTATGCAATATGAATTATATTTATTGATTGTAGAAATATATTATTTTATTATACTAGACACTTGAAAAGGATCATCAACTTGAGGTGTCACAAGGGTATCAACTAGGTTTAGCATGTAGTTGACATACCCTACCAAATAAATTATTTATTCCTAGAGTTGTTCGTAGGTGAGCTCATCTTTCTATAACCTTTTGATTATTCTTTTCGTGGCCTCACATAGATTGTGAATATACTCCTTGGTTTCCTCTAAGTGATATCCTCTTAATATTATAGTTCTTCATACTCATCTCTCCAACATATTTCTCCACATCGGGCACTACAATTTTGATGATTTGAGTATTAAAAGAATATGACACCAATCTAGAAATGGTTTTAATATTTTTAGGAGGATAATTGAGAATATTAGTTACCACATCAAAATTTTGAATATCTTATAATGCCCTCTTTATTTTTTTGAGCATTGGATGCATCCATTGGGAGGGCATATCGTTGAAAGTGGTAATTTAAGTTTCAATGGGTGGGGGCATACACTACTTTGGAGGAGTAGTTTATGGGAGTGGAGGGACATTTGGAGAGACTAAAGGATATGAAGGGATTACAACCTCAACTTCTTTATTGGTTCCTTTCATAATTATTCCTTGATTGGAGGTATGGTATTGTTGTTTTATATTGTGAATAAGGAGAGAGGGGTCACCAAGAGTAATAGAATAATACTCCATCATCACAATTTTCTTTGCCTATTTATTCAAGCCAACAACAGTAATTTCCTCACAATTTTTTCTAGGTTTATTTCCTTAATTATGGAATTTATCATCACCATCTTAGAACTCAAAGAATTAGGTGCTTCAATCATCATACTAGTGTCCCTATTCTTTGGAGTTAGTGTAGGAGTCTGCTTAGGAGGCACTAAAGTATTTACATTTATATAACTACTTACTCTAGTCACTATAGAAAAATTCTTATCAAACCATTTTTTGGTTTTATCCCATAATCTTTAGGTTATCCCATGCACATCTACTAGATTTTTTACTAACCAATTTATAATAGGTAAGGGAATGGATACAACCCTCTCAATGTACTCTAGGCTGATGAGGGTTGATGATATCAGTCATGCCATTAATCATGTCATCAAGGACCCATTCATCTATGAATATTTTGATATGTTATATTGTCATTTGGCTCAAGTCTCTCCAGACTACCTCATATTCATTAGAGTAATCTACCAAGTAGCCCTCCAAGTAAGATATATGCTCATAACCTTAATTGATACCAAGGCATATTTTTACATATCTCTTCGTATCCATAGAAGATCTACTGACATATGATCAAAGAGTGAATTATGAGATATATAATTCAATGTCTTGAGTATTGACCATTGTTTTACATGGGAAGTATCCTAATGAAATAGGAAATAAGACACCCAAGATGTGTCTATCCTTACAACATTTTTACAGTGCAATTAATTTTATGCATAGTTATATCATATAATTTTATCATTTTACAGCCTTGGAAGTCTCAATAGGTAGACTTCAAAACCACCAACCCTGATGTAGATGACCTTATAATATTGTAGGTAGTAGCTTAAATATTAGTTGATTAGGGTGGAAACTTCATCTAATATTATTCTTCCCCAATCTTCATAAAGATATTGCACCAACCTCATTGTGAATCCATCATTCACCCTAGTGAACTGTTTATTGAGTTTTCCTTGATTCAAATGAGGGAAATATTAATAGGATTGAATGACACGAGTGATACTTTCATTCTGTGAAATTCCTAGATAAATATCTGAGAAACCAATGAATATACAAGGTGGGAGGTAATGAATAATTATTTCTTTAACTACAAGTATAGTGAAATTTTTGATGTAGGGAATCATTAATCATCTCTTCCTAATCAATAAATTGCTTGCCATGACAGATGATGTTCATTGACATGAACATATAGGGTGGTTTTTTTTATCCTCATTGCATAATATCTGGTTCAGTAGAGTAATCACATATGAGAGCTCCTCTTGAAAGTATACTCTATATAAATTCTTAGGAAATTTCTATACTCTCTCTCTTTTATGCATCATCTATGAATTATTGATAAATGTCAAACACTTATTTAAATATTTATCCTAGTCTCTTTACCCTTTAGGAATACTCATGCTAATAATGTCCTCATGAATATAATCCTTAGTGTTATTCCCATTGTAGTACCATAAAATTTGGCTATGATAGACCCACCACTTGATTTGATTTCACAGGTTGATGAATCATAGTGTCTCACATAGGTGAACACTAACTCAGAACATTAGACTAAAGTAGGAAATCCCACCTCCTAAAGGCCACTTTATAAAAGGTGGGTAACCAAGGTTCTTGGATTTTATGAATTTAAGTCTATTATGAAAATCCTCTAGGTCCACATGTCTGATTTATGATTTAGGGATTTTAGGAATATCATTGTCCATTACCAAAAATGGTTCACACCATAGATATTTGAACTTCATGTTTACAAATTCTAGATACACAAAAGTGGTTTCACAAGTGAGGGATAGGAGTCTAAGTAGATCTAGGGGTAGGAAATTTTAGAATGGTTGAAATGAGTGAGAATCAATGGTCATATGGTAAATTATTGGAACTAGTGGAATGCTCTCAGAATGGATTTCTCACAAGGGAGGGGAAGCTCTAAGAATAGGGTAGATTTATAAAAGAGTATTATTATTTTTTGGGGAATGCAAGAAATATTTGGGCAGAGCATCACTAGTAAGGAGATAACAAGGGTCAAAATATCTAGAGCCAGAGCAAATTATAAAGTAAAAATGAGTAAAATGAGCCCTTCCTTAAATTAAATATGCCTTCAAATGGATTAGTGTGTAATGGGCATATATTATAGACTACATGCACCTAGGAGGGATGGGTAGATGACCCTTGTGTATCCACTAACACATAGGTACATGGGTGATTTTACTTGTGCATATGCATTTGCACATCCACAGGAGCTGGGCAAATAGATATGTCTATCCTTGACATAGAACATAGGCCTATAGACTTGTGATTTATGTGATGGTGTAGATTTATAGCTATGGGTTCATGATTCACATGATGACATGGATGTATAGGCAAGACTGGTCACATGTTATACATGCAATGTGTCCATGCATCTTGCATAACCTTAGAGTTTGAAAACTAGGCCCTCATGCCATGTGAGCCGTAAAGTCATGATTAAGAATTTATTTATGTCTTGTTTTACACTAAGTCAAACTTTACATTTTATATAAACTTTATCCAACTTTGGCATATTTTTAGGTCATTTTTCATGAAGATCAAAATGTTATTCACTGACTGAGAGGATGAATTAACCTTTGACAATTTTGGGAACAATATCTTGATCATACTAGGGAAGTGAATTTGTGAGAATAATGAAACTAAAATCTAATAATATTAGGGTTTCATATCCCAATACCTTATCCATTGGGAAATAAAGTTGACAAGATAAGGAAGGAAATGATAAACACAACTGAATAGAAATACACAACTAGAAAGAAATGCTAAGAGACAACCTAACCTCATTCTCTATACAAATTTTGATATTGGTCATTGTATAGTAACATAAGGTGAGTACCATCTCTATATGACAAATAGTATATGATTTCACTACATAAGTGTCAAATTTTGAATGGCCCCATACACAAGAATTTAAATTGCCCATGACTTCCTCTTGGTTCTCTCCTTTTGTCCTAGATTAGAACTAACTATCCTATTCAAAAGTCACATTGTTGAGCTTTTTCATCAAATAATTCCTTGACCTTTTATTGATGAGCTATAATTATATAAACTATTGTGACTTGATCTTTATCTATCTTTGTTAGGTACATGACTCTCTTCTCTAGAGTGGCTTTGAAGTTTTCATCTTTAATACCATGTGCTAACTTCAATGCTAGAAATTACAATGAAATAGGAAACATGACATCTCTTCCATAGAGTAGATGAAATGGATACATTTTGATCACTCTCTTTGGTGTTATTTGATCAACCCATAGTGCATACTATAACTTATTATGTTAACTTTTTTTTTCCAACTAACTTGGGAGTGATGGTAGTTATATTTTTGTTACCGGATTCCACCTGACCATTATCTTAAGGGTAGTAGTCTGAAGAATGTGTAATATAAATGCCAAATTCATAACAAAAACAAATCAAATTGGCCAAGGAAAATTTGAAATCATTATCCATGACAATATTTTGAGGGGTTCCAAATCTAGCCAATACATTCTCCTTTATGAAAATACAAATAAATTTAAAAGCGGTAGGTCTTACTAGAATGGCTTCTACCCACTTTGTGAAGTAGTCTATGAATGTTAAGACATGAGTGTGCCAAAAAATGGAATGAGGGTTTATAGTCTTAATGAAATCTAATCCCCATTATTGAAATGGTTCTCAATGACCATAGGTTGGAGAGGCAATGATGTGAGCTTAGGCCTACCAAAAAAATACTGATAGTGTTCACATTTGAAAACCCATTCTTGAGCACTTGTCAGGATTAGAAGCACAATTGATTACCTTGTATAAGCAACTAAACATGGAATTTAACCATAAGTAACAAGTAACAAGAAATCAGAAACAACATAGAATTTGAGAGACAATACAATCTTGTATTCAACTCATCCAGAAAGAAAATACAATAAAGAAGATGCCACACTCTTCTCACACCTCTAAGGCTTCCCACACCTCTAGGACTCCCAGTAATTCTCGATCAAGAGTTCTCTCTCTCAATTACAGTCATAACAAACAACTCAAACACAGAGTTGTTGTTCACCTCCACCAGTCAGTAACAATACTGCCAGTACACAAGTACTCAAAGTACTTCAAGTAGATCTCCCTTGAAATTGCAACAACTTGCAAATCAAATTATCTTACTTACCATGTAGATCTAACATGATCTTGCACAACCTGTAGATCAACTGGTTTTGCACAACTACAAAAAACTAGATCTTAAAATTGGAAGGATCTCTTCCTTGTCCTTCATTACAATACAGCCCCATGAGTCTATTAAATAGATCCCATGCAAACAATAATTAGACTTCTAATTACAATAATTAGACACGCAGATCCAAAACTAAAATTAGTCTTTACATGCAAACAACTGGTTTGTTAAACAAACTATTTGTCAAACTAACAGTTTTGGAATCGCACAGGCAACCGACGTCGATCGCTGTCTGTCTAGAGATGACCAACATCAACCAATCTCTGACCAATGTTGGTAGCTTCCTATCCACCATTGACCAACATCGGTTGGCCTGATTGATGCCGGTGACTGTGACACTCAGTTACCTCCTCCATGTTTGCATAATAGTGAAGCTTTTAGCTCCACAACCTAACAATCTCCCACTTGGAGATAAATAGTTGCACCTGTACCTATACATCATTTAATTTGTTTCCTAGCTTGTATCCCTCTTCAAGTTCAATATTGAAGACCAACCACCACACAACTTGTGGTGCAACGCCTGTCATCCAAGTCCCCTGCCACATCCAAATCTGCATGCCCATGTAAAGAAGTGCTTGACCCTACATAGCATGTATACCTGCTGCTAGTCCCTCTCAGATACCTGAGAATCCACTGAACACTTTCCAGTGCTTCTTTCTTGGATTGACCCCAAACTCACTGACAACACCCACTACTTGGGCAAACTCAAGTCTAGTACATATCATGCACTTAACCTCATTATGTGAATTGAGACACCATTCTTTTAACTGTCCATCCATAGGTGTGCAAACTGGTTTTACATCCCACATCTTGAACCTTGCCACTACCTTATTCACACAATCATCTGGAGATAAAATCAACCTGTGACCTTCCATGTCTCTAGACATACTCATGCCAAAGAATCTTGTTGCTCCTAGATTCCTCATGACATACCTCTAAACTAACTTTACCTTTAGCTCAGCAACTCCCTGCATGTGTGACCCTGCAACAAGCATACACACCATATATAGTAACAGGATAATGTAGCTAATATTATCCAACTTGGTAAAGTAAACACAATGGTTAAACCTCCATTGTCTTGCAGCTTGCTCAAGACCATATACCCTGGCCTTTCGTCTCACATGTCCATTCTCTCTCTTTTTTGACCTAGGAATCCATTCATCTCTCAGTGCTTTCTCTCTGGCTGGAAACTCTACCAAATCTCCCATTTGGTTCTCTTCCAAGGAATTCATGCCATGCTCCCACTGTTTCTTGGATTCTACCTACTCTGCTTCTTTAAAACTTCTTGGTTCTTGACCATCAGTGAGCAACAAGTAATCTAAAGAAAGGGAACAATGAATTTGAGGCTTACTTACCCTTTTAGTCCTCCTCATGGGCATTTGAGACTCCTTGAAAGCTTTCTGTCTACCAAAAATCCATTCTGACAGTGACCGACCTCAGTCACCCCTCAGTTTGCATATGACTGATGTCGGTTCCATGCGATTGACTTAACTATCGATGTCGGTTCCCTGACCGACACTGGTAGCCACCTGCCCGACACCATCAGCTTTGGTCTACACATGACCGATGTCGGTACCTACCTGATTGACATCAGCTCTACCTGACTAACATTGGTACCTGTGTTTACCTGTGAGTGATGACTTTTTACCTGCGAGTTTACTTTGAATCAAAACCCTGTCTAAACTGCCCTGCTCAAAATTATTTAGCCCTTGTGACTGATCTCTATCTGTCATCTTCTCCTTAAACACCAAGGCTTTCCTATTCTTGTCAAAAACATCATATTTCCTCTTTGTGTAATAGACCTGATCCTTTCTTGTAGCATGTGTTTCAAGAAACCTCACTTTCTTCTGTTGCTTACAGAAATCTCTATCTATGCATTTTAGATTTGAACTCTTACCCTTTGACTCAAGAACATGCATCCCCTTCTTATTCATGTGACCAAGCCTACAAAGCCACATCTCTGCATCTACATCTGAAGTAGATAAACCAAAAGGAGAATCAGTAAGACAAGTAGATAGATAAAGAGTACCTACTTTCTTACCTCTTGCTAAAACAAGTGCACCCTTGGAAACTTTCCAAGATTATGTTGTGAGAGTTACTATGCATCCCTCATCACCCAAATTTCCTATAGAAATCAAATTCTACTTCAGGACTGGGACATGCATGACCTCCTTCAACTCCCATGTGTTGCCCATCTACAATTTCAGATGCACTTTCCCTTTGCCAACCATTTGACAAGGCTTACCATCCCCTAAATAAATCTCTCCAAAGTCCCCTTGGACATAATCATGAAAAAATTCGCTATTTGGGGATGCATGGAAAGAGGCACCAGAATCTAGAACCCAATATTCTACTTTATCCAAGGAACATACTAGAGCATCCTATGCAACAATACCTGCAACATCTGCTTCTTTATTTCCTTCATGCTGATCTTCAATCGACCTGCAATCTTTCTTTATGTGCCCTGCCTTTCCACAATTCCAACAGATTACTTTGCCATACCTGGAATTGGATCTCCTACCTATCTTTGACCTTGATCTCCCTTTCTCGATCTTCTCTCTTTACCTTCCCCTGCTTTCAACACTTAAATCATTCCCTGATGATTCACCTGTGCTTTTCCTGCGAATTTCTTCATTCAAGATTACACTAACAACATCATTCACTTTCAAGATATTTGAAGCAGACGCAGTATTACTTACTGCCATTACCAAGCTATCCCAACTTTCAGGTAAAGAGCATAAGATTAAGAGAGCCTTAATTTCATCATCAAAAATAATATTGACTGAATTTAACTGGTTTACCAAACCATGGAAATCATTAAGATGACTATGTACAAATCCACCTTCCAACATTTGCAAATTAAATAATTGCTTCATAAGAAATACCTTATTCGAAGCTGAGGTTTTTTCATATAAATTTTCCAAAGATTCCATCAACTCAACCATTGACTTTGCCTATGATAAGTTAGAAATCACAGACGATGCAAGGCTCAACCTTATAGATCCCAGAGCCTTTTGATCAAGAACCTTCCATTCTTCATCTTTCATATCCGCGGGATTGCATGCAACCCCACCCAATGGTAAGTATAGATTTTTCTGATATAGATAATCTTCTATCTGCATTCTCCATAATTGATAATTATTGCCATTGAATTTCTCCATTCTTAGGTTACCTTCTTTTGCCATTGCTTTACTCCCACTCAAATAGAAACCCCTATGAATGACCTGTAATTAAAAAACACTTAATAGATTTGAAACCACCTGTTCATGAACCTAACCAAAGCTCTGATACCACTTGTCAGGATTAGGAGCACACATGATTACCTTGTATAAGCAACTAAACACGAAATTTAACTAGAAGTAACAAGTAACAAGAAATCAAAAATAACACAAAAATTTGAGAGACAATACAATCTTGTATTCAACTCATCTAGAAAGAAAATACAATAAAGAAGATGCCACACTCTTCTCACACCTCTGAGGTTTCCCACACCTCTAGGACTCCCAGTAATTCTCAATCAAGAGTTCTCTCTCTCAATTACGATCACAACAAACAACTCAAACACAGAGTTGTTATTCACCTCCACCAGTCAGTAACACTACTACCAGTACACAAGTACTCAAAGTACTCCAAGTAGATCTCCCTTGAACTTGCAACAACCTAAAAATAAAATGATCTTACTTACCATGTAGATCTAACATGATCTTGCACAACCTACAGATCAACCTGGTTTTGCACAACTACAAAACTAGATCTTACAACCGAAAGGATCTCTTCCTTGTCCTTCATTACAATACAGCCCCATGAGTCTATTAAATAGATCCCATGCAAAAAATAATTATAATTCTAATTAAAATAATTAGGCATGCAGCTCCAAGACTAAAATTAGTCTTTTACATGCAAACAAATAGTTCATTAAACAAACTGTTCGTCAAACTAACAGTTCTAGAACTGCACAGGCGACTGACATTGGTCACTGCCTGTCTAGAGATGACTGACATTGGCCGATCTCTGACCGATGTTGGTAGCTTCCTGTCCACCCCTGACTGACTTGATTGGCCTAACCGATGCCGGTGACTGTGACACTCAGCAACCTCCTCCATGTTTGCATAATAGTGAAGCTTTTGGCTCCACAACCTAACAGTGCATCCTTGTATAATGTGGGATAATAGTAGTTATCTTTTAGTATTTTTAAGGTTGTGACTAAGAATGAGAAATTTCCACCACAAGATTCATCATGAAATGCCTCCAAGATCCTTTTCTAGTATTCTTTTTTTACACACCTCAATAAAATGCCATCCAAAGACTTATTGAATAAGGTATTGTCTCAAATCACACATATAGTTACCTTCAGCTTGAGATTTCACCTTTGATTTGTATTTAAATGAGCTAGGAAATCTCCATATGAGAGGAAGTATGTGATGTCACAATACCATTCTTTAATAGAGTCAAAAAATACCACCAATGGTAACTCTTCCTTTTCTTTACTCTGAGAATCAACACCTTTAGAAATCAATTAGAAAAGGCCTTTTCCTCTTACTAGCTTAGTGGGTTTGATATAAAAATCATATTTCTCAACTTTAGTGATCCAACTTCCTCTTTTTGATCCAAGATTTTGGTGGGTAAGGATTGATTTCACTGTTAAATCTCAGACCATTACAATGGTATGAGAATTCAAGATAGAAAATTTGAAATGTTTTAAAACTTTGATCATGGTGTATGCATGATTTTATACCAATGAATACTTAAGCTCATGGTATTTCAATCCACAACTCAGGAAGGCAATATGGAATTCAATCCCTTTATTTTTCTGCACCAAAATAGTATACATGGTGTATTTAGAGGATTAGAAATATGCAATGAAATCCTTTTGAAAGTCTAGGTAAGTTAAGATTGATGCTTTGCCAATTGATTCTTTGATCTCATTGAATGATATCTTTCCATTATCATTCCATTTGAAATATTTCTTTCCACTCATCATCTGTATGATATTATTGGTGATCTTAGGAAAGTCAAGGACAAACCTTATGATGAAATTGACTTTACCAAAGAATGAATGAGTGATAGGTTTATTGGTTGGAAGATATAACTATTAAATGGATTTTACTCTTTATGGGTCAATCTTTGTTCCTTATTTAGAAACCATGTGTTTGAGAAGATTACCTTTAGTCATTGCAAAGATAGAGTTTTTGTGATTCAAAGAGATACCATGAACATGACACCTTTCAAAGGCCCTTTTTAGATGTTCAAAGTGATAATAAATTTTATTTTAGTATAAAATGAGGTCATCTAGGTAGATAATTAATCATTTTATTCATGTCACTAAAGGCTAAATCTATCGCTCTTTAGAATGTTTACCCCACGTTGATGAAGCCAAAAGGCATCCTCTTGTAGGAAAAATTTCCCATTGGGGTGGTGAATGCCATTTTGAACTGATATTCTATAGATACCTAAAATTTGTTATATCCTAAGAAACTATATAATATAGACACCAGTTTGGATCATGTGACAACCTATAGGATTTGATCCATGATTGACAAGGGGTGATTATCCTTGAGTGAAGCTTGATTGATATTGTGGAAATTCACACAAATCCTAACTTACCCATTATTTTTTAAGATGAGAATAATATTGGTTACTCTACTCAAATGATTAATAGAAACTATGATCCTAATTTATAACATCATCTTTATCTCTTCATAGATAGTACTAATAATCTTGGGATTATAGTGTCTCAATTTCTGCAAGAATGGATTAACACTAGGTTTTAGTAGAATGTTGTGTTGCATACTCCTTGGTTTGAAATATTTCAAGTTAGTATAAAACTAGGCAAACACATCCTTGTATAGTTTTAAAAGAGCAATGATCTTTCTAAATTCATCCTTGGAATAGTATTTTTAGATATTGACATACTTCAGATCTTCTTCTATGTCATTATTTAATTTCTCATATTTGGAGATCCTCTAGTATTTAATTGAATCTTCTACTTGATGTACCTATCATGTTTGTCAAACATATCTTCCAAAGAAACTAGACATTTTGGAATATATTTCCTTTTAAACTGAATGATTTTGTCATCCAACTTATTATCCTTTGTGTCTATTGCTTGTAAAGTCTATTCATCTTTGTCTTATGGAGTAGCTAATTCTCTATAGGTAGCAGGGCTTCTTTAAAAATACATATTCCTAAAATTATCATTTTGTTATAAGAAAAAAATGATCTATTTGTGATCATTGAACACTTGTTAATATTAAGAGTTATTTGGCATACTAGGGCGATATACCATTTCAATGACATATCAATTTTTATCAACTTGTGGAGGAAGAATCGTCAAAGAAGTAGATACTAATAGGGTGTCAGTGTTGGAATTTTCTAATATTGGGAATGCATTAATAGAGAAAGCTTGGAAGGATTCAATATAGTCCTAGACCCTATTTATGTAATGTTTGAGTTTGTCATTTTTACTTGATATTGGACTCGTACCTATTTGACAATAAATTCTACATTACCTTACACTTTTAGGCTATGGATGACTATTTATTTTGCTACTTGTAATCCAAGTATAAATGATTCATAATCAATAGTATTATTCATGCACTCAAACTAGTGTTTTAAGGAGAAAAGAGATGATTATTTATACAGATAAATCAACAATACACTAATGCCTAACCAATTCATTGAGAAACTTCCATCGAACTCTAAAGTACAAACATCATTGAAGTCACCTTCCACTAGATCAATAAGCTCTATATCTTTCTCAACCATCATCATGTAAGTGCTGAGACTTATTTCTTCATATAGGATGCCTACCTGAGGATTGCCTAGCTTTTACATGAAGAACATATTTTTTGGTTCTAGGAGTAATTTCTCATTGACTCATTTAATGGGAATCAATGATTATTCCAATATAGTTTGATCTCTACTCTGAGGTTCTTATATAAAGAGCTATGAAAAAGAATTCCATAGATAAGAGGAATGTGTGCTATGATTATGGTTATTTTGATTCTCTTTCAAGAGGAAAATTAAGCAAAGTAACTTGTGTATCTATTATCTATTTGATTAGTGAAACTTGATTTGCTTTTATGTTGAAATAATGACCAAATGTTTTAGTGCAAGTCAATCCTAAGGTGTTAGCAACTTTGGTTGGCATGACATTATTCAAAGCTCTCAAATTAATTATGAAATTATTCAACCTAAAGCCACTAATAAATAGAGACTCATATAAAGACATAGGCCTTTCATTGCTTTGAGTAGTAATGGCTACATTATTTTTGACATCAGAATCAACCATCCTGGCATGTGCTCTTTGAGGATGCACATTAAAACTCCCTCCTTTAATGAACTTGACTAGTCCATCCAATTACTCAAGGTTATTCCCAAGGTATTTAGTTTGGGAAATATTAATCTTAGTCTTATTCATATGATTGATTATGTCGAAGGAATAATTTGTAGGTTCTTCATTGATAAGAGCATTAGGAGAGTTTAAATTTATAGATATTTTTAGCTTTTTATCCTTTAAAGTTTTTGGTAAAGGAGTTCACCTATTGAGAATAAACATAGGGGAAACTATAGCTTTAGGTGCCTCTTTTACCTTTTGCTTATCAAATTCTTTATTTTAATTAGAAACATTCATCTTCTCATTTTAAACTTGGGTGAATACTACATATGAATGGCTATTCATATCCTCAACACTTTCATCATAATCATGACCTTCAAGTTCTTATTAAAAATAACCCACAATGGAGTTTCCATTAGTTTCCTAGAATTCAAGATCATAGGTGCCCAAAACACATTATTAAGATGGTTCTTCAATGGTACATAGTTGTAGCATTCTGATCATTTTTAGACAATTAGAACCATCATGGTCATTGATGGCCTGAATATGCATGAGTAATATGGGTTGCTTCAATGGTAAATTGAAGAGATGGAGGAGGAAGTCTAGGGTGAACAACATTACCATGATATGGAACAAAGGGTCTCCTAGGCACATCCTTGTATGGAGTTTTATGTGGTTGGAGAATATTCTTATTCAAGGACAAAACATCATTTGCCAATTTTTGAATCAAAGGGTCTATTGAATTGTGCTCCTTGATTTTAAAGGAGTCCTTTATTTTCCTAGAAATGATAATGTCATCTTAAATTTTTGGGGCTTGGGTCTACGTGGTTGAGAAAGTTGTAAAATGATTCCTTTGTAGGAATAAAATTACTTTAGGGATTTGTGTATTCAAAAAGAATAATTTTTTATTTTCAACCATATGAATTATAATAATTAATATTTATACACCATTTTATTGAATCAAGCATGAAATCCCTCATAAGATCATGGGACTCTTTATTTATTTGAGATAATTATACCAATAGAGTATACTCATATTCAGTAGGTTAACCTTTATTTGAATATGTATCCCATTATTTGATAATTTAGAATGGAAATAGAGGGTATATGGTGAAACCATTATGTACCTCCTTCATTCAATTTCTCCATGAATAACCTAAATGACACATTTTCATGTTCGACACCAAGGATACTACAAGTGGAGAAGAAAGATTTTATGTGTTCATCAGGGTGTTGTCTACCATCACCAGTAAACTTAAGGAAATTCTTCCTTGACCCTTTTAGTAGTTCCTGAATTTGAGCATCCAAAGTTAATGGGCTTATATGAGCACCCCATGGTATAAAAACAATCATGTTATAAAAATTTAGTTATTTTAGAACCAGTTGTTAAGTAGTGACAAAATTTTGTTTATTAGCTATACTTTTTTATCCATTTAGGAGAAAGTCTAAAATTGTATTGTTCTTGAAAATCAAATAATGGGTTTGAAATACATTTTCATTTACTGGACCTTATATATCTCTTATCATCTAGGATGTTGAGATATTTTAAGGAGATATGATTACTATCCTTACAAAAATGTCTACAATAATTCTTTAGATTAAATTAGCCTATTGTTCTTATTCATTTAACATGGTTGTACCTCTTTGAAAATGATAATTATTGACCATGTTATCCCAAGTAAACTAGTAGAGGTTAGAAGATAAATATGTTTGAGTAGCTTGTGTCCAATTAATATTTGGTTGGATTATTGGGTTCCAGTTTATGGAAATAGTCATGCATGTGACTATGACTATAAATTGTGGGTTGACCAGAAAGCACATAATGTGCCCCATAGTGGGCACCAAAAACTATTGGTGAAATATTTGGCACCTTATGACAAATATAGATTTAACAAAAAAATAGGAGATGAAAAGTCTTTCCTTTATTATGATGGGATGTTACTTTAATTAAAAGTAGTAAAAAATAATCTATAGTATGTATAGTATTTATAGGTTGAATGGGGGGTTGTTATGGTGACATTCAATTGAAAATAAAATAGAGAAAGGGAGGTGAAGAGTTGAAGGTGAATGAACAAACATAGATTTCATTCAACCATGTAACAAATGATAAAAATGAATGGAAGTAACATGTTTTATTGCATCAAACATGATTACTGCTTGGAACTATGAAACATGCACTAACATATGAAAACACATACTCATAAAGGAAAAAAAGACATAAATTTTTGAAATTCCTTGGTTCTAGGTTAAAGATTGAACATAAAATTTCTTTCTTCCTCTTCAAGATTCAATTCTCATAGATATCAAAAGGCCCTTTTACAATATCATTATGTTGTATTTAGAATAAGAGGGAATGAGACCCTTCACATTCAAAATGTCTCTTGGTATTATATTTTTCATCCCAATCTATTTTTTACAGTTTCCAGTTTTACAAAAAGGAAAATATGAATTTTATGAACTAGAAGTCAGACAAAATTAGAAAGGAAAAATTATAGAATACACTAGGAAATCTTCTTCAGTGTTGCGGCCAGTGTTGAGGGACCTAGAAAGGCAACAAAACTTTTGGAATGTTTTTCAATTTGAGTGGTTTTGAGTTTCTTGAATCTTTGTACTACCTTGATGTTGTCATTTCCTTTTGGGACTACTACATGTTCTTACCATGCCAGCCACCTCTATGAAGTTAGTAGTAATGCATTTTAAACTTCCATTAATTCAATTAATTGATTATTCATTTATTCAATTGAAACATAAATTTTATTGATCATAGCCATGAAATCTACACTAAAAGTATTTTCCTTGAAGAACTTTCCCTTTATTACTTTTCTCAAACTGCTCATTTACCTCATTCGTAGTATGTAGGGTGGTTGTATTTTCTTTGAACAGATTAAAATATATCTCATCAAAATTAGAGGTGATTATTTTCTATTTTTGTTTTGCATTCTTGACTTGTTCTTCTAGTTCTTTTATTGCCCTATCAAGAATCTTGATCTTTTTTAGGATGCATTCAACCATTTTCATGAAGTATCACCTTTTACCTTTTCAAACACTCTGACCTTGATTAGTAGTGATGTTTTAAAATCAATAATTTCATGCATATCACATTTGATGTTTTCCCATATATTTAGTTCACTTTCATGATCTTTGATTTGATGTTTCATATTGATAACCTCTTAATCAGTGGTCATGAATAACTTCATCACCTCTTCGATAAATTTCATTTCGATGAACAACAATTTTGACACAGATGCCTAAAAAGTTATACCATATGAATTATATTTAATAATTGTATCAATATATTATTTCCTTATATCAGGCCATTAAGGAGTATCAACTTGAGGTGCCATGGGTATATCAACTGGGTTGAATACGCAGTTGACATACCTTGCCAACTACTTTATTTGCTCCTAGAGTTGTTATTAAGTGAGTTCATTTTTATCTAACCTTTTGATTATTATTTCCATGGTCCCACTCAGGGAGTGAATATCAATTTCCTTAGTTTACTCTCCAAGTGATATCCTCTTAAGAGTATAGTCACTCATAGTCATCTCTATAACATATTTCTGCACATTGGGCTTTGAAATTTTTATGAACTAAGTTAAAGAAGAATATGGAAGTGGTTTAAAAATTTTTAGGAAGATCCTTGAGAAGATTAGATACCACATCAAAATATGGAATATATACTTCTACCACCATCTTTATTTTGTTGAGTATTGACTACAACCATTGGAAGGACATATCGCTGAAAATGGTCATTTGAGTTCCAATGGATAGGGGTATAGACTAATTTGGAGGAGAAACTTATGGGAGTGGAGGTACATTTGTAGAGACTAAAGGAGATGAAGGGAGTACAAACTTAGCTTCCTTTTTATTTCCTTACAAAAATTTTCCTTGAGTGGAGGCACAATATTGCTACATTTTATTGGGAATCATGAGAGAGGGGTCACTAAGTGATGTAGAATAAGACTACATCATCACATTCTTATTTTTCAATTTATTCCTACTAACAATAGGAATTTACTCAAAGATTTTCCTAAGTTATTTTACTTGTTTAGGGTATTCAACATCAACATCCTTGAAACTCAAAGAAATAGGTGCTTCAGTCATCATGTTAGTGTTGCTCTTCTGGTGTATGGCTACTCCACCCAACAATCACACACAACACAACCACAAATATTCTCACAAAAAATTGTGAAGAATGGAATAAAAAATATTTTAATATCAAAAAAAATTACAATGCTCTATCCATATGATATATCTCACTACAAATAAAGTTAACTTGCATGTTGGAGCCCAATCTATACTATGAAGTCTTAGAAATCTATCTCTGAAATATCTCCCAAAATATTCTCCTAAAGCTTCCCATCTATCTCCATGAAATCAAGGCATAGTAATATAGAATATATCTAAGTGTTGTGCCAAAAACAAAAATCAAGATTCCCTTATTTTTGTGAAGGTCACATGAGTAGAGAAAGGCAACTTACCATCTTCATCCACTTGCTATTTGTTTTCATTTAGATCATGCTTTTTCCCTCTATAGTTACTTTTTCCAAACTCAAGGATAAGAATGAAACACAACATAGTAAGTTTCCTTGAAAACTCATCCTCATATTATCTTAAATAACCAAACCCCATTTTGTTAAGTTTCCTTCACTAAAAGTCCACACGACCTTGATTAATTTCTAATTTTGAAATATTAACTTTCCTTAGAGTCCACAACTTCTGAGAGGCATATATTTTGAATCAAACATGCGATTGACAAATCGTTTGTTGCATCAAATTTTTTTTGAGGTGATATATGATATATGATCTATAAATTTATATGTACATATATAAATAAATAACACATTCCTAAAAATAGTAGGTTACTATTTTTAGCCTTTAAAAGATTATGAAAGTTCTAAACCACTGGAAACTTTGACATGTGCTCCAACTAACTAAGAACCTACAAAACAAAATTAAAATCAACAAAAATATTATCTATGGTGATACAATATTACCCTTACACCCTAGATGCTCATGTATTAGACACTAGGGTAATTTGAGAGGTGACCTAGTCACATCTCAAGTGTTTAAGGAAAACCAAGACGATCAACCTCTGCCTTAGACAACCATGATGAATCTTCAACAAGCCTTCCCTTCCACTTAACCAAGTATTCTTCATACTAACTATTCCTTGTACTTATACCCACATGACTATCCAAGATTTTTTCTATCTCTTCCTTCTCTAGATTAGTTGCTGGAATTTTCCATAATTCCTTTGCTGGTCCAACCTCACTATATCCTTCATGATATTCTGTCAAATCAATAATGTTAAACATAGGTAAAATTTCAACCCCATCTAGAAATTCCACCTCATAGGTATTTCCTGAATCATGTCTCTTTAGAATCTTATATGGTCCAAACCTCTTCATTTTTAGCTTGTGTTCCAATAGGAGATCTTTTCGTTCTTAGGTGAACCATAAATTCATCTCCAACCTTGAATTCCTTAAACTTCTACTTTTGGTCTGCCTTTGCCTTATACTAAGTATTCATATTATTAATATTACTTCTTACCTCTTTGTGTATGCTATTTAGGTGCTCTGCAAAGTCCTCAACATCAGCACTACTCTTTTTTCCTTTGTCCATCTTCCTCAACTTAGAAGTAGTCTTTAGGCTACTCTTATATATAATTTAGAATGGGGATTTACTAGTACTACTTTTGACAGAATTGTTGTATCCAAATTATACCTGGGGTAGAATCAAATCCCATCCCTTGGGTTTATCCCCTACTAATCATCTCAATAGGTTGCCCAAAATCATATTAACCACCTCTATTTATCCATCAGTTTGTGCATGGTGTATAGAGCCAAATTTCAAATTAATCTTCAATTTCTTCCATAAGGTCCTCCAAAAATACCCAACAAATTTGTTATCTTGATCTAAAACTATAATCTTTGGTACATCATGTAGTCTTAACACCTCTCTGAAAAATAACTCTACAATCTGAACAACATTATGAGTCTTTTGATACAAAATGAAATGTGCCATCTTTGAAAATTTACCCACTACCACAAATATTGAGTCATGTCTTCTTTGTGTCCTTGGTAAAACAAGAACAAAGTTCATATTGATATCTTCCCATGGTCTCTTTGGTGTAGGTAAGATATGATATCATCTAGTAATTTGACTTACTCCTTTGGCCATCTGCCATACTCTACAACTTTACACAAATTTATTCACATCCTGGTGTAATTGTGGCCAGTTGTAATTCTCACTAACAAGAGCAATGATCTTATCTCAACCAAATTGTCATTCCAACCCTTCGTTATGATTCTCTTTAATCAGGTTCTCTCTCATAGAACTCCTCAAAATACACAACTAGTTTCCTCTAAATAACATACCATCTTGGATCATAAAATCTAACCATATTATTCTATCAAAAGTAACAGGTTCTAAAAAAGCTTTCAAAGCCTCTACAAAGTTTGGATCTTCAAGATACAAGATTTTGAGTTCATCAAACACAATAAATTCTATCTTTATCTTTATCAACAAAATTTGCCTTCTGCTTAAGGAATCTACAACTCTATTTGACCTGCCACTCCTGTGATTTAAAATAAAAGTATAAATCTACAAAAACTCAACCCATTTTAAGTGCCTTTGATTCAAATTTCCTTGGCTATTAAGATATTTTAAAACCTGATGATTAGTATATTAAAAAAATTCCTTTGGTAACAAATAATGTCTCCATTTCTTCAAATCTTGAACTATAATATAAAACTTCTGACCATAGACAAAATAATTTTTCTTGACATCATTAAGCTTCTCGCTAAAATAGGAAATGGGCTTACCTTCTTGGATCAATACAACACCTATGTCACTCTCATTAACATCATATTCTACCTTAAATACCTTATTGAAATCTGGAAGTGCTAAAATAGGTTACTCTGTGACTTTCTTCTTCAACATATAAAAACTCTTAGCTGCTCGTGTAGTCCACTTAAACTCCTTTCTATCCCCTCTCATTATTTTAGTTAGGGGTGCACAAATGCTACTAAAATTCTTGATAAACTACCTATAAAAACTTGCCAAACCATGAAAAGATCTTACCTTTGTAAAATTCCTTGGTGTATACCATTCAATAATAGCCCTTACTTTCTATGGATCCATCTTAAGACCCTCATCTAAGACAAAAAATCCTAGGTATACCAATTCCTTTTTAGTAAAACAACATTTCATTAGATTAATTAGCAACTTCTCCTCCCTCAACTTCTTAAAAACTCTTCTAATATGCATCAAATGCTCTTCCCAAGTTTTGATGAAAATTAAAATGTCATCTAAATAAACAATAACAAACTTTCCCAAAAATTATTTTAGTACCTCATTCATGAGCCACATAAATGTGCTTGATGCATTGGTTAGCCCACATGGCATGACTAACCACTTGTACAACCCTTCCTTTATTTTGAATGCCTTTTTCCACTCATCTCCTTCTCAGATTCAGACTTGGTGATATCCACTCTTCAAATATATCTTTGTGAAGTACTTGGCTCCACTCAAGTAATCCATTATGTCATCTATCCTTGGAAATGAAAATTGGTACTTGATCATGATCTTGTTGATAGATCTCAAGTTTGTACACATCCTCCAATCTCCATCATTCTTTGGTGCTAGTACTACAGATACCACACATGGACTTAGGCTCTCCCTTATTAGTCCTTTCTTCAATAGCTCCTAAACTTGCCTATTCAACTCTTTATTCTCTGTAGGATTCATTCTATGGGCTGCCTTATTTGGCAAATTGGCTCCTAGTATCAAATCCATTTGGTGACTTATCTTCCTCACTAGTGGTATACCTTTTGGTGCATTATCAAATGCAATATATTGAAATTCCTCCAATATATCTGAAACTTCTATTGGTACATCTCTACATTCATCCTTGTTGATCTTAGGGACCAAAGCCAAACACATATGCTCGTGCCTCATGCTTTCCATAAATGTATTGCCATCAACTAAATAAATTCTATCACTATTACATACCTTATTTTCTACCTCCTTTGAGGGTTTTAATTTGTGATGCACTCTATATTTTGTCAGGGAATAGGTATTTGCATGGCCATCATGAACAACACACATATCATACTACCACAACCTCCCTAGTAGTAAATGACATACATCCACTGAGATGATGTCACATAGTACCCCATCATAGTAGCCTCCAATATTAAACTTGATGAGACTCTGCTCATTAACCAAAGATTTATGGTCCTTTAGTAACCATGAAATCCGATATGGGTTTGGATTCTTTCTCCTCTCCAATTTTAACTTATTGACCACTCCTTTGAAACTAGATTATCATTACAACCATTATAAATAATAACTTCACAACATTTACCTCCATATTTGCATCTTATTTGGAATAAACTCTTCCTCTAGACTGGTTATGTATCTTCATTCAACAAGTCTTTCCTTATGACAAGGGATTCCCCTCTTTCAACATCTACATAATGTTTAGACCGATCATCTTCATCTACATGTACAACCTATGCATTCCCTTCGGGTCTTTTATTTGTCCTTTCTTGATGTTGGGGACACTCATAAGCTCGATGTCCCTCTTCTCCACATCAAAAATAACTTCCTCTAAATCCTCCTCTTTTAGGTCCTTATCCAAATCTTCCTCTTCCTCTTTTCTCATAATTATTTTGGTTGGCTAGTGCTTACTTCTTCATTTTTATTTTGATCTTCATTTCATCCTCTACAAGATCTTCTGCCAATCCTTCCACCATGATCTCTTCCTCTTTGTTTGATTTCAAACCTTTTATTCAGTTTCCCCTCTACCTTCATGGAAAATTGGTATGCATCTTCTATGGTAGTCATTCTGACCAGACTTAGCTCCTCTTGAATGCTTGGCCTCAACCCATTAATGTAACGGGATACCTTTTCCTTGTTAGCCTCTACATGACCTATTCTAATAATAATTTTGTAGAACTCATCCATATACTCCTTAATAGTCATATTTTATTATTTCAAACCTTGTAACTTTTTCAATAGCTCCAACTCATAATCTACAGGAATAAACTGCCTCCAAATTTTCCACCATTCTATCCCATTTGGTGATCTTCTCTTTTCCTTTTTGATTTATCTATAACTAAACTTACTTCCACTAGACATTAGCATGGAATTTTGTCTTGGAATTTTAAAACTTTACCCTTTTAGGGTATTTCACATCTTTGTATTCAAAGTAATCCTCCATCTCATTGATTCAATCAATCAATTCTTTTGGGTTCAGATTTCTAAAATATGTAGAAACTTCAATCTTTGGCCTTTTTCCAATCTTGGAAATGGCCCTCAATAACCTAAATTTCTCAAGATCTCTTGCACATCTTGTTCTTCTTTGAAATTCTCTTCTTCTTCTTCATCATATTCACTTTCCTCTCTTCTTCTTGGCTCAAATCCTCTCTGCAGCTCCTCTTGCAATGCATTGATTTGTCTTTGTAGGGATCTAAAACCCTCTTCTATCATGACATTTCTCTCATCACCACTATGGTTCTTTCGTAAAGGCATCTTTATATTTATAGAAAACTAACAACCTCAAGTCCTAATACAAACTGCCTCATAGTTGATGATCTATCTACACTCTCAGGAACTATTGCTCTGATACCACCTAGTGTAGGGCTACTCCACCTAGAAATTACACACAACACAACCACAAATATTCTCATAAAAAAATATTAAGAATGGAATCAAACATATTTTATTATCAAAATAAATTACAATGCTCTATCCACATGGGATATCTCACTACAAATAAATTTAACTTGTATGTTGGAGCCCAATATGCATTGCCAAGTCTCAAAAATCTATCTCTGAAATATCTCCCAAAAGCTTCTCCTAAATCTTCCCATACATCTTCATGAAATCAAAGCATAGTAATATAGAATATATATAAGTGTGGTGCCAAAAACAAAAATCAAGATTCCCTTATTTTTGGAAGGGTCACATGAGTAGAGAAAGGCAACTTATCATCTTCATCCACTTGCTATTTTTTTTTCATTTAGAACATGCATTTTCCCTCTATAGTTGCTTTTTACAAACTCAAGGATAAGAATGAAACAAAACTTAGTAAGTTTCCTTGAAAATCCATATTCATCTTATCTTAGATAACCATACCCCATTTTGGTAAGTTTTCTTCACTAAAAATCCATGCCACTATGATTACCTTCTAATTTGGAAATAACAACTTTCCTTAGAGTCCACAACTTTTGAGAGGCATATATTTTGAATTGGGCGTCCGATTGACAAACCATTTGTTACTTCAAAAATATTTTGAGCTGATATATGACATTTGATTTATAAATTTACATGTATATATATACAAAAATACCATATAACTAAAAATAGTAGGTTACTATTTTTAGCATTTGAAAGATTATGATGGTTATAATCCAGTAATTTTTTTGACATGTGCTCCAACTGATTAAGAACCTACAAAAAAAATTAAAATAAACAAAAATATTATCTATGGTGATGTAAGATTGCCCTTACACCCTAGATGCTCCTATATCATCTTCTTTGGAGTCAGTGTAGGAACCTACTTGGGAAGAGCTAAAGTCTTTCCCTTTATATAACTACCTGCTCCAGTCACTTTGGACAACTTCTTATCAAACCATTTTTTGGTTCTAGCCCATACTCTTTAGGTTCTCCCAGTACATCTGCTAACTCTCTTAATAACCAATTTATAGTAGCTAAGGGAGTAACTACAACCCTCTCAATGTACTATGAGTCGATGAGATAAGTCATGTTATCAACCATGTCATTAGGGACCCATTCATCTATGAATATATATATTTGATCTATGGTCATTTGGCTATAGTATCTTTAGACTACCTCATATTCATCATAATAATATGCCCATTAGTCTTCCAATTGAGGTATATGCTCATAATCTAAATTGATACCAAGGCATATTTTTACATATTTATTCATATTCATAGAAGATCTACTGGCATATGATTGAATACTGGATTGGTAGATAGTTGTTCAATGTCTTGAGCGTTAACCATTATTTTACATGTAAAGTGTCCCAATGAAATAGGAAACAAGACACCTAAGATGTGTCTATCCCTAAAACATTTATTCAGTGCACCTAATTTTATGCATAGTTTTATCAATATAAATAATCATTGGCCATCCTTGGAAGCTCAATGGGTAGCCTTCAAAACCACCAACCCTGATGAAGGTAAACTTCTAATACTAGAGGTAGTATCTTCCATATTGGTTGATCAAGGTGGAAACTTCATCTAATATTCTTCTACCCCAATATTCATCAAGAGATTGCACCACCCTCATTGTGAATGCATTATTTATAGAGGTGAAGTGTTTATTTATTTCTACTAGAATCAATTGAGGGAAACATTTTTAGGCTTGAGTGATATGAGTGATACTTTCATATTGTGAAAGTCCTAGATAGACCATCTGAGAAGCCTATGAATACAAATGGTAGGAGGTCATGAATAATTATTTATTTGATTACACCTCTAGCATCTAGTGAGGTAAGGAATCATTGATCATCTCTCCCCAATCAGTAAATTATTTGAAAGGACTGATGATGTTCATTGGCAATAACATCCAAGGGTGTAAAATTTTGGTGTCCTTATTGCCTACTATCTAGTTCAATATAGTAATCATATTTGAGTGCTCCTTTTAGAAGTATGTTTCATAAAAAATCTTGGGTAATTTTGAGATTCTCTCTTTTATGCTTCAACCATGAATTATTGATAACTATCAAACTTTTGTCTAAATCTTTGTCTTATTATCTCTTCCCTTTGGGAATAATTATGTTGAAAATATCCTTAAGAGCTAAAATCCTTAGTGTCATTCCCATTGCAGTACCATAAAATTTTTATATGAGAGACCCACCACTTGATTTGATTTCATGGGATGATGGATCATAGTGTCTTGCATAGGAAAACACTAAGTCTAAACATTGGACTGAAGTAAGAAAACCTGCCACCTAAGGAAGGCCTTTTTGTAAGGTAGGTGACCAAGGTGCTTGGATTTTATGAATTTAGTCTACATTGAAACTCCTCCAATTCCATGTGTCTGATTTGTGATTTGTGATTTAGTGATTTTAGGAATATCATTGTACACTACTAACAATGGCTCATACCCCATATATTTAAACTTCATGTTTACAGACTCTGTGTACATGAAAGAGGTTCCATAGATTAGAGCTAAGAGTTTGAGTGGATCTAGGTAGTAAACATTGGATTGGTTGAAATGAGTGGGAAATAGTGGACATATGATAAATTCTTGGAACTATTGGTATGCTCTTAGAATGAATTTTTTACAAGGGAGGGGAATATCTATGAATATGGTAGATTGTTAATATTATAATAACTGTTATATAATCCTAATTAGCTTATTAATATTATTGTATTTGGTTATATTGTTATAACCAAATTGGTTTTATTGTTTCATAAGTAAGTCTATTATTACTTCATGTTATCTTGTATTTTTCACCTATCTCCTTTGATATATGATCTTGTTTTTGGCTTATATAATAGGCTATCTTTTGGTAATCTAATATCACACATTCTTGGTAATCCTATTTTATTTTAATTCTACATGCTAATACGAGATCATGGTTTGTAATCCCAGGAGGAGGAAGAAATATTTGTAACAACATCTTGCTAGGGAGGTATAAATCTGGTGAAGATTTTTTGAGAAGCAACCTCAAATTTCCAAGATTGTGGAGGAAAGAAAGAGGACAAAGAGAGAGCAAGCCAAATTGTTTCACTTTAGAGGAGAGGTGTTCAATGGAGTAAGTACATTTTATATTAAAAGAAGTTCTTGTGACTTATTTTGTTGATTGTCTTTAACTTGTATAAAGGCATTTTCGGCTAGAAAGAGAAATATGTTGGAAGAAGGGGTGTTCATCTCAAAGGAAGAGTCTCAAACCTGTTCAAAGATAAACCAAGGCATTTCAACTAGAGAAAGGAGTTTTCATCTTGTAGAGAGAAATTTTCATCCATGAGAAGTAAATTTGAAACACTTAGAGTGGTGTTGGAGAGGGAGGTATGGCATTTTAGAGGTAAGGCATCCCAAGCAAAGAAGTGACACTCTAAAGATAATGATATATTTTTGTTTTTGATGTTTACAGTATAATAAACTAGATAACACCTAAATTTATATTTAAAAGTTATTAGATTATCAGTTGGAGAGGGGCATGAAGCTATTAAATGAGAACTAGAGGAAGTTTTTGGTGCTTTAAAGAAAAGAAGGTGCTCTTTGTGATGCCATTTCTATATTTTTTAATTCATATGATCTCCATTTATTCCAAAAATAGAGGAAATCATTGCCAATGTCATGAAAGGAAAAATTTGAGAGTTTCTGATCATTTTGGGCTCCATTGAAAGGAGTAGGCAGATGCCAAAAATTAGCCCAACCACCATTTTCTTGAACATACATAAGTTCCATCCCATTGGTTTATTTTCTTATGCAAGTTTTATTCAAAATTTTTAAATCAATCAATCATAATTAAGGAGGATTTGATTTAAATTAAAAAGTGGGGAAATCATTTTTTTTCGACCTTAGAAACTTTGATTTTTGCCTACAACCTTTCCTGAAAATTCATGGTTAATTCTGTTGATAGAAAACAAAAGTCAAAAGCACTTGACATTTTTACAAGTTGTTCCTTTTTTAGTTCTTGTCCATGTGTAAAAGGATTTTTTAAAATGGATCTGTAAATATTTAGATTTAATTATTTTTGTGATTTTTAAGCAATTTTATGGGAAATAATTAATTTAATTTCTCACAAATGGTAAATACTTTTTTGTTAAAAACTGGAAATATTGTCTAGTTTTTGGATATGATTAATGTGAAAAAATAATTTTTGTAAAAGTCATTATATTTTTTCACATTTAATTATTTTCATTAAAAATAGGTGAAAATGGCTAGTTTACAACATTTGTTGTTGCCAAATTCTCAGAAATTGACAGGCAAAAAGATTGTTTTATGGAGTAATAAGATACTTACACTTTGTAAGTATCAGAATATTGACCATATTTTACTTGGTAAAGAGTCTAGACTAGATACACAACTTGATGACTATGATAAATATCATCATGAGGCCTTAATATTTTAAAAACTCTATGTAGCTAATAATTTAATACCAAAAGTTAGAAATGCTACTATTTCACTTGAATTGTGGAAAAATCTTAGGACCAAATATCAAGCTTTTGAAGATGGAATGATATTATATTTAAATAATCTCCTATTTTCCACTAAGATGTAGGAAGGTGGATCTACTTTTGAGTTTTTGTTATAGTTGAAGGATGTTTGTGATCATTTGAAAGTGGTGGAAAAGACAAAAAAATGAGTAAGAAATTATTGTTCTTGTTAGACAAAACTTACCACCTTCATATGATTCTTTTGTGGAGTCATTATATATATTTTTTGAGACACAAACATTGGATTTTGATCAGTTGTCCACATTTGTCATACAAAAGGAAAGGCGACAGGAACACTCCATTACTTCAACATCAAAATCTATATAAAGTTCACTCATAACAAAATAACAAGACAAAGGTACTTATAAATCTAAATGTAAGCATTTTTATTGTAATAAAAATTATCATTTGAAGAAATATTGTCATAAATGACAATATGATTTGGAAAATAAGAGAAAGAAGTCACAATCTATAAATGTATCTGAAGAAGATGAACATAGTTCAGTAGGTGAGTTTGAATTTGTGGCAACACAAAATTAGTCAGTGAAGTCAAGAATATGGTATTTTGACTTAGGTGCATCAAGGAACTACACCTATCACAAAGACTAGTATCTACACTTCATAGAAGATGATAGTTGCAATGAATCAATATCCTTCTAGGTGATAGTTGGGTTCACCATGTGAAAAGATATGAGTATGTTTATATTTCATTGAATTCTATTAGTTACACTTTTTAGAATGTTTGATTTGTTCTTGATTTGAAAAAAAATCTTCTTTCCACAAGTGAAATAACTATGAATCTTAATCTTTGTGTGGAGTTTAAAGGAAACAGATGCATGGTTAATAATCTTCATACAAAGAAAGTCATTTTTGTAAGTTTGGTAACAAGGGATTGTATAAGTTTGGTTAATCCCAAAACAATAAGAGCATGCACTAGAAATAGTTGAAAGCACTAGTGAACTATGGTATAAGAGATATGGTCACATCTGTTATGCTCATTTACATACATTAAATGAGACTAACATGGTGAATGAAATGTTTTCTATTCAAAAGAGTTAGAATGTATGTTCAGAATGTCAAATAGATAAGTAAATTTCAAATCATTTGACATTAGTAAGGAATAGAGAGATAAAAATGCATTGGATTTGGTACATGTGGGTTTACATGGTCCAATGCAGATATATTCAATATTTTGAGCTTTTTATTACTTATTGTTTATAGATGATTTTTCTAGGAAAATATGGGTTTATTTTCAGCATAGTTTAAGTCACAATACTTATCTTATTTTGTTTCTTGGAAAGTTATGATAGAGAAATAGGGAGGGAAACATGTGAGATATCTTAAATTAGTTAATAGGGATGTATTTATCTCTAAGAAATTCATGTAATTTTATGAGAAATAAGGATTACATAGGAAATATTATACACAACAAAATGACATCATGGCAAGTTAGAACAAGATAGTGATGGAGATGGAAAAATGTATGGTGAATAGCTAGAATGTACCATATTAGTAATGGGTAGAAAATGTGAATACCATAGTGTACATTCTCGATGGAAGTCTCACATAAGCCTTGCAATATGTAATGCCAAAAGAAGCATGGTCAGGTAAGACACTAGATGTAAGTAATTTTCATGTTTTTGGATCTGCTGCTTCTATATTAGGCAAAGTATTCATGTTTATTAGTTATAATGAGTAAATAGATCTATACTGATTACTAGATGTCTCTACATATAGAATTATGGTTAGTAAATATGTTGATGTAGAAGATAAGGTACCATTTTTATAATAATGGTCAATCGAATAATAGTAATGTATTTATACACATTGATGATGTTTCCAGAACAAGTTTTGGTACTACATTTGAATAAGGTTTAAAAATGAAAATACTAGCAATATCAAGTTCGAATGGTGATAAGATAATGAACCCAAAATTAATATCAAGACCAAAATTACAATAAGACAAGATCTGAAACAATAATTCTGAATTGATTCATATTGATTGAAATGAAATAATTACAAACCATGCATAAATAAGCCTCAAATCATAATTATATTTGACATACAAAAATTAAAAGAAAACTAAAATCTAAAAAAATTTCTATTTTTAGAAGTATCTATTTTTATTAAGTTTTGCATGCAAGCACGAGTAGCTCTAAAAATATCCCAAAATACTTTAAACACTAAAATTAACCTACAAGATGAATTTTAACTAAAGTTCACATTTATTTATAAAAATATGCAAATTCTAAAAATAAATAAATCCCAAAAAATTCATTAAACTGTAATTTCAGATCCTCAAATGGTCTCATTTGGCCTCCAAGTTTTTTGAAAAATGCCTCTAAGTAGAAAGTGCAGCTTAGGGTACCAACAAACTTTTCAAGATGGTAATTTTGGCATGTGGAAGAGATCAAATGGAGCTACGAATAAAAATTTATGGCCTCTAGACGTTTAGCCTATTTTTACTGCATCACAAGAGTGTTTTTCACTCTTCACAATCAAATTAAGAAGACCAACACAAAAGGTGTAAGTGGTACTGCTGACCAATTTTTGGTCCTGCAAGCCAAAATTGGGCACCCCTTCCTTTTTCTTTACAAAATTCATCTAATCCATGTTTGGGTTAGATCATCCCTCTGTTGCCTTGTGAAAAAATGTTCTCTCCCAGACCTTTCTCATGAAAAAGCTAGGTGTTTCCCTCATTCTGCTTTGTCGAGTGCAAATTGGGTTTATGTAGGTGCATTACTTTTCTACTTTTATAAGTAAAACTGATTGAAGAACTCAAAATGGTCTAAAAATTTTTGCAAAAGGTAATGGATTTCCTTTGGAGGGCATTTTGATGGCTTGAAGGATGTTTGCAAAAAGTCTGAAGGGTAAGTGTCTTTCCAGAGGGCACTTGGGAAAAGAAAGAGGACTTCTTCACTTTTTTGAAGGACATTTGCAAAAATTTTGAAGGTTATGTGCCCTTGCAGAGGGTACCTTGGTCGGTGACATGACCAAATCAAAAGTTCCAAAGGGGCATTTCGAGGCACAAAGTGCCCTTATAGAGGGTACCTTGAGAAAGTGAAGAACAAAGACAAAAGGCCTGAGGGGCACATTCACTTTAGGAAAAGAATCAATCAAAAGAAAGAATTCCTTCAGACAAAATGTCTGAAGGAATTTCTTTAGACATTTTGTCCGAAGGGAAGCACAACAAAAATCTTGAGACAAAGAAGGCATGATAAGTCAAAGATCAAGCAAATAAAAGGCCAAGGCAAAGGAGAAGTCAAAGGAAGGAGACAAAACAAGGAAAAAGACAAATTGGAAAAGATAAAGCAAGGAATAGTTCCAGCTGCTGACAAAGATAAAAGACAGAATCAATGACCACTCAGACCAAGATAGGCGGAATAGATGACTCAGCAAGGATAATTAATACATTTGGTAAAATATATCTACCAAAAACTAATAAAATAGATTAGTTTTTGAACTATAGAGGAGAGCAGCCCATGTTTTCATGCTTCACCATTAATGTACAACTAGTTGCACCCAGCATTGAAGAGAGCATGGTCCAGCCACAATAACTTGGGAATGGCTTTTTCAGTTGCTAGAAGGAGTATCCCATGCTTTTGCAAGCCCAAGATAGCAAGGGTGATGATTTAGACATCTAGAACATGGCTCTCTCATACTTAATTAGAAGAATACAATAGTAACATAGTCTTATGGTCTTTATAGAAGTGTTTAACTTAGCATGGGTTTCCATTCCTTGCTTTTTTAGCTATCTTTTTTCCAATTATCTATATATTTGTAACTTCTCATTTGAGAAGAGATATCTCTCAACTTGTATGGTGAAGCCCTATAGGAATTGACCTTAAATTAGAAAGAGCATTTTACCTCCATTTGAGCTTGCAATTTTGTATATGTCTATGGTTTTATCTTGTGTTAAGTCATTTTATTTTTATGTTTTCATAAGTTTATTCTAGCATATCTAGTGTATAGTGATTTCCTTCTCTTGCAGGTCACAAGAAGTGTCTGAAGAAGTATAGGCAAGTGAATAGGCTACGCAGTAGTGTGTCTCAGAATACCTCTTGTGTTAGTTTCTTCCTCCTTGTATCTTCATAAGACCCCCTACTAAAATACTAATGCAAGGAAGTTTTTTTTCTCACTTGAATGAAGTGTATGGTTATTGTCCATGGTTAAAAGTGTATGCCAAAACTGAGCAGACTAATTATTTTGGTGCATCACCTCTTAGCTTAGGTCTCATTTTTAGTATTTTCTCCCCCTTTTCATCTCCCCCATTGTTAACAATAGGAAATCTAGGGCCTCAAGGTGCATCAAGGGGAGCTAGCCCCTAATCTAGAGATTCATCCCTCACATTTGCAACCCACAACAAGAGGAATGTCTCCATTGTGCCATGTGGAAGAAGAGAGCTGAGCCTCCTTTTAGAGGGTGCAATCCACTACATCAATAATTTTTGGCACGCTCAATGGGAAAATATTTGTGTCCTACAAGTTTTAGGATTGGTGCTGGTCTTGATATTGTTTAAAAAAATCCAAAATGAGCTATATTTAACACCTAGTGATTCCATTCAGGAACTAAGTCTATGGCTAATGACCGGCCTGGCATCCCATGCGAAAGGTCACTACAAGATCTTCTTCTAAGGGTGTCCCTTTTGAATTTGTTGAGTTACCTTTGAACTTAAAAAAAAGGTTAAGGTTTGCAAATACCCACCCTTACATAGTAAGCCATTTACCTAAACCATCCATAAAGTATACCTACTCAAGGAGACCATTATTGGATCCTTTCATAGCCATGGCATCCCTTAGGGATTTCCCTTTTGTGGCCTTCAATGGTCAAATTCCTTTGAACCTTCAACAATATAACTCAATTCCAAGGACAACTCTCAAAAGTGTTCCTCCCTTTAGTGGAGAGGGCCCAATCACTACTATCATGAATATTAGAAACATAGCAAACCTATACAACATCCATAATATCACTAAAGAAAATGTAGCCATTAGATTGCTAGCCTTGTCCTTTAAAGGGAAAGTTTTGGACTAGTATGGGACCTTGCCTATGAACTCAACTGGCTCATGGAATGAGTTAGGGACCCTCTTAACCAATAGGTTTGGGGAAAAAAGTGACTATTTGTCTCTAGTTGAGTAGTTAACCACCATGAAGAGAGCCCCACATGAGTTTATGCAAGATTTTAACACTAGGTTCTAAAAGACTTAGAATGAAATCCCAATTCTTGTGAGGCCAACCCCAAGCTATGTTTTCCTTTACTACTTGAAGGCCCTAAATAGTGACATTACTGTCATGATACACTCCATGGGTGGAAACACTCTGCTTGCTGCTTATGAGATAGCCATAGTTGCTAAAAATTGCCTTATTCAATCAAGAAAGATAGTTCCTAAATCTCTTTAGCCACTCTTTCCTGATTTACAACCCTCAGTCCAGCCTACTTTACCCACTCTAGTTCCTCTACCTAATCAAGAGAAGCTAGCTATTAGCCCTGTAAATGACATCCATGAAGTTCAGAGCCTACTAAAGAGTGTTACCAATGAGTTAGTTTCCCTCAAGAGATAACAATCTTAGAGTTATAAGCCAAATAAAGGCTACTAAAAATTTGGGCAAGCAAATAAGCCTCCCTTCCAAAATTATAATCAAGGGAAAGTCAAATTACACATGTCAAGACTTATCAAAATTTTAATTAAAATTCCCCTTCATCTTCCAAGGCTCTTGTCCCCACTAAAAATAATTTGGTGCAGAAGCAGCCCAACTATCCACCCTTTGTTCATGGCCAAGAACATGTTGCTTATTCCAGTGAGCTACCAAATCAAAGCATGACTGCACAAGGTGATTAGGTATACCAATTCTCAAATTTTGAGATGTCAACACAACTTGGGATAGATAGTAGGTAGGCTCAATTTGATTCCACTCTTATGAATCACTTGGAAGGAGAGTTCTATGCAGTCAACTATGTGGGGAGCATAAGTAATTAGAATGTTGGTGTTGCATCCAACACCAAGTCCAAAAGGAGAGCCATTGATGAAGCTCAAGCAACCACTCAAGCACCTACAACATCTCCTTCACCCAATGAAGTAAGAAGTGTACCTAAAGTAGCCCCAAGCCCACAAGAAAATAAAAAGTTTCCTAATTACAAGCCAACAGTTTTAGCTTTAGCTCCTCAAGTTGCACCATAGGTTATGAATGTTCCCAAGGAGAAATCTAAAGGGGGTTAATCTTTCAATCAATATAGTGGACCAAATGAATAAGTTGCACATAAACATCTCACTATGGGATTCTTTAGCACTTCCAAGATAAAAGGATATACTCCAAAAGGAATTATATGGGTTGGGTAAGTTGTCCCAACAAGAAATGATAATGGGTTGGTAGTAAATGGGGCTCCTCCCATGGCTGTCAAGTAAAGAAAGATGAGAAGGTCCCTCCCTTCTATTTGTCCCTGATTATTGGTGATTTCTTGGTCCATAATTGCATCATTGATAGTGGAGCAAGCACTTTAGTTATGCCCAAATGCATAGATGATAAGTTAGGCCTCAAGTATGAGTAAATGACCAAAGGAGTTCTATAGTTGGATGGATCACCAACTAAGACCTAAGGAGTGGCAAGAGACTTGAAGCTAACTCTCCATGCCTATCCAACCTTCTCAATTCCCCATGATGTGGTAGTGTCAGATGTTCCTCCTTACTTCGCTCTTTGCTTGTCAAGGGATTTCACATCCAAGATAGGTGGATACTTGGTAGCCAATTGGTCTTACATGATTTTTAGGACAAAGTATGGAACTAAAGTGAAGATTGAGTCAGAGCCCATCCACAAGGATCACCTGGAGCCATACTTGCCCAAAGCAATGAATGTGAACTAGACAATCATTGATGAAGAAGAACTCCAAGTGGATCAATCTCCATCATCTTCCTTTGTAGGAGTTGCTAACCTACTCCTAGATGAATGGGGAAATTACAACTTTGAGCATGATCTTTACAAGTTCATGGAAGGAGCTAGTCTTGGAGTCTACTACATGCATGAGAAAGATGCTTTCATTTTGAAATTAATGAAGATAAACCAAAAGGACTGTGGTTTGTGGAAATTATTCTTTAATGGATCTAGAAGCAAGTTGGGAGCTGGTGGTGGGGCAATGCTGGTTTCACCTTCAAAAGATAAATAATTCTCAACTTTTAGGTTTTATTTTTCTTGCACCTGCAACATAGCAGAGTATGAGGCTCTTATTCATGGCTTAGGATGGGCAAGGAAGAGAGGAATTAAATAATTATAGGTGTTTAAAGATAGTGAGTTGATTGTGAACCAAGTGAGAGGTCAAATCTTGGCCAAGAACTACTTACCCAAGTCTTATAAGCACAAAGTGTGGGTCCTTGTAGAGAACTTTATTGCTTTCAACATCACTTCCATTCCAAGAGAGGAAAATAAGCATGTAGATAGACTAGCAGTAGTTGGTGCTTAGTTTGACATCTCGAAGGATATGAGACAAAGCAATAATCAACATAATTTGAAGGTGATTGTGAGGCCCTCCATACCAAAAAATGCCACCAATTGGAAGGTGTTTGAAAGTGACCAACAAATAACACTTTTCTTGTAAGAAGAAGCTGAGTTTGCTTCCAAAAATTAGTCCAAGCTACAACAATATTATGATGGGCAGATTGTTCAACTAAAGACCAACAAGATTCCCAAAGGCTTGATAACTCTTGAGAGCATTAAGAGAGACAAAGTAAGCATGTCAACCAAGAAGGAAAATTATGAAAGGGTAGAGATCTACAAAGATTTGCACTTGGGAAGGTGTGTACCAATGAGGAAAAGCATACTTTCATTATGTTATGTCAAGAGTTTACTGATGTCTTTGCTGATAAGTATGGTGATTTAAAGGGATTTGATCCAATTAACACACCATTGAGATGGAAGAAGGTGCCAAACCCATCAAACAAAAATAAAGGCCAATCAATCTAAAGATTGATCCTCTCATGAGGAAGGAACTCACCAAACTGATCGAGTCTAAGATCATTTTCCCTATCAAACACTCTTCTTGGTTGGCCAATTTGGTTCCTATTAGGAAGAAGAATGGAAAAGTCAGATTGTGTGTGGATTTTAGAGACCTAAATAGTCTCACTGAGAGATCACTATCCCCTTCCAAGTATGGAGCAAATTCTTTAGATGGTGACAAAAAATGAAAGATTCTCTCTCCTAGATGGCTACTCTGAGTACAATAAAATCTTGGTACAAAAATGTGACCAATATAAGATAGCCTTCACCACCAAGTGGGGAACATACACCTACAAGAAGATGCCATTCATATTTTCAAATGCTAGAGCTACCTTCTAATGTGGTATGGATATGGCTTTCCAAAGTTTGATCAATGACATTGTGTTGGTTTATCTTGATGATGTGATAGTATTTTCCAAGGAGGAAAGTGAAAACTTGAAGCACCTGAGGCAAATATTTGAAAGGTGTGGAGAGTTTGGCATCTCTCTCAACCCAAATAAATGCATGTTTTCTATCCATGAAGGCAAGCTCTTGAGCCATGTCATTTTGAAGGAAGGCCTGTCCATTGATCTAGAGAGGGTACACACCATCTTAGCATTGTCCTTGCCTAAGCACAAGAAGGGCCTACAAAGTTTCTTTGGTAAGATAAATTTCATTAGGAGATTCATTCCTAACTTTGCTGAGCTTGTCAAGCCACTAAATTTCATGCTAAAGAAGGATGAGACGTTCACATAGACAATAAGAAGAAAAGAAAGATTTGAAGGATCAAGCAAGCTATCGCCCAAGCTCTTACCTGGCTAGTCCAAACTTCTCCAAGGACTTCAATTTATACACCTTTGGGAATGAAGAGGTAATCTCTGCTATGCTCACTCAAGCAAATGGTGAGAATTTAGACTAGCCTCCCACTTTTTTCAGCCAAGGTTTAGAAGGCTATGAGGTTAGATCATATATGTTGAGATGCAAGTGCTTGAAGTCATACAAAGTCTAAAGAAGTTTAGACATATGTTGTCTGGTAGTAAAATTCACTTCATGGTGCCACATCCTAATGTAAAAGACTTCTTGTTGAATTGAGACTTGAATGAGAAAAGGGCAGGATGGATCACCAAAGTAATGGAGTATGACATAGAGATCAAGACTACCAAGCTAGTGAGAGGAAAAGGGATATGTGAACACCTTGATACAAACTTGACAGAGCTAAAGGAGGACATTTTGTTATTCCATGATGAACCTATAGTAATTTTACCTATAATCATGAAGAGTTGGGCACAAGACATGGTTCATTTCCTTTAAACTGGGGAGTGTCTACAAGGTCTTGATAGGACCAAGAGGAGGTATTTTAGACTCCAATCTCTTCCTTATGTCCTAGTTGATGGAGTGATATTAATAAAAGATTTTTTAGGGGTGCTTTTGAGATGCATTGATTCAGACCAAGTTGATAAAGTACTATTTGAGTTCCATGATGGACCAGTTGGTGGCTACTTTGCTCCCAAAGCCACAACTACAAGAATTATGAGGGTTAGTTACTTTTGGCCTAGTTTTTTTAAAGACACTAATGCTTGGGTGAATAAATATCAAAAATGTACCTTCTTTGATGGGAAGCAATGACTGGCTACCATGCCTCTTCATCCTATTTAGGGGGAACAACCATTCTTGCAATGAGGGTTGGACTTCATAGGGATGAAAAATCCTCCTTCTAGTGCTAGCCACAAGTGGGTTTTAACTACCAAAAATTATTTCACAAGGTGGGTAGAGGTTGTAGCTTTGAAAGAGGCCAATGAGAGTGTAGTCCTAGACTTCTATGAGGGCATAGTGTCAAGATTTGGGGTCCTATCCATAATCATTTCAAATAATGCATTAGCTTTCTTGGGAACAAAGATAAGTGAGTGGGCATTGAAGTATGGCATCTATCTCAACACTTTTTCTAACTACTATCCATAAGGAAATGGGTTGGCTGAGTCCACAAACAAGAATTTGATTAGGATCATAAAGACGATAATGGAGGAAAATCAAAGGACTTGGCATGACAAGTTGAAGACATCTCTTTGGGCAGATATGATCACTCCAAAGAGGGCAATCAAGAATTCACCATACACACTTGTGTATAGAAGGGAAGCTAGACTTCTTATCTCACTTGAGTTACTAGCTTGGATTTTGCCCATCAGCTACAATTGATGGAGAGTGATAGCTTGGAAGTCAGGTATTGTGAGCTAATGGAGCTTTAAGAAGTGAGAGACCAAGCCATGGATGCCATGACCAACTGCCAAAAATAAACAAAGAAGCATTTTGACAAAAGGTATATGCCAAGGAGCTTCTTAGAAGGTGACATTATCTTGAAGTGGGATGAGGACTGAGCCAAGCCTGGAAGGCACATGAAGTTTGATGCTTTATGGAGTGGCCCATATGCCGTCACCCAATGCAAGCAACACAATGCTTTTCAACTCTCCAAGTTGGATGGTTAAGAGCTACATATCCCAGTCAATGGGATATATCTTAAGCAATATTACTAGGTTTATTTTGTCGTGTACATAGTTTTCCTTGTTTTTCCTCATTTTCCCTAAGTGTTGTTATGCATGTGTGTAGTTTTTTTAGCCTTTGTGTGTGTTTTTTCCTTATTATTCAAGGTAAAATATTTGTTGGTTCATAAGTCCTTACAAAGATGTTGTTGACTTCTCCAAGATGCATCCTGACTCCATGCCCAATGGACCTTGTGGCTACCAGTCTTCCCAAGTATAATAGGCATGCTTCTCCTATGAGTCACTAATTGTGTTGACTAATTTTTGGTCTTGCAAGCCAAAATTAGGCACCCCCTCATTTTTATTTGTAAAAGTCATCCAATCCATGTTTTGGCTAGATCATCCCTCTGCTACATTGTGCAAAAATGTTCTCTGCTAGACCTTTTTCATGAAAAATCTAGGTGTTTCCCTCATTTTGCTTTGCCAAGTATAAATCGAGTTTGTATAGGTACATTTACTTGTCTAATTTTATAAGCAAAAGTGACTGAAGAACCCAAAATGGTCTAAAGTAGTTTGCAAAAGGCAACAGATTTTTGTTCAAGGGTATTTTGACAGCTTGAAGGATGTTTACAAAAAGCTTGAAGGGTGTCTTTTCGGAGGACACTTGGGAAAAGAAAGAGGACTTCACTTTTTCAAAGGATGTTTGTAAAATTTTTGAAGGGTATGTGCCCTTACGGAGGGTACCTTGGTCGGTAGTAGGACCAAATCAAAGGTTTTGAAGAGGCATTTTGAGGCACAAAGTGCCCTTGTGGAGGGCACATTGAGAAAGTGAAGAACAAAGACAAAAGGCTTGAGGGGCATGTTCCCTTTGGGAAAAGAAGCAATCAAAAGAAATAATTCCTTCAGATAAAATGTTCAAAGAAATTCCTTTAGACATTTTGTCTGAAGGAAAGTGTGACAAAAATCTTGAGACAAAGAAGGCTTGATAGGTCAAAGAGAAAGCAAAGAAAAGGCCAAGGCAAAGGAGAAATTGAAGGAAGGAGACAAAACATGGGAAAAGATAAAGTGGAAAAGATAAAACAAGGAACCATTCTTGCTGCTGACAAACACAAAGGATAAAATCAATGACCACTCAGACCAAGACATGTGGCATAGACGACTCAATAAAGATAATTAATAAATTTGGTGAAATATGTCTATCAAAAACCAATAAAATAGATTGGTTTTCAAACTATAGAAGAGAGCAACCTATGTTTTCACACTTCACCATTAATGCACAACCAATTGCGCCTAACATTGAAAAGAGCATGGTCTAGCCACAACAACTTGGGGATAGATTTGTCAGTTGCTAGAAAGAGTATCCCATGATTTTTTAGGCCCAAGATAACAAGGGCGATGACTTAGACATCTACAACATGGTTCTCCCATACGTAATTGGAAGAATATGACAACAACATGGTCTTTTAGTCTCTATAGAAGTGTTTAACTCAGCATGGGTTTCCATTCTTTGATTTGCCAGCTATCTTGTTTATAGTTCTTTATATATTTGTAATTTCTCATTTGAGAAGAGACATCTCTCAACTTGTATGGTGAAGCCCTATATGAATTTACCTTGAATTAGAAAGATCATTTTACCTCCATTTGAGCTTGCACTTTTGTATAAGTCTATGGTTTTATCTTGTGTTAAGTCATTTTATTTTCATGCTTTCATAATTTTATTCCAACATATCTAGTGCATAGTGACTTTCTTTTCTTGTAGGTCACATGCAGTGTCTGAAGAAGTATAGGCAAGTGAATAGGCTAAGTAGCAATGTGTCTCAGAACACCTCTTGTGCTAGTTTCTTCCTCCCTATATCTTCATAGGACCCCCTACTAAAATATTGATGCAAAGAAGTTTTTTTTCTCACCTAAATGAAGTATATGCTTGATGTCCATGGTTAAAAGTGTATGCCAAAGCTGAGTAGACCATTTTTTTGGTGCATCACCTCTTAGCTTAGGTCCTATTTTTAGTATTTTCTCTCCCTTTTCATTCCCCCCATTATTAGCAATAGGAAATTTAGGGCCTCAAGGTATATCAAGGGGAGCTAGCCCCTAATCTAGAGATTCATCCCTCATGTTTGCAACCCATAGTAAGAGGAATGTCTCCATTGTGCCGTGTGGAAGAAGAGAGTTGAGCCTTCCTTCAGAGGGTGCAATCCACCGCATCAACAGGTACCATATCACAATGAAAGATATAGGGAAGATGAATTTCCTTACTTGTTGGAAGGGTAATTTACAAAATTAGGAAAATAAGATATGCAAGGTGAAGAGAAGGTAAATTTTTCTCTTACTACTATTTCATAAGTATTGATTCAAACACAAGTTTAAAGACCAAACTCAAACCAAAATGGAAGTTTTACATGAAGGTTGGCAAAAAAAAAGAAGGGGCATACATAAAAAAGCACAATAGTGTTGTGAATAATAAATGTCCTAAAATCATTCAATAATGGAAATTAGTAGGTGTTGGGTTTTCAACAACTAAACACAAAAATATCTCTTAGGAGATATGCTATGCTATTTAGTCTTGATGTATATTCTAAATTTTTTTCAGACTTGATCACTCTAAAAATAGGGAAAACATGACACATCCAAGACATGAAAATAATTCAAAAAATAACAGAATCTAGTGAAATTAGTATTCAACACTGTTTCCTACACTTCTTGGCAATTAAAGTGGCTCATTACCTGTATTTACTTCGATAAGGTGGATTGGACATAATAGGGACATTTAGATACATTGTTGCAGTGGTAGTAGAATTATACTTTGGGTTAAGTTCATGTATGAACTTAATAGTATTACTGTAATAATGACTAAAACATGCCATTTAATCATTAAGGGAGGGTATTATAATAATTTTTGTATAAGCTTAATTAGATTACTAATATTTTTGTAATTGGTTATATTGTTATAACTAATTTGGTTTAGTTGTTTCACGGGTAAGTCTATTCTTACTTCCTATTAGCTTGTTTGTTTGATATAAGAGCTTATTGGCCTATATAATACTATATATTTTGGTAATATAATATCATGTATTCATGGTAGTCTTGTGTTACTATAAGGGTACTACAAATTTCTTGGATAATGCAGGAAAAAATTGGTCAGAGCTTCACTAATAGGGATAAAATATGGGACAAAAATATCTAGATTTAAAGTAAAACATAGAGTAAAAATGAGTAAAATGAGACATTCCTTGAATTAAATAGGCCTTTAGATAGTTGAGTGTAAAATTGTTGGTCATTAAAGATCCTGTGCATGTAATGGATAGTCATCAAAGAACCCACATGCATGCTCAGGAGGGATGGATAGATGGTCCTCACATCTCTGTCAATACATGGGTGCATGGGCACATCTATGGGGGATAACCAACCTGAGATGTCCATCTATGGTGGTGTGAACATATGACTGTGGGTTCATACTTTGCATGATAGTGCAGATGCAGAGGCCAAGTTGGTTGTGTGCGATGTACGTGGAGCATCCACATGTCCCACATGGCCTAAGGGTTAGGAAACCCAACCCTTGCACTATGTAAGGTGAAAATACATGCTTAAGTATTTATTTGTGTTTTATTATCCACTTAGTCAAATTTTACATTTTTTGTAAACTTACTCAAACTTTGATACTTTTCTCGATCATTATGTACGAAGATTGAGATGTTATTCACAGATCCAAAAGATGAAGCCAAAGAAGTAATCAATGCTGGTATTTTTTCAACAAAAGTAGAATACATGGAAAATTTAGAGACCACCAAAGAAATGTTATCTTAGAAGATTTCTTTCAGATTTGTAGGAATAAAATGTTTCATCAACACCACTCATGGTTGAAAACACATTTGAAATTCAAATGGTAAAAAATCTAGCCTTTTATGACCAAACCAAGAACATGAACACACAATTTCATTTGAATCAACATTATATGAAATATGGTAATGTAAGATTGCTAGAATGTCCAGCTACGGAGAAACCAATAAACATCTTTTTAAAAGTGCTTGAAAGATAAAAATTTAAAAAGTTTAGAGGTATGTTTGGTCTCACAATAACCCTTACAAATTAAGTATAGGAAGGGTGTAATATTAAATAAACCTAGGTATTATTTGTAAAGAGTTTTTATCTCGTAGTGGTAGATGAATAGTCTACATAAGAAAGTTGAATAGTCTTTATGGAAAATGAAATGAATAACTATTTTATGGCTATAAATATTGTAACTTTTTCTTCATTTGATTAATGTGAATATAAATATGGTTTACACCAAAATCTTATTTTTTTTCATCTTATTATTGCTCACATAAAACTTTATTTATTTGAGTATGATTCAATTCATGGGATAATGAAGCTAAGAGTGCATCAATTTTAAAACATATGATAAAGTTATAGAAAATAATATTGAATAGCAAAAAAAAATTCTATTTCTTTGTTATTCATTTTAAATAATAATGAAAGTTTTATTTATACATAATTTGTAGAGAGTTGATGTACACAATTAAAATTTTATTAAAATAAAAGTTAATCTTAATGTTAATTGAACTTAACTTTTTAATAATATTCAATTTTCAAAATCTATTTTTAAAAAAAAACTTTTACATACAAATTTAGAAAAACCAAAATATTGTTTATCATTCTCTCCATGTATAAATCAAACTTAATAGTGACTTGCAATTATAATTTTACATTTAATTATAAAACATAAATTTAAAAAATATAAAACTTATAAAAATAAAATAAAAATATAATTTTTAACTTTTAGATAATCAATTTTAAACCAAAATAATTATCAAAATTTTCAATAAATAACTATCACTACTTATAATTATATAGAATTATTTGAAAACTCCGTTGTCAAATAAATTCTCAAATCAAAAAGTTAGAACTTCTACAAAATACACTCCCACATCATAAAAGACTTAATAAAATTTATAGAAAAATAATCAATAAATAATATTTCAGCTATGTACCTCGAGAACAAAACTATTTAAAACTCAACAAATGTGAGAGAGCTATTTTAACTATATAGATTAAAATATACCCTAACGAGATCTATACTTTTATGTATAGTTAAACAAAATATATAAATTATGGTTCTTACAACAAGCACATGGTGTGTGGATAGTAATAAAATTTACTACAAACATATGGTGTGTGATATACGTTCATACCAAACATATATTTTATGTGGTTGTAGAACTGATATAAAATGTGTAGAAGTAACGATTAGGTAGGCTCTCCAATGGAGTAAATGAATTACATTAATGAAATATTATTAATCATATTAAATACAAATTGATGGCTAACCATTAATATATATAATTGACAAATATAGTAAATATATAGCTACATATATATGGCTAGATCTTAAAGTTAAATTTAAATCGTGTTATCATAAATATTTGAATTCAGAAGTGTTGGGTGAAGAGACCACCTAACATTTGTAATAGATGATTATCAATTAAATTATGATATGAATATTGTGTTAAGAAAAAGTTTTGAAGATTTATATTAAGATTGGTTATTAGTGTAAATTAATTAATTATTTAATTTTTAAATTTTACAATTTATACTAAAAGTATTGATAATAAAGAATTGTAAAATAAAAATGTGTTTCATATATATTTGTTGTACACTTTTATGATATATATTCAATAGATGTTATATAAATAAAATGACTAACCTTAATTTTATATAGAATAATAAATTTAAATTAGATCAAAATCAAGAGAAATGCAAAAAAAAGTAGAAAAGGGAAAATGAGACCATCAAAATGTTGTTTATATATAAAAATATAATTACACTAAACACAATTTTAAAATAACATTAAATAATTGTCAAGGGATCATTTTAGGTGTTTATATGTTTATAAAATATTATACTCAAATAATAAAAGAGTTTTATATTTGTTCCATTAAAAAATATTTTACGTTATTATAATTAATTTTTATTATATTACAATTAATTTTGATAGAAAAAACAAGAAACTATTTTTTCCATCATTTTAAAAGAAATAATATATCATGATTTTTCATTTGAACTATATTATCATTAATTTTCGTCACATTGTCATTAATTTTAAAGTTTTCAAAATGAAGTGTCTTATGTATAAAAATAATAGGCATACTCAGACAATAATTTGTGGGCTTAGTAAGGGAAATTCATGAGGTCCATTCATGCTCCTACATGATATGGGTGGATGAGGTTGAGGTTGTTGCAAGTAAGTTATCAAATCAATTCTTACTCTTGTAAATAGTGGCTATGTAAAGTTTGGGTTTACGACATGGAAGAACATAATAATAACCAAATAATATAAAAGTAATCAACTTTTAACCCCGATAAATGAATCAAATCTAAATTTGAATTATCTATTAAATATACTTGATATTTATCTTCAATACACACAATATATTTTCATTTTCCCTCATACATATATATATATATATATATATATATATATATATATATATATAATGCAAATACAAATAAAATTAAATATATCACCACATGATTACAAAGCTCTATTCTTTATATGGATATTTTTATACATGCCCAAAAAAATGTCTTTGTACACTTTTGAAATTGAAAGTGAATAAAAAACAAATACTTCAAAATAGACACTTTTCTAACTTGTAAATTGTTTTACTATATGTTTAGCAAAAAGTATATATTATAAATAAATATATATAAAAGAAGAGAGGTATTTTAATAAAATATATAAAAAATAAATATTAATAAAATTAGTTATTTATATTATAATTGAAAAAAATATTATTTATATAAATATTTTTTAAAATATTTATAAAATTAAAAGTAAATAAAATTAAAAAAAGTTAAAGATCTTGTATTTTTTGAAGTAGTTTCTTCTTTATTGTGAAAGTATTGATAATTATGTAGTTGTACCTTCTTTATGAAGTAAGTTATTTTTTATTAGTTTCAAATCAAGATGGCTCTTGTTATAATATAATAAATACTCAAATTATATATATATATATATATATATATATATATATATATATATATATATATATATATATATGAGGTACATTGTGTGTGTATATATATATTTAAGAACTTATAATCTCATATTATAAGTTACGAGTTCCAACAAATCCATGAAATTGATGGTTTGATGGGTTTGAAGCATAACTCTTTTTTAAGTTGTGTTTTTATCATACACATTTGGATTGCCCTAATTTGCTATTCCAGATTTTCAGTAGTGTCATTATATTGAGTTTATTGCTTATCTTTATTTATTCTCCTGAAAATATTTATTGTCTTTCTTAATTTGATCTGCATGCCAAATCCTTTTGTATTCTAAAACAAGGCCCTCTTTTACCTAATTATGTATTATCAAAAAATTATATAAAATAATAATTTAATCTTATATCACTTACAAAATAAAAAATAAACAAACATTGAAAGAAACTTCAATAACTTCACTTCTTTTAATATTATTATTTTTTTATTATATAATATATATTATATAATATATATTTGAAGAAAACATATATTAATTTTATGAGCATATAATCACAAACATCCATTTTCTTTGTAACTTTTTTTTTTTTGAAAATTTAAAATATTGTCAATTTATTTTTAAAATCAATTTTATTATAAATTATTCTTTTATAATTATATATATCTAATTTTTTAGGTTTAAAAGAACAAATACTTCTTAATTGTTGATAAAATTAAATTGAAAAAAATAAATTATTTGTATACCCTATATCTGCATAATTCAATTCAAAATATTTAATTTTATGATAGAAAAAATTCCCTTACTTTTTTAATTCAAACTTTTAAAGGAAAAAAAAAAAAAAAAAACTATTCTAACTCTTTAAAGAGCTTCTCAATAGGAAAAATAATTCCCTTTTACTATTCTGACTCTTTAATGAGCTCCCAAATAATGTTAAACACAATACGTAATCCAATAAATCATATACAAAAGCCCCTTCAGCAAGGAGGCACTCCTTTCAATGTTTTCTTGTCAAAATAAAATAAAAACAAAATGCCCAACTTTCTAGCTGGCTGCCATAGAACTGTAGTGTTCTGAAATTTGTGCTTTTTTTCGACAAAACTATAGAAATTTCATGCCTTTCTTTGGACAAACCATAGTCCTTCGAAGTTCAGTTCTAAGAACAAACCAGTCCTTAATACAGGCATGAATAATTGGACTCGAGTATTTATTTTTTTAATTCATATAAATTTTATAATTTAAAGTTATATATGGTCCAGGTTTTTCAAGGATAATCTTTCGTTTTTATTTGTAGGAATAGTAATCTGTGAGTAAAATTTTTGTTTTATGGTTATTTATAGTTATTTGGGTTGTATTTTTAAGAGTTAATTTTATTATTTTGTGTAAATTTAATTTTAGGTTGTATTTTCAAAGTATTTTACTTTATAACTTTATGTAATTATATATTTTTTATTAATATAATGTAAAATCTTCCAAAACAAAAAATAAAAATTAAAACATCTCTTAAATTTTTTTATCTATTAAATCTTAACAGATGATGTAATATTTATGTATTATTGTTATTCATATCAAGATTTTAATAATATTAAATAATTTATATGATCAAAAACAGCAATAAGATGGGAAAACCACTGCTTGAAACAAAAGCTGTTTCATTAAGTTCGAGAGATGTCCATTCTTTTTTATGTTGGATTTTCTTCATTTTAATTGATTGGGATGTCATTATAAAATGGGTACTCCATGATGTGATCGTACCTTAAGATGATGTGGACTAGTCTTTATATGAACTGTCAACATTTTTATTTTCAATTTAATTTCTATTTCAATATATTTTTTGTCATGATTTCGACGTAATTACCTTAAATTTTTTTCACATACCTTTTTATTTCTTCATCTTATTGAACCCTTTTTCAGACTACTATTCTAAACCAAATATGAATCTGCATGTTTTTAATCTTCTTTTAAGTAAAATTTAAACTGTAAAAGATAACTTTCTCAGACTACTATTCAAGCCAAATATGAGTCTTCATGTTTTTTATCTTCTTTTAAGTAAAATTGAAATCATAACAGATAACTTCAACAGAAAAAATCCATTTACCACAGAACAAATTACACCTTTCAATAGTCCTCAGAATTTTTGATCAAAAATATATGATTGAAAATTTGCTGTATGGTAGGCAACGGGTTGAAAGATAGGACAAGAAAGAGGCTGAGACAAAAACAGCAGAACATTTCCTTGATGGAGATAAAAATGACGTATAAAGTTCCCTGATAATATGCACCGAGCTCTTAGAAGTGTTTCTTTCCCCATAAGACGTAGCTTTTGAATAAGTCGTTAAAACTCGTGATGTTTGTACGAAGAGAGAGAGAAATAGTTTTTTCCTTTGAGTGAGAGAATGATAAAGTTAAATTGGTAGGATTGATTGATTGATTGATTGGAACATTGGTGAGGAGAATGAGTATGGCTCACCTGCGCAGTCAGTCGGCTTTTTGCTTGACAAGACACTTGGCAGTGGAAGGAGAATCTAACACAGTCCTCTTCGTTATTGGTCCTCTTCTTTCTTGTTCCCATGTACAGTAATTTTCCCCTTCTATTTAAGTGTCCTCAGATCTCTTGATCTAGTATGCAGTTCAATGCCAAGATTGCTGGGTGTTGACAACGACAGCCCTAATTCAGATCTTGGACTGTTCTGCTCGTTTTAGTTTGTTTTGGTTTTGGGTTATTGGGATTTTCTTTTGGGTTTTAATTGTTTGTAGGGTGGACAACGATTATTTTGGTTTGGATTAAAAATGGCTGTAAAAATGTTTTTTTTGTTGTTTTGGTTTTTGGGTTTGATGGAGAAGGATTGTTTTGATTTTTTTTTTTTTTTTTTTTTTTTGGGTTATAGACAGTATACAGAAGGTTGCTTTTTTAAATTTGTTTTGGTTTTAGGTCGATATACTTTAGGGTTAGATTGCTAGTGGAATGGAGAACCAACGTTTTGAATTTCGTTATAAATGGTTATGGATATGCGGATCAGGTTGTTCTATTATGTTTTGGTTTTGGATAACGGATAGAATTTTTGATTTTCGTTATGTATGGTTATAAATATGCAGAAAGATTATTTTATGTCTTGTTCCAGGTTGTTATTAGGATGAATATGGCTGTTTTTTACGACAGCGAAAGATTGTTTTGATTTGTGTTTTAGATGGTTCGTAATATAGATGCATGTAAAAGTAATATATTCCGTGTTGAAGTTTTTAGATCTCTATTCGTACAGAGGATAATTACAGAAGTATTATATTTTATTGTTAGATCTCTATTGGTATAGAGGATTTTTTCTGGTTAATTACAGAAGCATTATATTTTGTGTTAATGTTTTAGGTCTCTATTTGTATAGAGTTAAAAGCTGTTAGATCTCTATTGGTGTGGAGCAATTTGTGTTAATTACAGTTTTTCGATCTCTATTGGTATAGAGCAATTTGTGTTAATTACAGTAGTATTATATTTTGTGTTAATGTTTTTAGATCTCTATTGGTATAGAGATTTTTTTTTTAAAGACCATGATTTATATCTGTAGGTATAGATAAATTTGTGTCTCTTTTGGTCTCTATTAGTGAAGGATTGTTTTATTTTTAATTTTATCAGAGATCTCTATTAATATAGAAAATGGTAGTTCTGTGTTTAATTTTTACTTTAGATCTTTATTAGTATAGGGGATTGTTTAGGATTTTGGTTATAGACAGCTATTATTATAGAGAACTAGGGTTAGTTGGGATTTTGTTTAGACATTTATTAGCTTGGAGAAGGGTTGAAGTGAAGTTTATTTGACATTATTATTAGTATGATGAAGGATTATTTTCATGTTAAGGTAATTAACTTGTCACTGTGGAAAGAAGTTTATTTTGATTTTGATAGTTATTAGTATATAGAAGGAGTGTTTCTATTTTTATAGATAGTTATCATTATGTTTCAAAATTCATTTTGAAGATAGTTGTTCCCATGAGGAACGATTGTTTTGGCTTTTGTTTAAGATTATTATTAGATGAAGTAATTTTCTGGTTTTGTAAAGGGAGGTTATATTGTTTAGATCAGTATACAGAAAGTTTTTTTCTATTTTTCTACATAGTAATCAGTATGTTTCTAATTCGATTCGTAGCTAGTTGTTACTACGAGGAATGATTGTTTGGGCTTTTGTTGTAGATTGTTATTAGATCAAGAAAATTTCTGGTTACATGCAGAAGGATTGTTCTAACATATGTTATCAGTGGTTCTTAGTTTGCTGAAATATTGCTGTTATTTTTATTTTACATTGTTGTTACTATGAGAAAGAATTGTTTTGGATTTTGTTGTAGATTATGAGTAGATGAATGAAGAGGTTTTCCGATTCTGTCTAATATTGTTTGTAGTATACGGATAAGGATTTTCTAATTTGTGTTATTGATGGTTAGTTTTCTAAAAGATTGCTGTTTTTATTATTATTATTATTATTTTTAACATAATTAAAGTGTTTCCAGAAGGACTGGTCTGAATCTTATTTAGACAGTGTTTGCAGGAGGACTGGTCTGATTCTTTATATAGTTATTAGTATGGAGAAAAGTTAAGAAGTATCGAGAAGACAATCTTGATTATTATGTTGGATAATTAGTAGAATGGGGCTTGAATTGATTTTTGATTAATATTGTTATTTCATAGCTACTGGTTTGGAGTAAAACCTTTTTCTTTTTAATTTAAAAGATTGTAGTTAGAATGAAGAGAGGCTGTTTTTGCTTTACAATTATTCTACGACAGATTTTTTATTTAAATAATTCAGAGTCTCCTTGGCATGAAGAAAGTTTGTTTTGATTTTTTTTCTAGATTGTTAATGGTGTAGAGGATTGTTTAGATAGTTAATGGTACGAATATGGACTGTTTTGATTCTAGTTTTAGATCTACTTATTGTTAGTATTGAAGCGATTTGTTTTCATTTTCATTTTAGTTTGTTGTATGGAGAAGGATTGGTTTGATTGTTATTTTGTATTATACTGTTAGATGGTATGGAGAAGGGAGTTCTCTTCAGTCCACTTAAAGATGGTGTTAGGTTTGAAGCAGCTGCTGACTTATTCATTCACCTGCTACATCTCATTTCGTATAAGGGATGGCATGGAGGAGGAGAGAACAGGAGATGTTGTAGATGTATGAATGATGTGGGAGCTGATTTCAGCCAGATGCTGCCATTACTTGGACTGAAGGGAGCTCCCTTCACATATGTTTCAGTTTTCATAAATTATGAGAAAAATATACGTTTAAGCTTCGATGTGGGAGCTGATTTCAGCCAGATGCTGCCATTACTTGGACTGAAGGGAGCTCCCTTCACATATGTTTCAGTTTTCATAAATTATGAGGAGAAAAATATGCTTTTAAGCTTCGTAGGGCAACTATAATGTTTTTATTGTACATAGCAATGAATTAAGGTCAAATTTCTGTTGGATGCTTTTAAGCTTCTTAGTGTAACTGCAATGTTTTTATTATACATATTAATGAATTTTGAAATGATTAAATGTCGGTTTTATTGGTTGATACCATGATGATGTAATAATCTAATGTCTGTGTTGTATATCCATTTTGTTTTTAACCGAAATTTGATCTTAGGCTTTATTTAAAGTCTCTTTTTAAATCCATGCCTGGAATTATTATTGACTATTTATTTCATCGGCATTTTCCAGTAACTACAGTCTAACATCATTTTTATTTTGCAGGTTAACTTGATCTTTCTTCAGGACATATTACAGTATGAAATCTTCCATTTCAAAAGACCTAGTTTCATCCTATTTTAATACAGACTGAAAATATTTCTCATAATGCTAGAAAGCCTTGTCTGAGTTTTTTAAAAACATTGTTTCTTTAGTCGCTTTTGGGTAGCACCACGTAATCATTGAATTTTGCACATTGGCTTCAAATATTTCCACTACCCTGATGATGGGTCGAGCATAGAGACCTGAAAATCCAACGACTGCTGGGTTTTACCCAGAGATTTGTGAATAAATAAGTAGTGAATAAACACTCAGATTAAATATAATTTTTACTTCTGTTTCTTATTAAATTTATTTCTATTTCTTATTGAATTATAATATTTATTTATGTTTCTTGTTAAATTATAATAAATCTTTGGATTTTCTTGTTAAGTTTTGGATTCGGTGAGTTCTAGGTTCGGTAAGTTTTGGATTTAGCAATAAATATAAATAATTTAAATTTATTTTTGTTTAGCAATGAAATTGAGGATAAAATAGAAGGAAGTGTGAGCCGTCGGTGTTTTTTTCACCTGTTGGAAACAAGTTCTTTTTTTTCACAAATTTGAAGGTGCTGACAAATAAATCAAACATTATTTTACAATCTTTTTTTAAATGGTGGTTATTGTAAGTGTCTGAACATCAAATTTTGTAAACCTATGATAGCTGAAAGTTAAGCCTACTTTCATGGTACAATCTAAAAGTAGCTGGTTGCTCCTGTTGGTCTGCAAGCACTCATGCACATGCTCAAATAGTGTAAACCTATGATACTGAAAAGTTGTTACTTTGATGGTACAATCTATAATTAGCTGGTTGCTCTTTTTGCTCTCTAAGCTCTGTATTTATGGAGACAAAATGTACGCAAGAAAAAAAGAACCTTGTTTAAATGGTTTATGTTATAAAAGATGGGTTATAAAGGGCATAGTCTAGATCTTGGATTTTTAGAGATTCACACATCCATATTCAGACAAAGTTGTCAGGGTATCAACTTTATCTCTCTTTCATATTACAAGGACAAAGATTTGGTTTGATCTGGTGATTCAGTGAGGAACTCTTGTTTTTTATGTTTTTATGTTGAAAAAGTAACCTAATTTATATTATTCTTGCTATCTTATCTCGAGATCTGATTTAGTTAAGTAATGATAAAAATTTCTTTGGTGACAGCCAAACAACTTCTGATTAAGCATTCTGCCCTAAAAGGAATCACAAGCAAGGACATAAGTAATGAAATAACACAAGCTCAACATCATATGCAATTCATTGATGATATTTTAGATTGTACAGAAACTCTACATCATGATATTACAGTTGCTTCAGAAGCAAGCAAAAGCATTTTGAAATGCCAACCAACAAGGTATGCGTATATCAATTATTGAGGTCATTTCACTAGACTGCAGTAATCTCTGTGATGATGGCATGGGTTTTTGTGTAGTGGGATATTAGAATAGTATTCTTGAGGTCATTTCACTAGAGTGCAGTTAATCTTTGTGATGATGGCATGGGGTTTTGTGTAGTAGGATGTTAGATTAATATTAACAGCAATTGAGAGAGGAGTGTAAATATATGGCCTGTAAAACAATGGTGCCACTGTTCAATAGTGATAATTTTGTTTTGGGTTTATCCTTCATTGTCTGGCTGTCTGTGCCGCAAATTAGAGTATTGTCAGTTAAAAAGAGAAGCAGTTAATCTTTGTGATGATGGCATGGGGTTTTGTGTAGTAGGATGTTAGATTAATATTAACAGCAATTGAGAGAGGAGTGTAAATATATGGCCTGTAAAACAATGGTGCCACTATTCAATAGTGATAATTTTGTTTTGGGTTTATCCTTCATTGTCTGGCTGTCTGTGCCGCAAATTAGAGTATTGTCAGTTAAAAAGAGAACAAAAGCGTGAGGTTGTGAACTTAAAAAAACTACGGAAGATGTGATAGGGAAAACGAGTGGATTTCACATTCTTTGCCAATTATTTTGTGAAATGTATTGATCATGGATAGCTGAATGGTTTACCAGATTTACTTTTTGTTAAAAATGAAATGTGTTGAACATGGATATCTGGATATGGGTATTTAAATAGATATACATTACAGCGAAGCAAAATATTCTTTAATGAGAATAATATACTATTTTGTTTAAAATAAGCTTTTATATAAGACGAATTCTTAAATATATACATCAGAAACAATCAGGTGTGAAGGAGTTCCATAAAACACACTACAGACTCTACCCATCCCACTTGCACCCTAAATTTTTCTTCTAGTGTGTGGAATAAGCTTCTTATTTATTAGAAGATTTAATTTTGGGCAATAACTTGGTGGTAGAGGATTTATAGGAGGATGTGTTGGCAAATATACATATCCAACCTGGGGTGGCATAAACTTTTAATATTGGATAAATTATTATAAAATGGGCGAACTTTCTTTGTGTTAGAATGGGGTAGTTTCTTCTTTCAACATGTAGATGGAATCATAGAATAACAAATGTAATGAGGGCAAAAGATTGTGTGAAAGCTCAAAATTGTCTTTCAAATTCAATTACATGTATTTGGTACAAAGTTCATTCTCAAGAGTTTATAGCAAAAAGTTTGCAAAAGCCAAGGGTTAACATATAATTATTAAAAAATAAGAATTTAACATATATATTCATTCATGAACAACAAGGCATATCACATTAATAAAGAATATCAAATACTCATAAAATAATTTTTTTATCTCACACATTCTAATGTATTCTAGCAACAATTTATTGAGAAGTATATGCAATACACAAAGTTGTAACATGTTACATATAGATTTATTCCTAAACAAGAAGGCACATCACATTAATGAAGAATATCAAATACTCACACACTCCAATACATTCTAGTAAATTGAGAAGTATATGCAACACACAAAGTTGTAACATGTTCTCTTACCATGGTGAAAGAAAGAAGAAGCAACCCTTTTATACTCAAATAAAGTAGTTAGGTAATGTACTCTTCTAGAATGCTTTGATGGATGTAAGAAGAGGTTTTATCATTGAAATTAATTTGCATTTGTAAGGCAGCCTTCTTTGTAAAAATTTAGTGATTTTGACTTGTACGATAATAATTCTCACCTGCATGAAAGAATGTGCTAGCCTTTTTTTACTTGCATGGAAAATCAAATGTGTTGGCTTCTTTGGTGGAGCCCACAATGGAAAACAATAAAAATAAAAAAATCAAACCCTACTCACAATCCATAAAAAAAAGGATACATAGAAAGTTTTTCCTTTCTTTACTCATTGATTAAAGGCAAGGTGGTTAATCAAATTTTGTTAGTCACTTGGTACGAGTAGGTCAAGGGTTCAAAACCCTTTGGTCTTATATTTTGATCTCATTTAAACATATAAAAGTGTTATAAGGGATAGAAAAGAATTTTATTTGGAGATATAAGGTGTAATTATTTTATACTTTTGACAAGTCCTAGAATCATCACATTGTAATCGGAAAGGCTAAACCCTAATAACATTCCATCTTTTTGACATGATTGTTATTTTTGATAGTACCATGGCCAAAATTGTAAGTCTAATATGTGAAAGTAGAAAATTAATGCCTAAAGACTACAAAGAATGGTCGGAGAATATGGAAAACATGTTTGTTTTTAACGATTTATGGAAAATAATGGAAAAATAAACCACACTGCCCATTGAAGCCATAAAATTGATTGAGTTTTAAAAGCATGATAAATGTGCCCTTAATTTGCTGAAATTATCATGTTTATCTTAGGTAATTATCCACATTGAAGCCATTAAAAGTAATACCTAGAAAGCTTGTAAAGCACTAAAAGATCTTTATGACAAATAACTTACCTATAAAAAGATTAACCTCCTAATGTAGTTGTTAAATAACAAGCTAAGTATTGAATAAAATATTTATGAATATCTCTCTTGCATGAAAAATTTGAAAAAGAGTATTGTACTATAGGGGGCAAGATCATTGATGACATGCTCATATCCATAACTTTGAATGGTCTCAATTTTGTGAATATCAACTTTGTTGAAATGTTGCAGCATAGTGATAAGCTCAATGATGCAACATTTTATTATATTTGTGAGTTGCCATCTCAACATGAGTGACAATTTATAAAGAAAAAGAGTACACCTTCGAATAAGCTCACCATACAAAGTCCAAGTCACACCATAGAGACCATGACCAAGTAGAAATGCAGTTTTAGAAGCATTTTGTAAAACATTCTCTGAGACATTTTCCACACCATTCTAGATAGTATCCACAATGTTTTCATCGACACTCTCTAGGATATTTAAAATGTGGCATCACCATAGGTATCCTTCTCACTCCCATGGTTCTTTTAGTCATTCAACTTCTTTTGGATCTCATTGACATAGGAAAGCTCCTATATGTTTCAAATGTGGTGGTATAGGATATATTATAGATGTATGTCTTTATTGAAACACCCCGACCTCCATACAAAAATAAAGCTAAATCAAATTATACATGTCATTCTAGTGGTAAATCTTCTAGTTATTCTAGCTATTTAGGTTATTCTAATACTTCATCTGGTTAGGAGGCATCCTTAATGGCCAAGTTATATGGTCCCAATGGCCTTGAAAACTTATTATGAGTGATAAGTGATTCACCTATCTTGTGTGAGCTACTACGCTCAAGATTGGGATATGTTGTAGAAGCTATTTTTAGTTTATGTTCTTGATTTCTTCTAGTTTTGGATTTATATCATTGTTATTCATGACATGGAGAATACATGATTGTTTGATTTTGTTTCTCTCAATGCAAAACTTCTCACCTCTTTTGATAGGGGAATAGATATAACATTGGTTAGTATTCGATCAATCATCGATGATAATATGAGTTGATGGGGGTTTCTAGAACCTTCATTGTTGAGCAAAGGTTATCAACATTTATTGAACATCAGGGAAATGTGCCATACATAATATAGGTTGGTCACTTTGATGGGTTCATGTGTGGAGCCTTATGTGGATCGATGTAGTTGGACAAGATTTGGTATGATTCTATTACAATATAATACAAATGATCATAGGAGATGAGAAGGCTTTGATCATGTTCATCAACTTTTTATGCCACAACTTGCATAATGAGCTTCTTTATGGAGTGACATTGGTTTTTATTAGTTTTAGGAGGTATAATTCAATAGTTGTAGTTGTATTAGAGTTTATTTTATGACTAAAGAGTCATTACCCCAGTTATTTCATCTTCTATACCCCTTTGGATAAAGGGGAAGTCTGTTGGATTAATTATGACCCAAAGATGTTTTGCTTATTTAATTTGTTATTAGTTTTGTAATTAGTGTGTTTGTTTGGGTTGTTTAACTTGTTAGTTGGTTTTATAACCAACTACAATAAACTTTAAAAAGCATATCAAATTTTCACATGTTATTCACAAATTCTAATATTGCATACGTTTTGATTTATATTCCTATGCTATAAGATCTCATCAAGTCATTTTATGTTCAATTAGGATGGGGATAGCCACATTTAACCCTTACATTGGTTATTTAATTTTGTTTCCTTCATTTTTATAGTCTTTTCTTGGGGCCTTTTGAGGGGTTATTCATTTTGAGTTTTTAGAGAGCTTGATCAGAGCTTGTTGGAGCATTGTGTGAATACTTGTGAAAGGGAGGCTTGGATATTTTATAGATAGGCTCCAAAACTCCATGTGTTTCTAAATTGGTAATAGGAATGTTATGTTTTCCATGCTTGTAAGAAATATCTACTCATACATACTTTCTTGGTCAGGAATTATTTATTTTAATGGTATTTTTAGTTTTTGTGTTTGTAGAAATGTTGTGGGATATGGGAATTTTAGGTTGCTCTTGGGTCTTGTTCCATTTAGTTTCCATAAGCCTTCTTGTACCCAATTTATTAATATTTTATTAGTTTTCATGGGGATTTTTGAGTACTATGCCATATTTTGAAGTTGACATATGTAATTCTAATTTCGGTTGTGTGGGAGATGTTGAACACTTACTCTTAAATTGTGAAACCAACCCTTTGTTACTTTGTGTTATTAATATACAAGTTTTTCTTATGATTAGTGGAACCTTGTAAAAGGCTGAAAAATCACTCTCTTACTTAAATATATGGAAGGTGTAAGGAGGAATTATGCTTGGGAAGTCTTAGGAGGAATCATTATTGGGAGGTTTAAAGAGGAGTAATGCTTGGAAGGTATAAGGAGGATATCATACTTAAAACACATATCAATTACATGGCTTAAAAATCCCGCTTATCATTTGAAAACTATTTTGATAAAATATCGAGATGCTCCTTTTCTCCTCCCCCCCTCGATTATCTTGTTGAAATTCTTTATGGCTTTTTGTGCGTTTTTATGTTTGTTTTATGTAGGGTTTTGGTACCTTGGATTCCTCTTATAAAAAATTCTTGATATCCCATTATTTTTCACCTCAAATTAAACTTGACACTAGTGCATTTATGTATTTCTATACCTATTTCCCTTGGGATTTGGGGGGGCTATGCATAGATCTCATTGGTTGAGGTCATATGTGATTTTGTCATTTAAATATGAGGTCAAACACCCTTCCTTTGGTTGAACTTAGAACATTCTTAGAACTATGTAGAGCTTTGTTTTATTTTGTGATGTAAGTTTATTTGGAGCTTGAAGCTTGTGTGCATATATGTCATCATGGTTGTCTCTTTTTGGAATAAACTTGTTTATGTTCTTGGTTGGTTAAACCTCTTATTATCTCTTGTAACTCATAGTTTGTTGGAGTTTTAAAAGTTTTTATTCTCTCCCCTTGTATTATTCTTAATTCAATGTAAGCCATTCCTTTGAATGATTGTGGATTATAAGTAAGAAGTTTGTAAAGTTATGGAAATTACCCTTCTCAAAAGTGAAGATTTATAGTTCCTTATTTGAGCTTATAATAATCTAAATGCATTCTAAGATTGTAATGATTATTGAAAGACAAGCTTGTGAGGATATGATATGAATTTGTGACATTAAATTAAAAAACATGTTTTATATTATGTTTGTTGGTGCTCTTGAGACTATGCATTTTATGTGTTTGAAAAATTATTATAATTGTGCTTCTAACCTATTGTAAGATCTAGAAGGTGAAAAGAATCAACATAAATTTATGAATAAAAAAGAGTTAGCATTTTTAGTATTTTTGTATAAGTCCTCTAACCCTCTCAAATGGAATATGAGTATGTTTTTGTCTTGAATTAATGAAAAGATGTATATGTGTAAGTAAAAACCCTCCATTGAAAATGTTTTCTCACTTATATGAAGAATTGTCAACATGATGTAGTTTGAGATAAAAATGTAATATATTTAGATTGTTCGAAATGAATGGAATCATCACAATATTCATATTTATTTATTTTATCTCCCTCTAACTATATAATTAAGGATTGTTAAATTGAAGTGGTTGTAGGATGATTATAATTACTTGTGAAATGAAAAAGGATATTGGCATGATTTTTAGTTTGTGGAGTTACAATAAATTCACATCATATTATTAGTAAGTTGAATGTTATTGACTTGTTAAAAAAAAAATAATGGATAATTATAAATTCACTACTTAAAAATTCTAAAACTTTGTAAATTGGAATTGCTTGTCTATTTAAAAAAAGTAACTTGGAAAGTTCATAGTAAATCTACTAGTTCATACCTATTTGAATAAAAATTAAACAATTAGTTAATTTTCATACCTTATATGTTTATGTTTAGGTTCAAACTTTAATTTTTTACTTGAATATATATATATATATATATATATATATATATATATATATATATATATATATATTAACATTTATGAATATAGTGTTTTATGCTTTATATGTGTGTGTGTGTGTGTATAGACATGTACATATGTACATATACATATAAATATATATAGACATACACATATATGTATACATACATACATACATATACATACATATACATATACATATACATATACATATACATATACATATACATGTATCAATTTATCTATGATTGATGTTTGTTATATATGTGGATTATGAGCAAATAAATAGTTGTGATTGATGTTTGTTTCGTGGATAAAATAATATTTTAAGTTACTTATGATATTGAGTAACTTATAGTCTAGATATAATTCTTATCTAGATGGTACGGTTATATTGAGGGCTGTTTATGATTATATTAATTATTATATAATAAACTAGATGATATTATATTTATTGTATTACATTTGATGGATTAAATGTATGTATTTGATATTTTCATACTTATCATATTTATATCTGATAATAGGAAATATTTTGATTGAATCTATTGGAGTTTATATTATTATATATTTTAATCAAATCTTGTATTTATGACACTAAATAAACAATGGATGGATTCTACTAAATTAATTAACACAATCAATGCAAGATGAGATGTAATCCGATTGAGTGGTGTGCATAAAATTGACTGATCTTGGAGATCATAATTATTTGAAAAATTTGGCCAAAGTAATATTTATAGTTAAATATTGTCATTTCATATGTTGATATAGTTTTCATGCTTGTGCAATATCATGTTAGAACATATTACTTTATGGTACATATTATGTATTAGATGTCTTTAGCACACGAGTTATAGTTTGTCACTCTAAATAGTCACACTATTATTATCTACCTATATGTGAAAGGACAATCATTTCTTTGTTAGAAAATAGTGCGAGGGATATATGGTCTATGGTTGGTGTGGAAAAATACTCAGATAATGCTCTCCCTCCCTATAGGAATACTACACTAGAAACTACACTTGAGATTACAAATTGATACTTGAGTTGTGGAGACTCATGCTCTGTAGAGATTTGTATCATGTTTTATTATTTAAGATATTATTTATTGCTAAAATTATAATATTTATTCACTTCTATAGTAGTGGCTATAATGTTGTATTGATACGCTATGGCTAAAATTATACTACTAATTTAATAAATTTGATGTAGTACATATTGTTAATTTAGCATTGTTCATGATTTGTTATATATTTTCATGTTGTTAGTTAAATATCACTTAATTAGATTTATCATCGTAAAATATATAAAATGAATGTGCAATTAATTAATTTTTTTACTCTATTTTAGAAATTCTTAGTGGGGTTGTTACATTATGGTATCAGAGCTGAGGCTCAAACTATAGGACTAAATATGTCTGCTAAAACAAACTTAATATGTCTGCTAAAACAAACTTATTCTCCTATTAAGTAGGAAGAACAATGGTGCATACTAGACTAGGAGGTGAGGGTACTTCAAATATCAATGACTCTATTGATCCAAATCAGTTCACTATTGAGCAAGCTACGAAGTTAAATAAAATCTTTGCAACCATGCAAGAGACTAGGGACCCAATCAAGGCCCTAGAATAGGAAGTGCATGACCATGAAGAGGAAAAATGCTCAGGAGAAATTTGAAGAGCATCCTACTAAGCAGGAACACCTTCAAGAGTAGAGGCACGAGGAAGTGCCATAGGATATAAGAGCTAGAGTAACTGTAAAGTTGGCACATGACATAAAAAAAGTAAATCCACCCAAGTTTAATGAAACCATATTAGGAGATGAAGTTGAAGCATGGCTGACAGAGATGGATAAATATTTTGAGATTCATAATTACTTTGAAGTCATGAAAGTAGTTTGGAGAGCATATCAACAAGCTAGTGAAGCAACTTAGTAGAAAAACAAGAAGCTCAACATAAACCTCAACTCAACCACCACTTGGAAATAGTTTGACATTGTTTAGGTCATGATGGCTTCCATAGTTGTACTTGGACCATAATCTTATAGATTTTTAGAACATTAAGAAAGGAGACCTATCAGTAAAATAATACTAGGAGCAATTCACTAAGCTTCTTAAGTGTATACCTCAGTATCAGGTGGATTAGAGGTTTAGAATCAATAAATTCATCATTGGATTAAAACTCTAAATTAGTTGTGAAGTAGATGTGCATGGTCCATCTATCGAGATCAGGTTTTTGAGAAGGTAATCAAGCAGGAACAACTTCTAAAATATTTTATCCAAGTCAAAGATAAGTTCAAGAAGAAGTTTGGAAGTCTTGAACTAAATTTCAAAAATAAGAACTGAAAGTAGAGGAGTGGAGACTCCAAGAGTCAATTAAATAATTAAAATGTCAAGTTCAACAATGGTTCAAGGAATAGGAAACCTAGTAATAGTTTCAAAGGTGGTTTTAAAGAAAACCAACAGTCTGACAAGAAATGACCAGTTGGAGGTTGCTTCATTTGTGGAGGTGACTATTATGCTAGAGAATGTCCTTAGGACAAGTTGAAGAATAAAGGTTTTGCTCCTCAGTAGGGTACTTTTTAACAATAGATTCATGTAGTTGTTGACAATTATTAGGCCAAGTTTCAAGCTTCACCCATATAACTATCATGTATTTTGTTCAATCATCCTATTTCTATTTTGATTGACATAGGAGTTATAAAATGTTTCATTTCTCCTAGAATGCTTAGTAAATTATCTAGAAGAGCTGGAGTTATGAAAAATGTATGGTTTGTATAGTATGAAAATGAGTTTAAGATCAAAGTTGATAAGTGCTTAGTCGAATTAGAGATTAAGTTCCCTGAACTCACTACAGTAGTGAATATTAATGCTACACCATTGGGGTCATATGATGTGATCCTAGAAGTCAATTGGCTTACAAAGCATAAAGCCAATATTGACTATTATCTAAAGAAGGTTATGTGTCAAGATGATTTTGGAAATAAGACACAACTTCAACATGAAAAAAGGGAGTTGAAGTTAAGGCATATTTCTACAATTCAATTCAAGAAAGCACAAAGGAAAGGATCCCATTAATTTATTGTTAATATAAAACAGATGGAAGAATCAAAGGAACCATCTATCAATGATTATTCTTTTCTAAGGAACTTTTAGGATGTGTTTCCAGAATAATTACTAGGATTGCCACCCAAGCACGATTTGATTTCTCAATTGATATAATACCTAGATCAGAACTGCAGTCTAAGGTGTCGTATAGAATGACAACCACCAAATTGGTTGAGTTAAAGGCAAAACTTCAGGGATTGTTTTCGAAAGGGCTGATTTGACCAAGTGTGTCATCATGGGGTGCACCTGTTGTCTTCATCAAGAAGGATGGTACTCTTTGCATATGTATAGATTACATGATGTTGAACAAAGCGACGATCAAGAACAAATATTTGTTGCCATGCATTGATCATCTTTTTAATCAAATGCTAGGGGAAACAATTTTTTCTAAGATTGATCTTAGAGCAGGGTATCATCAGTTGAGAATCCGTGATGAGGATATTTGATTTTTTTTATAGATTGTTAATGGCGTAGAGGATTGTTTTTATTCTTGTTTTAGATTGTTAATTGTATAAAGAAGGACTGTTTTGAATATTCCCTGGGATTGTTAACGTTGTGTACGAGGACTATTTTGATTCTAGTTTTAGATCTAATTATTGTTAGTATTGAGGTGATTTGTTTTCATTTTCATTTTAGTTTGTTGTATGGAGGAGGATTGGTTTGATTGTTCTTTTGTATTTACTGTTGGTAGTATGGAGAAGGGAGTTCTCTTCAGTCCACTTAAAAGATGGTGTTAGGTTTGAAGCAGCTGCTGACTTATTCATTCACTTGCTACATCTCATTTCATATAACGGATGGCATGGAGGAGAAGAGAACAAGAGATGTTGTAGATGTGTGAAAGATGTGGGAACTGATTTCAGCCAGATGCTGCCATTATGTTTCAGTTCTCATAAATTATGAGAAGAAAGGAGAAAAAAATGCTTTTAAGCTTCGTAGTGTAACTATAATGTTTTTATTGTACACAGTAATGAATTAGGGTCACATTTCTGTTTTAGTTTTCATGAATTTATTATGAAAAGAAAGGAGAAAAAAATGCTTTTAAGCTTCTTAGTGTAACTGTAATATTTTTATTATACATATTAATGAATTCTGAAATGATTAAAGGTCGGTTTTATTGGTTGATACCATAATGATGTATCCATTTTGTTTTTAACAGAAATTTGATCTTAGGCTTTATTTAAAGTCTCTTTTTAAATCTATGCCTGGAATTATTATTGACTTCTTATTTCATCGGCATTTTCAATTAACTACTGTCTAACATCATTTTTATTTTGCAGGGTGACTTATTCTTTCTTCGGGGAATATCACGGTATGAAACTTCCATTTCAAAAGACTAGTTTCATCGTATTTTAACACAGATTGAAAATATTTCTCACAATGCTAGAAAGCCTTCTCTGAGTTTACTAAAAACATACTATTTCTTTAGAGTCTTCTGGGTAGCACCAGGTAATCATTGAATTTTGCAAAGGCATTGCCTTCGATATTTCTACCCTGATGATGGGTCGAGCACAGAGACCTGAAAATCCAATGACTACTGGGTTTTACCCAGAGATTTGTGAATAAATAAGTAGTGAACAAACATTCAGATAATCTGTTTCTTATTGAACTATAATATTTATTTCTGTTTCTCGTTAAATTATAATTAAATTTTTAGATTTATCAATAAATAATTATAAATTTATTTATGTTTCTTGTTAAGTTTTGGATTCAGCAATGAACTTGAGGATAAAATAGAAGGAAGTGTGAGCCGTAGGTGTTTCTTTCACCTGTTGGAAGAAAGAAGATTTTTTTTACAAATTTGAAGGTGCTGACAAATAAATCAAACAGTTTTTTTTTTTTTTTTAATGGTGGATGTTGTAAGTGTCCGAACATCAAATTTTGTAAACCTATGATAATTAAAAGTTAATCCTACTTTCATGGTACAATCTAAAAGTAGCTGGTTGCTCCTGTCGGTCTGTAAGCACTCATGCACATGCTCAAATAGTGTAAACCTATGATACTGAAAAGTTGTTACTTTGATGGTACAATCTATAATTAGCTGGTTGCTCCTCTTGCTCTCTAAGCCCTGTATTTATGGAGACAAAATGTACGCAAGAAAAAAAGGACCTTGTTTAAATGGCTTATGCTAGAAAAGATAAGTTGAAAATGGCATAGTCTAGATCTTAGATTTTTAGAGATTTTCACATCCATATTCAGACAAAGTTGTCAGGGTATCAACTTTATCTCTCTTTCATGTTACAAGGACAAAGATTTGGTTTGATTTACTAATTCAGTGAGGAACTCTTGTTTTATATGTTGAAAAAGTAACGTAATTTTTATTGTTCTTGCTATCTTATCTCAAGAGATCTGATTTAGTTAAGTAATGATAAATATTTCTTTGGTGATGACCAAACAACTTCTGAGTAAGCATGTACCTTAAAGGAATCACAAGCAAGGACATAAGTAACGAAATAATACAAGCTCAACATCATATGCAATTCATCGATAATATTTTAGATTTTACAGATAATCTCCACATCATGATATTACAGTTGCTTCAGAAGCAAGCAAAAGCATTTTGAAATGTCAACCAACAAAAGTATGGGTATATCAATTATTGAGGTCATTTCACTAGACTGCAGTAATCTCTGTGATGATGGCATGGGTTTGTGTGTAGTGGGATATTAGAATAGTATTCTTGAGGTCATTTCACTAGAGTGCAGTTAATCTTTGTGATGATGGCATGGGGTTTTGTGTAGTAGGATATTAGAATAATATTAAAAGCAATTGAGAGAGGAGTGTAAATATACGGCCTGCAAAACAATGGTGCCACTGCTCAATAGTGATAATTTTGTTTTGAGTTTATTCTTTCATTGTCTGGCTGTCTGTGCCGCAGTGAAATTAGACCATTGTCAGTTATATAGAGCACAAAAGCGTGAGGTTGTGAACTAAAAAGATCTATGGAAGATGTCAGAGGGGAAACGAGTGGATTTCACATTCTTTGCCATTTTTCAAAGAAATGTATTGACCATGGATAGCTGAATAGTTTACCAGATTTCCTGTTTTTTTTTTTTTTTTCTAAATGAAATATGTTGAACATGGATATTTGGATATGGGTATTTAAATAGTTATACATTACAGGGAAGCAAAATATTCTTTAACCAGAGTAACATCTATTTGGTTTAAAATAAGCTTCTAAATAAGACTCTAATTCTTAAATAGATACATCAGAAATAATTAGGTGTGAAAAGGGATCCATAAAACACACAATATAGCCTCTACCTAAACCACCTGCACCCTAAATTTTTCTTCCAACGTGCGGAATAAACTTCTTATTTCTTAGAACACTTAATTAATTAATTCAAAAGAACCAATATAATTCAATTTTATGAACTCAATTAATTCAAGAGACACATTATGACTTAAAAGTAATGTTGGGTTAGTTATGATTCAAAGATGTTTTGCTTTTTTAGTTTTTTAATTAGTTTTGTAAATATTGTGTTTGTTTGGATTGGTTAATCTATTGTAAGCTTTAAAAAGCGTATTAATTTTGAACATGTTATTCACAAATGTTTATATTGAATACATTTTTGATTTATATTTTTTTACTATTAAATCTCATCAATGGTATCAGAGTGAGGTTTCTCATAGAGGAGTGAAGATTAAAAATGATTTTTTTACACCATTATTGCCCTAGGTGACTCACTTCTTCATTCAAAGCGCCACTAGGAGATGTGAGTCCAGGACACATGATGTTTATCCCAAATAAGACAAATTTGATCACACCTCTATCTACCTACAACTTCTTCATTATGTTTGGATACTGGTGTAATAAGTGGAGTTGGCAGTGAGCATTGAAAATGAGTGACACATTATTCACTAGTTGATTCTAACATTTTACAACTATAAGAAGGGATTTTTTCAAAAGCAAATCATTAATTACAAGATCCAAATCTAGGTACTCTTTTAGAATGATTTGACAAATGTAAGGCGATATTTCATCATTTAAATTAATTTACATTTGTATGATGACCTTCCTACAATAATTTAGAGATTTTGACTTGTATGGCACAATGTAGCAATTTCAGTAAGGTGCTTCAAAGTTATAGCCCTATATGACACATTTTTTAGCATAATGGATTAAAAAATGATGCACTAAACCCACTTTGGCATAACAAGTTTGAATAGGGTTTGATTTTTTTGTCTTATTTTTTACCTTATGGGCTCCACTAGGGAAGCCAACACATTTGATTTTCCATACAAGTAAAGAAGGCTAGTGCATTCTTTAATGCAGGTGAAATATTAGGTAAAAGATTTATAATTTATGTTTTTTTTTTTTTTTTTTTCCACAGTCCAAAAAACAAAGGATACATAGAATTTTTTCCCTTTCTTTACTCAAATTGATTAAAAGCAAGGTGGTTAATAAAATTTTGTTATTCACTTGATATGAGGAGGTCAAGGGTTCAAAACCCTTTGGTTTTATATTTTGATCATTTTTTTTGATCTCATTTAAACTTGTAAAGGAGTTATAAGGGGTGGAAAAGTTAATTTATAGAAATATAAGGGTGTAATTATATAATATTTTTGACAAGTCTTAGAATCGTCAAATTGTAATTGGAAGTTATTCGGTTGTAAAGGGCAAAACCTAATAGCACTCTCTCTTTTTGACTTGATTGTTCTTTTTGATATCACCGTGGCTAAAATTGTAAGTCTAATCTTTGAAAATAGAAGATCAACACGTGAAGGCTACAAGGAATGGTCGATGAATATGGAAAGCACACTTGTTTTTAATGATTTGTGGGAAATAATGGAAAAAAAAACCACACCAGCATTAAAGTCACAAAATTGCTTGAGTTTCAAAAGCATGATAAATGTGCCCTTGATTTTTTGAAACCATCATGCTCAACTTAGGTAATTATCCACATTGAAGCCATTAAAAGTAATAAATGGAAAGCTTGGAAATAATTAAAATATCTATATGACAAATAACCTACCTATAGAAATATTAACCTCCTAATGTAGTTATTAAATAACAAGTTAAGTATTGAAGAAGATGTTTTTGAATATCTCTCCTATATGAAAACTTTGAAAGGGGGCAAGATTGATGATGACATGCTCATATCCATAACTTTGAATGGTCTCAGTTTACATATACGAACTTTGTTGAAATGTTCAAGAACAACTTAGTGATAAGCTCACTGATGCAACATTTAATTCTATTTGTGAGTTGTTGAATCAAAATGAGTGATAATTTATAAAGAAAAAGAGTATGCCTACCAAAGAAGTACACTATACAAAGTCCGTGTCACATGACAAATATCATCACCATGTACAAACATAGTTTTAAAAGCACTCTCTAAAACATTCTCTGAGACACTCTCCACACTATTCTAGATAGTCTCCACAATGTTGTCATTGAAACTCTCTAGGACCTTCAAAAAATGACATCACCATAGGCATTATTCTCACTCTCATGGGTCTTTCAGTGATTCAACTTCTTTTGGATCTCACTGACATAGGAAAGCACCTATGTGTTTCAAATGTGGGGTTATTGGACATCGTATAGATGTATGGCCTTCTCGATGACCCCACTCTCCACATAAAAAAACACTGAAGCAAACTATATAGGTTATTCTAGTGGTATATCTTTCAGTTACTTTAACTATTCAAGTTATTATATAACTTATTCTAATCAAGAGGCATCCTAAATGGCTAGATATAAGGTCCTGATGGATCTAACAACCTATTTTACTTGATCAATGATTTACCTATTTTATGCAAGCTATTAGGCTGAAGACTAGGATTTGTTGTAGTACTATTATTTTTTATCTTATTTTATTGATTCCTTATAGTTTTGGATTTCTATCCTTGTTATTCATGATATAGAGTAGACATGACTATTTGATTTTGTTCCTCTTGATGCACAACTTCTCACCTCTCTCCTAATAAGGGGAGAAGATATAATATTTGTTAGTCTTTGATTAGACATTAGTGACAATATGAGTTGAAAGGGGTTGATAACACCTTCAGTGTTGAGCAAATATCATCAACATTTATTGAATATTAGGGAGATGCACCATACATAATATAGGTTAGTCACTTTGACAGGGTTCTATGTGGATCTTTATATGGATCAATGTAGTTGGATAGGCTTTGATATGGTTCTATTATAATACAATATATATGATTACAAGAGATGAGAAGGCTTTGATCTTGTTCATCAACCCTTTATGACACAACTTACAGGGTGAGCTTCTTTATGGAGTGGCATTAGTTTTGATCACTATGAGGAGGTATAGTGCACCAATTTTAGTTGCATTAGAGTTTATTTGATGACTATAAAGTCATTTCTCTAGTTATTTCATCTTCTATACCCCTTTATATCAAGGGGTTTTTTTTGGGTTAGTTACAATCCAAAGATGTTTTGCTTATTTAGTTTGTTATTAGTTTTATAAATAGTGTGTTTGTTTGAGTTGGTTAAGCCATTAGTTGGTTTTTCAAATAAACTAAAATAAGATTAAAAAACATATCGATTTTGAACATGTTATTCATGAATGCTTATATTGAATACATTTTCATTTATATTCTCTATTATTAGATCTCATCAAGTCATTTTATGTTTAATTGGGACCTATAAAAATTGGCCACCTTTGCATGTGTAGTGTACCAAGCAAGACTCATTGAAATTAGTCCATTGAGAAATACAGTTTGGCATTTCCACTTCACTTATGATCTATTATTCTCATATTTGATTTACAATCTTCAACTGATTTGCATAGCCCACTTATGCTACCTTGCATTACATCTTCATGATCAATATGTCATTTACACCATTTCATTATTGCTCTTGTTGAACTTGACACCACAACGCAATAACTTTTCCATCACAAGAAAATATCCATTTGAAATATAGAGCTCATCATCATTGACATCAAATTTATGGTAAAACTTGTCATAGGTGTTTTAAATTTATTTATAAGTGCAATCTCGTTTGAGCTCAGGCATTTTATTCATTCAAATTTGTCCTATATAAACTTATATAATGCCATTATTTTCATGTCATTCCAAACCAAGAGAGGTGATGCAAGTGTGTTTTTTTATCAATCTCTCTCTGCTCTCTATCCACATAGACAAAAGTCATTTATTACAATCAACAATTTGTAGATATGAAAATTATAAAACTTTTGAGTTATACAAATCTATAAATCTTTGGGACCTTAGGCTTGATAAGTCTTTTGGATTCACATTGCCTTATATATCATTAGATGCAAAGAGTCAATACTCAAAATTAAGACGTCATCCTTATTAGAGAACATTGGATTTTTAAATGTACTAAGATAATGCCACAGATTAAGTGAAAATTATAGTGGTAGGACATCTGCAAAAGGTTCAAGATCCAAAACATGGTATAACTCTTTGAAAAATTTACCTCATCTTCATGTTTATGGATAAACACATAGGTACAAAGAAGATGAAAATAATGATGAATAATTAATGTAATTGGGTTGAGTCTCCAAATACACTATTTACAAGAGTTATTAAATTTAAATCACTGAGCAAATGTTAAAAAATCAATTAGAAATTTGAGAACAAATTTCATATTTAATTTGGAAGTAACGATCTCATGAAGAAATTATCTTTACCCAATTATTACTATTGCAATGTTTCACATTATATTAATAAAAAAATATAATTACAAAAGGTTATAAATTAAAGAAGTTGGACACATCACGAATCAAATTCCTTGCTAGAGGAACATCTTGGCTCCAAAACAAAAATTAAACCAGTCAATACACAACCCAAAAATAATGTCATTTTGGTCTTTGACAAGCTACAATCATGTGCATGAAATTTGATGATATTTTTGGGCTTGAATGGTGTTGAATAATAGTCTTGAATGGTGTTCCAAAGTTGTGAATGATGCCTCAAATTTATTTTTGTTTTATTCACATCATATCAACTTTGATTACCATTGAATTGCTAGTTATTGGTTGAGCTTGACATTGATTAATGTTTCAAAATGTAGACAACAACTAAAATGGTGTTGAAATCTCTTTGTAATTATTGTTTTGGAAACTTGAATTGATTTTTATAAATCTTATATAATGCTCTAGTTGGAACATCACTTTAAAACAAATATTCTTATGTTATTTTTTCCAAAACACATCATCTTGGCTTTCTTAACAACCACCTAGATGGTGCTTTGTAGTTGAGATAAATTTTTTGATACTTGAATGGTGATTTTAAACAAGTACAATCATTTAAAAATGGTGTTGCATGACTAATATAACACTTTTAAAACTCCATGTAATGGCATTGGGAAGTTAAATTAAGAGTGGTAGTTTAGAATAGGCATGAAGGTATCATTTTAACAACTATATGACATTTATATATTACTCTTCATGTGTGCTTAATTTTTCTTGAGCAATTGCAACAAATTTATCTTTTTTCAATAATCTATGTCCACTTTGGAAACCTAAAAATAGTACTTTATTTGTATATTTAATAGTTTTAATAATTTTTTAACTTTTCCATATCTCTTCACCCACTCTGACATTGAAAATGCCATTGTATAATGGTATTTTAGATCTTGAGATGACATTTCATAGTTGTATGACATTTTTGTGGCATTGAATTCCTCTTTGGATGGAATTTCACATGCATGATGGTGGAAATTTGTATCTATTTATTTATTTATTTATTTATTTAATCCTCTTTGGATGGAATTTCACATGCAATTTGTAGCTATTTATTATCTTATTTACAACTCAAACTTACTTCCTTTCTCTTTGAAAGGTCATTTAATGAGCATGGTGCTTATATTCTCTTTCCTAGTAGCTTTGAAATGATGTTTTACTTGTTCTTATAAACCCTTTGTATTTTGGTGTAATATCTCCACAATGGTATTGCATATATTGGAGAATAATGGTGCTTTACTTGTATTTTAATTGCTGTAACAAACATTCTATTTTATACTCTCCTTATTCTCATTTTCATGTTGCATAGAAACATTCTATTTTATACTCTCCTTATTCTCACTTTGATGTTGCATAAACTTGAGATTTAGTGAATAAAATATGCATATTATTTAAAAATAAAATGATAGTTTGTAAAGCATTGCATATGATTTATTTTTATTTTTATTTTTGGCATTTAATGATTTTAAAAAAAAGCACGCATCCACTTATTCTTCAGTTAACCAACACATCTAAAACTAGTTTTTCAAAAATAGGATGCGAGTAATGAAAAAATAAATGAAGAAAGAAATTTAAGTAAAATTATTATTCAAAATGGAAAATTCCTAAAAGATTTCCATTGTGGAATTCCCACCAAAATCTCCATTTTGTAATTCCACATTAAAATATCTATTGTGAAAAATTCTTACGAGATTTATAGTGTGGAATTCCCCACTAGAATCTCCATTGTGGAAATCCCACTAAAATATCCACTCCAAAATTATCCATGAAAATATCGATTATAAAATTTACTATGGTAGAGTTTGTGATAAAATCCAATGTGGCAAAGTTCACTAAAATTTACATTTTTTATCATTAATAGCGAAAGTTAAAAAATACTTTCAAATATTAGAAAAAATTGATTGCACAATGATTGTGAAATGTCATTAAAAATAGTTTATTTTAATATTATATCAAATACTCTTGTCTAGAATAGATATATTCATATTTAGTTCCACCTTGACATTTAGTTTGCCAAAATTCATTCAGGGTTTAAAAAAAAAAATTGACTTTGCTAATAAATCATTCTAACATCAAAATAAACAAGTCCAAATAATAACAAATGAGAGATGGATGAGACGTGTGATATCAAATTGGACAAGTTTAAATATAATGAATGCTATGTAAAATGAGCATAAAATTCAATAACTGCTAAATCCCATCAAACATCAAATGTAGACAAAATCTTGAATTACATAGTGCCAAAATAAATAAGTGCTAAATATAACTTTTATCAATGTTTTATATGTTATCGTATTCACTCATGCATGATTTTATTTACAAACCTGACTTGTTTCTAGTGAGATCTAATGTACAAATGGTTGAAATAAAAAAAGCAACAAGACTTACGAAATGACATTAAAAAAGTTAGTTCAAAAATATATGATTGGTGTAAGAAATTACATGTGTAATTTTTTTAAGAACAATAATTGGATTTAATTTGGGACATGGTCTATGTAGGACATAACTTATACTTTAGAATTGTAGGACATAACTTATACTAGTATTATTCAGTATGTTACGAAGTCAAATGATTAATTTTAAAATTAAGATGATATCAAAAGGGACTTCATTCCTATAGTTACATTTATTGAAAACACACACACAAACACAATGATAAACAAGGAAAAGGGAATATAAAATAAAACTATGAACAAGGGAACCAGAAGTATGATGAAGAATTACTTGAACCCATTGATGGGTTGGAATAATTAGCTACCTCTTAAAAATAATGGGTTTGATTCATGAGGCCTAAATATGTTAACAAGAAGTGATCAAACAAGTGGAAGGAAGATGAACCCACAAGGATTAAGCATATCAAGACTATTTGAGATGATAAAAACTTAGAGTACAAGCCTAGTTACAATTTGAAATTTCACCACAAATAGTGCATGAGAAGCATGGTATTATTTTGCATTCCATTTGGAAATTTCAAGAATTTTAGGGTGTGGATGCTTAAATTCAAACTTGTCAAATGTATTTTGAACTTATTTTTGATTTAAATTACATAGATATTCACCATCAATGTCCTTATGATTGGAAGTAGGATCATTGTAGATTATCCATCCTTTTGTGAGCATTATTAGACAATATTGAACTTATTAAGTGTCTTCTCCACTAATTTCAAATGCATCTGGGTTGTCTTTAGGATCCAAATTTTATGAGATAGAGCATCTATCAAATTCTCTTTAGGAATAGATTTAGGAAATGTATTCTTGGTTGAAATTATTCCTATGGTGGACACAAACTCCTCATTTCCATCATCCTTATAAACTTCTTCTACTTTTATAGTTTCCATATCGCTTGAAAGGAATATTGAGCACCATTCATCTTGCATTATCTTCATGCCTTATTTTGCTTCTAAAATTCCAACATTTTTAACCGTTGAGTCCTCCAACTTGATGAAGTTAGAATCTCTAATTTGACATGTAAATGAGAAAGCAACATCCTCTTATTCACAAATGGGGAAACTAAATTCTTCATTGTTGTCTTCGAGATACATGTGACATATTTCATTATTTTATTTTATTTACAGATCAATCAATTATTCTTATAGCAACTATATTTCTCCCAAAATTATGAAAATGAAATAATCATGTGAAGCATGCTGAATCTTATCTTCTTATTTATTTAATTTTTGATATGTTTGATCATGCATTTATTTTTGGAATCTCTATTTTGAATGTTGAGGATTCTCCATATTAAGTCTTCATCTTTTTGTAGTAGATTCCATTTATTATTCACAACTTAAGACATTTAGAGCATGTTTTAGAACCTCCTTCAATATTCTTGATAGCACCATCTCATTATTAAATTTAATGGCTTGTTTTTATGTATCTTCCACCTCACTCAATTTTTTATTTTCAAGGTGAAAAAAATATCTTGGTGTAGAGTAAAAATGAATAATCAAAGTTATTTTTTGTGTCTTGGTTGGTAAGCATGAAGGATCAATATCAACTATTTGTTGAGGTATGCCATGAAGTCTCTCATGCTATATTCTACTTTATTATGGATCTAAACAAACTTGGACAAAAATATACACACATCCACATTTGGTTTGAATCTATCCAAGTACTTATTTTTTAAGGTGTTGTAATTAATAATGCATCCATATTCTAAGTTCAATAACCATTCAACACTATGTCCAATGAGGGTTTCAGGAAAAAGTCTCACAAAGACATCTTCTTACATAACTCCCAAGATGCCATAGGACATAGTGAAAGAACACATATGATCATTTTCATTTTTAGAATCTTCTCCAAAAAACTTTGGATATATTGTGCTTTATAATTTTTTTCATAGACTCACCTAATGAGAAGCAACATGAAATTGTAATATTGGATAAATAATTATAGAATGATTGATTTTCCTATGCATTTGAGGGGGGGAAATCCCTCATATGATGATACTTTTTGGGTTTTTTATTTAATAATTTAACCATTATTACAATGGAAATAAAAATGAAAAACAAATAATAGCGAGGAGAGGGAAATTGAAGAAAAAGGAAAATTATGAGAAACTTACAATGGAGTAAACACTGAAGTCTGTTTGGATAACTCTATAAAATATGAAAATGGATGGAAAATCCTTATTTTAACATGTATATGGAAATATAGAACAACAAATGTAATGAGAAATTTTTTCCAAAAAGCTCAAATCCTTCCTTCAAATCAAATTATATGTATCTAACACAAATTTTATTCTCACAAATTTGAAATATCTAAGGGTTTACACATAATGAAAAAAATACACTAATTTAACATATAGTTTCATTAAAGATAAATTTAATTAATGAATAATATAAAATATACATAAATAATAGATTTACACATAATGGTGTTACATATGTAGGATAATAATGACACTTGTCTTTTAGCAGCTATAACAAAATTTCTATTTTATTCTCTCTTTAATCTCACTTTGTCATTGCATAAGCTTGAGATTTCTATAAAAAATATACATATTATCTAAAAGTAAAATGAAAATATGTAAAATAATGCATATGTATTTTTATTTTTTTATTTTTAGTATTTAATGAGCTTATTTTATTTCAAAATTACACATCCACTTCTTCTTTAGTTAACTGACACATCCAAAATTAGTTTTTAAAGAAAATAGGATGTGAATAATGAATAATAACATAAGTAAGAATTTTAAATAAAATAATTATTCAAATTGAAAATTATTACGAGGTTTTCATTGTAGAATTCCTAACCAAAATTTACACTATGAAATTCCCCTCTATAATATTCAATATGGAAAATTCCTACAAGATTTCCACTATGAAATTCCCCACTCAAATTTATGCTATGCTAAAATTCCTTGTGAAAAACCCAAATAAAATTTATGCAATGATAAAGTTTGTGAAAAACTCCACTATGGTAAATTTCACTAAAATTTTCACTTTTATCATTAATAGTGAAATTTTAAAAATTCTTTTAAAAATTCTAGAAAAATGTTTTTGATTACACTTAAAAAAACTTCTTGATTTTAATATTTTCTTGAATACTCTTTTCGAAAACAAATAGTTTTATCTATTTTTTACTCTAATCACAATTCCACCTTGACATTTAGTCTACCAAAATTCATCTTCAATATTTTAAAAAAGAATCCACTTTACCAATAAATCATTTTGATGCCAAAACAAATAGGCGTTAAATAATATTAATTGAGACCTAGATGAGACAAGTGCCAATTAAATTCAAAAAGTGACAAATATAATTAATTCCATGTATAATGAGCACACAATTAAATAAGTGTCAAATCTCATCAAACTCTAAATGTAGACAAACTTTAAATTACATAGCACTAAAACAAACATCATATTCACTCATGCATGACTTTCTCTACGAACTTGAATTGATCCTAATAAGATCTGAAGTAAAAATGATCAAAATAAAAATTCCAAGAAAACTCACAAAATGATATTAAAATGACTAGTTTAGATAATTTATTTATGGTGTACTAAAAAATTACATTTGTAGAAAGTTTTAAGTAAAGCCAATAGGGTTTTAACACATTAAAAATATGACTTACATCCAATGTTTTAAACTAGTTTTGTATTTTTTAGAACACTTATTGACATTCATATATTTGGGGCTCATATTTTGTCTCCAATACCATGTTATATTTGAATGGATTTGCTAGGTATTGAACTTTAAATTAATACACCTATTGCACCATGGAGGAGTAAAGAAGTGAAGATCCTTGAGGTATAAGTAGTTCAAGCCCTAATTTCAACATGTGGATATCATTAGATTTACTATAGGTACCCCCTTCACATTTTTGTTTCATTTTGAATAAAGAATAAAAAGTTATGAAAGTGTCACTATAATTTTAAATGAAGCACAACCTAATTGGGGTTTTCTTGTTGTACCTAGTTTTTAAGTTTATATAAATTCCACTTAAGGTTGAATATGATGATTTTTTTTGAGCATATGAATTTTTAAAGCAACTTATTT